>CAEMYA010000018.1:6444426-6464345 GCA_903131615.1 Diplodus sargus | reverse complement strand
AAAAAAAAAGCCAGTGTGTCTGTGTGCATGTGTATACAGTTCCTCCCTTCTGTCTTTCTTTGGTCAATATCCATTAGGAGGGGTGAGGCACAATGCCATGAAGAGCGGAGAGGTGGGGGGAGGAGAAGGGAAGAGAGGTGCTGAAGACAGGAGATATATGAAGAGAGAAAACAGTATATTAAAGCCGCAATGAGCTTAAGAAATGTATTTCACACTGTATTGGCTGTTTCTGTCTGTTTATTGCTGTTATTTGTTTTGTCAAGCGGCATATGTCTGAAACTGATCCAAGTCCCACTCGTTGAAGCTTCATCAGTGCTACTGAACTGAATTGATAGAAGAAAACAAAGTGCATTCCTTCCCTGTAATAAATAAGTGGCAATGCTGCTTTGCGACACAAGCACTGCTGAGCACCTACATGTTTGTTGTTAGTGGTTGCCGTTCCAGGTTTTTGCTGGCTTTTACTTTTGACCCTGTTTTTTTTTTTTTTATCTTTGTCACATGATATTTTAATCTCATCTGAAAACGTTTGAATTCATTCTCTGGCCATTCAGGTAAATATAAGGCATTGAATTCTATTTTTACTGCATAATAGCTGCTACATTTTTTCCCCCCGCTGAGTAAATCACACCAGCCAGAGCATCCAGATCCCAGCCTCTCCTGATCCATACACTGCCCTTGGTGTCCTTTTTATTTAACTTCTATTTAAGCAGGCAGCTCAATTTAGAAGCATTTCCACTTTAGATAGACAACCAATAGTCCAGAGATTTTCTGAGGAGTTCGGAGCCGAGAGAGGCCTCTCTGACGCAGTCTCCAAACCCCCTGACTACTTACGATCAATGCCATTACAGCTCCAAGTATGTGTGTGAATGTGTGCGCGCGTGCATTCGTGTGTATGCACTTTGAAAAGCTTGGGTCGGCAGTGAATTAGTTAACTCTGTGTCTGAGACATGCTCTTCAAACCCCCTGACTAATATAATCAATGTCTATTCAAGGGTGTGCTGATGTCCACGTCTGTGTGTGCCATGAGTGTTTATGTGTGTGTGTGTGTGTGTGTGTGTGTGTGTGTGTGTGTGTGTGTGTGTGTGTGTTCACAGTGGACCAGCTGGCAGTTGTGTATTAGCCAAAAACCCAATGTCAGTTTCACTGCCATCAATGGTAACAGACCTCAGCAGGAGGCTTTTCTAAGTGTCTCTGGTGACGGTGTTTCTGTGTGTGTGTGTGTGTGTGTGTGTGTGTGTGTGTGCATGCATATGTGAGAGAGAGAGACAGAGCGAGAGACTTCACAGTGACCCTCATGCCTCTTCTGTACCTCAAACACAACAACTAAAGGTGCAGCATAGTTGTTAACAAGACACTAAAAAAAAGTATTTGAAATGCTTTGTTCATGTATTTTTTTTATGTTTTCCAGCCATTCTTTTTGACACTGAATGCCCTTATAAAATAATGATATTAAACAGATAACGGGAAACAAGGCAGAGGGAGAGAGAGAGAGAGGGAGAGAGTGACATAATATCTGAGGCTTGATTAGAATCATGGATTGTCGGCCTTGGTTAAATACAGAAACAGTTAAAAGTGATTTTGAGAACAACACACAGTATTTAACAATACATAACTTTGCTTCCTTATCTGACCTCAACAGAAGTGCTCTTACCACACATGAGCAGGATGTGAATCAGTCAAAGCTCTGCATTTTGTTCTGAACACCCACCATCCTCTCTGGACGACTTCACACAACTTGTGGGGCGATACATAAATGTAGCATTTCCTCCACTGAGGAAATATTGGCAGGGAACATAATGCACATAGCTCAAAAAAAAAAGATAAATCGAAGAACAAAGCAACAGTATAGAAATATGATTTCAGCTTTGAGTTTTGTCCACTGGACTGTGTTTCAGAAACACTGATATCGTGATATAAGAACCAGACAGTTGATGTCATAATCTCTGTCCACTTCTTTGTCTCTCTTTTAATATAGTTTGATATATAGGTTCTTTTTAATGGTCCATGACAGACTCAACCATCAGACAGTGGAAGTGATAAAGCCTCTGGAAAGAAGAGTGCACTGGATCGTTTGACTCAACATTTTACTGCCTGTATAATTTAGATAAATTTACACAGACAAATTTCTCCTCAACTTGATGCCTTATCATTAAACTTCCTTTTAATCTTTTTTTTTCTACATCACTTCCCAGCCCTGATTATGTCCCTATTTCAGCTGTCTGCTGTCATGTATTTTTCTCAGTAATCACCCTTTGCATTTTCCTCTTTCATGTGCGATCACTGGTGTATTCTGTGTCTTTAAGATGTGTCACTGTTATTTAGTCCATGTGGTTTTATAATGAATAGGCCTTGTCATGGAGAGACATCGTCTGTGTTCTTTATTCTAACTGTTCTGACGGCTTTATAGGTGGAACTTAATAATTACCTGATTGCAATGGATTTTTTATTTTTTTTTTTCCTGTAAAGCTACACTGGTGATTATATAAGGGATAGCTGACAGACTGGGAGCCAAGAGCAGCTGACAAATGCAAAGACCAATATATTTCACCCGTGTTTTGCCTCCCATGTGCAGCAGGCAGCGAAAGGCTGTTCCTCCATGATGTTTAATTCATTACCGTAGGTTGCTTGTTGCTCTTTTGTCATTTAAAATGTTGATTTATGCTGGCGGCTGAACGTTTGGGACAAGGAACAGTTATATATCAAACATACCATTACGATACAACACAATCTACCTTAATGTCCCTCTGGAAAGATTGACTCAGAATCAAATGTTGCACATATAGCTGCTTCCATACTAGAAATAATGAAAAAGAAAAATCAAATGACATATAGACCAGCAGCACATACTGTTGCAAATACGCATGAGATTACATGAGGACTAGGATGGCTCTGAGTAGAGTGCATACCTCCACCAACAGTCCCCTTACATTCAGTCAAGCCCAATCCAATACCAAATAAAACATGTATACCAGCCATCTAAATATATTTATTTTTTCACGAATAAGATCCGTGAATTTGTGTTATAGAAAGTGTGAAGAAAATGGACCCTGCACCTAAAGTTAATGGGGTCTTTTCTAGCCCGAGACCCATTCTCCATCAAAGTTTCATGGGAATTTGTCCAGCAGTTTTTGTTTGTGCAAACCAACCAACTAACCAACAAACAGACACAGGCAAAAACATAACCTCCATGTCAGAGGTAATTAAACATATCGCACAAACTACGATAAAAAACACCACAAAGCTATTACGCAACCGCTGCAGCCTCGAACACTTTTTAAAAGTTTAATTGAGGTGATCTGGGTTCACCCCATAGGTCAAGAAGGATCAATAGCTTAGATTTCACCACCCGCCCCACCAGGGATAGAACATTATCCGGCCCAGCAAGCCTGGCATTAGCTTGGCTGAACAGGGTAAAGCCCAATCCAGAGCTTCATTTGCCTAAAACTACACTTTTTATTTCGGTATGATTTAAGGCCCTGTCAGAAAGATCCAGAGGTGATGTATCGCTGGGTGTTCACTCCTGGCTATTATGTGCTCTTTCATTTTTCAGTGCGTGCAGTACAACTTTTTCCCCTGTCTGCCTATCTTTAACAACATTCATTCTGTCAATTGTTGGAAATTACAGCTACTGAGAGTGATTGAGAGTGTTGTAACGCATTACACCAGAAAGAATGAAATGAGCACTGTGATATGAGCAGATAGACCGAGTCAATCTTCGTCACCAGTCTTGCTTTTACCATAAGTACAGCCAGTTACCATGGCGATAACAAAGGTGGCACCTTCTGCAGCTTAAGAAAAGTTTTTTTATTTTTATTTTTTTTTATTTCACTGAGTCAAGCAACGGTGTGAGTAAATTTGTTAATAATAAACTGACAGTTTATAACTACCATTGCACAGCATTTATCATAGGCCCAACAAAATGAAATAGATGGGGGAAAAAAAACAATTGTTAAAAAACCCAAAATGATGCCATACAGCTCATCTGTCATATTAAAAACCCACAGAAGAGATCCAAAACTAATTTGAAAAGATAATATTGACACAAACTTAATTTTGACCTTAGCAGCTGCAGTGGAGATTTGTGTGGAGAAGTGTGTAAATAATGTGTTTTCTAAACAGTTTGGGATCTCTGAGCTTCAGCAGATGGCTGTATGGAGCCTATTTATGTTTTGTTTTCAATTCTTTTATACGCTTGAAAACGTGAAGTCCCCATCTACTTTAGTTGTTTAGGAGAATGCTGCAACGCTGTTTTGCCTTGAAGCCCCAGAAATGTTTTGTGTATGAGGAAACTTCAGCAGGCTCTCTGACTGAATGAGGGCGAGGGACTTTTAATTTTGAGTAAACTTATCCTTTAACAATTCTGCGACACTGCTATCTACTGTCTTGTCAAATGCAACATGCTGAACATGTGTGAGCTCTACCTTTCGCTGTATGGGTGGCCGCTACACCTTCATGTGCAGTGAATGAATTCAGCATGCGGTTTGTGAGCGTTTGTGTCTGTACATGTGACTTCGGGGATATCAGAGGTATGCAGAGTCACAATCATAATGACACGACCGACCGCCTAATGGATGCGGTTAAGCCCAGAGTGGTGCAATGTGTGCAGAACCTGATCTGGCAGCGTTGAGATCAGCCAATCGGAGCAGTGAAAACTGTAGTTTCACAGTTTTACAGTAAGTGTACTTTATTTTGCAACTATACTGCAAAAAAAAATAAAAACATCCACTAAATCACTCGTATTTCAGACCACAAGACTTTTTTTTTTTCCTAGACATAAACAGCTGGTGCTGTAATTTGTTAATTTGTGCTGAAATAGGTAAAACAATCTTACAATATTTGCAGCTGATTTGGTTTGACTGAACAAAATAAAACAATTAGCAGCATGCTTAATTACTCATAAAGAGCTTTTGGCAGTGTGTTTTGTCTTCAGGTCTACAACAGAAAGCCAACTCCACAGAGCTCCACACTCTTACAGTACATTCTGGTGTGGGTTTTAAGGTGCATTTAGAGTACATTAACCTCCTGCCGTCGATACGGAGCGCCGTCATACACGCAGGAGTTCACACAAACACTTCCTGTAAATGGATAGCTCTTCAAAAGCTACTTTTGAGCTCACACTTTTGATTCTTCTCTACATTTAGACCACTTTGTCTGTCTGGATCGGGTACGAGTGAGTACACCGTTGAGTGTGTGTGGGATTGCGTTTTTTTTTGTTTTTGTTTTGAGTGTGTGCTTGTGTGATTGTTTTCCGTTTGTGTTCGGTGTGTCCGGCTTGATCCAAAGAATTGTATTCACCTCACATTCTCCTCTCCACGCGAGGGCACAAAGAGGTAACTGTGAATCACTTTCAATCACACAGAAACTCATACACACCCACAAAAAGACACACTGCTGATAACCTGACTCTCCCTCTTGTGTGCCTTTACCTTTCATGCCTCGTCCATGGTTCTGTGGTTCTTTGGATAATGGACTCACAGACACATAAAATCTGTGCAGATCAGCAGACTCAGGATTCACTGACTGGAAACATACATTAACCAGAGGGGTACTTGGAGAGTGCAGAGCTCCACCAGGGTCAGCAGCCTTCTATGATATGCAAACCTGCAAGCACACTCAATATATTTGTCTGGACATACAGTATTTCCCAAATCATCTTAACTCTGCATTTATTATGTATTTCTTGATTGTTGTTTGTTGTCAGGAAGCCTTAAGGTCAAGTTTAATTCAGACAAGTCACATTTGTGTGTTTTAGGGGTCTAAATATTTAGATATATTTTGAAAATCTTTCGAAATTAGATTTCAGTTTCAATCGTCAATATCAAAAGCACAGCTGGCGATACTCTTTTAACCACTTTTTCCCCTGAATGAAAAAAGAAACACTTTACAGTTGATTCTTAGCCTGAAATTGCACTTCCAGATACTTATTATGTGTGTACAAATTCCATCAACTGACCATGTACTGTACATAAGTCATCACACTCGATGTTTTTTCTTTTTCAGAGATCCTTTATTGATTAGTTTTAGAATTCTGTTTACGAGGGAGAGATTTGAGAATCCAAACTTTGTAAGAAACTGAATTTCTATCTTCTGTTATAGTCGATCCCATAAAGATGGTATTTGTTTTATTTAACTCTGGAATCTTCATGGTTGCAAATCTTTTCAAATCCAGATGTTATAGGCCAACAATGGCATATCCATCAGTGCTGGAAAAGAAGTTTGAATCAAAAATGGAAACAAATTGTTTGGACCTGTAAGCCAAAAATTCACAGCGATTCTGGGATTTTGAGAATCATGACAACCCTTAGTCACTTTACTAGGGCTAGTTTACTAGCAATGAGTGCCTTCTGTATAAAGTTTGAGCAACTATATATGTCAGACACCCCAGAGGGCTACAGGTACCTTTGAATGTTCATTATGACATGGAGCCATTGTATTTCTACACTTGGCTTTGTTTTTTTCCCAACTGAACTTTACTTCCAGCAATTGGATTTTAAGATGTATGGCATGTCAGCATGTATTTCCCAAGGGCTAAATGCACTGCCGTGGTGTTAGCCAAAATGAGAAATAGTATTTGTATCGGCCTGTCATTCAGATACACGCCAAAATTTAATTGGCTGTCTTTTGGTCCATGCTTCACCCTTCCACCAGGGGAAATTCTGGCCAGTAGCTTTCTCCAAATTTCACCTGAGAAACAAACAAGCTAGAAACATGGCTTCCTTGACAGAGGCAGTAACAGATCCACAATAGATAGCTGCCCTTGTGCCTGTTATCAGTTCTTTATTTGAGGATCGTATGGTGTTACCAGATGCAAATGCACTGTTTTCACATCATCATTAGATGCTTTTTGACAGGCGTTGACAGTCATGCCATTATATGTCCAACTCAATTATCAGATCTGTTGTAGCTCTGATTGGCAGGGCTACCCCCCCCCCCCAAGCTAGGGAAGAATGGGTTGAAGGATGAGCAGTGTTTATTTTCTTGATCCTAAAACACCTTCAGTTCTCCTCTGAGTGAATAGAACACGCATTACAGACTGCTAAAACCCATTACAGTGTGGGGTATGATGTTAATAGTAAATTGTCAAGCATCATTTAACTGAAATATGGAGGCTTGTGTATCATGTGTGCATTCGTATTGTGGTGGGTTGGTTTTAAGGGTGTCGGGAGGTAAAAGCATTGGAGCAGGTGATGGGAGCATCTGGAGCAGAGCTGGGTGGGCTGAGGTGTGGTGAGCAGGTGGGCGCACATGCTGCAGCTTACATATACTTTATAGGACGCGTACAGTATATGGAGCACAGAAAATCTTGTTCATGTGTGATGCGCATCTGTTCATTTTTGAACGTGTTACATGTGCATTATGTAGTGAAGGTCACAGTTCATAGCTCAAATAAAGTCTGGTATAGAGACTTCTATGGAAATACAGAGTTAACGAGAGAGAGTTAACGCGTAACACATGTCGAGACTTTCCTTAGATGCTTGGAACTCGTTTTAAGGTCTTCAACAAGGCTTCTGCTTAAAGGTTTCTGGTTGTACATTAGCCAAGATTTGCATATGGAGCTTTAGGAGGAAAGAGGCAACATTTATTGTATGAGTAGAGTACTGTAAAATCACGCGCACAGGCTTACAAAAGCAGCTACAGTGTGTTACATACAAGCGAGCGACAACATAGTATGGAACAGTTGTTTATCATCTCAGAAAATGGTCTCCTCTTTGCATTACTCATGCTTACATTAAGCTTATTTTTAGTTTCAGTGAAGCCAGCTGGTTACCTGGGAACAGGTAAAAGAAGTGACACATTGCTTCTACTTAAAATTAACGTTCAAGTGTTTGTTTTTTTTTCACATTTTATATGATATTAACACTTACTGCACTCTATGAACCAACGGAGACTGAATCACTGTGTTTCACCAGAGCTGATGGCAACATTTTATCACATTGTTGGTGTATATCGTTATCGGAATTGTTTTACCTCGTCATATTCGTATCGGCACTCGCACCCAAAAAATCTTGTACCGGCGGGCTCTACTTCCAATATGATGACATTTATTTAGATTTTTTTAAGTGCTGACCAGAATACCATTTTTGGGGCTTTGAAGCTTCAGTCAAACTGCCACAGATATTCAAAACTATGATCATTTTCTACTTATGTACTTTCCTATTAGTGTAACATGAGTCTGCTGTCAGACTAACACAGGAGGGGAGACATCAGTCAATGTGTATTTCACCCCAGCCTCCGAAGTCTCATCAGTCAACTTGACGAGCGGGCAAGTGTTAAGCAGCTGCTGGCGCGCAGTCCCCCAACAAGTGCCCATGCTCACGGGGCCGCATTTGTGCATGCGCAGCAGAAATTCTCCCTCCCAGGGTTGCTCTTCTGCTCGAGGATACCGCTCCGTGTGCTCACATAACAAGAGGTTTTGAGACTAATTAAGCATCATAGAGGAGCTTTATTTCAAGCTCTTTATCAGAGCTATGACAGTTGATAAATTTGGCCCCGTCTGCAATACAAGAAGAGTTATGATACTGATTTGGATGTTGATTACCATGGCAACAGTAGATGCTTTGACGCATCCAGGTCACCCTGAAATTTTCGCTGATTATACACCTTATTGCAGAATGAATATATTCACAGCTTAAGTTCAGGAGCACCATCTGTCAGTTTTGAAACACCCGCAGTTTAACTGGTTAATCGGCTCTGCTGACAACAGGAGGAAGAAGGAAAAAAAAACAAATCATAGAAACCTTCTGTAGTAAATTGAGTGATATGGATAATGAGCTAGTCTTGGTTAGCCCCGTTGCGCACTAAATTACAATTTAATGAGTGAGCCCTGGCCTCATGTGTTTGACCTTGGAATGGGAAGTAATATGTTATGTGGCTCATAAAAACACAGGGGCCCATAAAACACTGCTTTGTGCCATGGTGTGTGGCAGCAGCTCGCTGTAATGCATCTACTCAGTGACAGTTTCGAGGAGTTTGATCTTCTGATTTTTCAATTAGAAACAAACAAGCTAACAAGATTCACTGCTTCTTAGGGGTTGCTATGGCTGCTTACATACGCACATGTGGAAGATGGTTTGGAATTTTAAAGGCCACTGCCGATACCAGCATGTTTGGACCGAAGCTGACTTAAAGTGAAACTCTCGCCAAAATGCAATGGAACGCTCCAAAAGCTTAGTTCCATATAAATGCTTGGATAATTTGTACTTTTGTCGTTAGCAAAAAACAATATTGACCTTGAAGTTGAAAAAGGAACCTCATATAAGAAATAATACTAAAACAAAAGCCGGAAAAGTCACGTGAGATATCGCGTTGATAGTTGTTGCCAGAAGACAGTAGCAGTCCACCTTAACTCTCGTCCATGTTACATTGCATTCTGAGATCGATACTTCTCGGCTGCCATGATGACTGCGAGTGGAACAAGCTACTGCTAACATGAGTTGTTCAAAAACTTTCTTTTTAGCAAACTCTTTGTGCACAAACAATGCTGTTCTCAATGCTGGTGTTCATGTGTGGAGACCCTGGTGATACTACAAGCAAAGTTTCATGTTGTGTCGAGCCTTCTTAGTGTTTTGAAAATAGCGACTTTGATGCTATTGCTAATTTGCCCCAAGCACTCCCATTTAAAATGAGTTTGACCCGAAAACGAAAATACGGTGAATATTAAAAGTGCCTCTTTTGTCGTAATTATGCCTTTACAGGAAGGTTTGACTTATATACATTGACAAAAAAAGCCAAGGTTGCATTTTGGCGAGAGTTTTACGTCAAGTGGTTGTTTGCACTGATGATTTCACAAATCAGACACGCACCAAAAAAACCATTTAAAAATGACGTTTGTCTTTTATCCTAGGACACCTCTGTTGTTTTGGTTAGGGTTAGGTGACTGCTACACTTGCAAATATTGATATCACCACAACACTCTCAATTGTGAGCTCGAAATTCAATATTGGACCTGTGTAACAGTCATTAAATACAGCATGTTATCAAACAAGCTACATAATGACACTCTTCATGTGGACAGGAGATTTTCAGCCTCATCCTAGCCTTCCATACCACCAACCAGATGTATCTGCCCGATCATCATATGCACACTCAGACGTTCGTGCACGCTCCTGTGCACATCCCAGCACCCACTGGTGGCAAAGAGCAGTCAGCTTTGCCGTAGGTCATTGTCATTTAATTGAATGATTCACTGGATACGTACTAATGAGCTTAAGGGCCTAATGACAAATGACTGTCCCCGCACGCGCGCACACACACACACAGACACACACACACACACACACACACACACACACACACACACACACTCTTGCATCCCCGGTACCTGCTGTATTTGTGCCAATTAAAGGCAGAACTAATGAGTCAGATCAGAGAGGTTAAGTTCAAAGACACAGAAGACATGCTCTGTTTTTATCTCTGCCTCTTCCTCTCTTTCACATCTGCAGACTTTTTCTCTCCCTCTCACTTCTTCGTGTAGGCTTCTCCAAGGTCGGCAGTGCTTCTCGTCCCCGGTTCCATATTTTATCATTCTTTTTGCTCCTTCTCCCTTATTTTACATTCTTTTCGCTCCTTCTCCCTTATTTTGCATTCTTTCTTCCCTTCCCTCTGTATCACTTTTTAATACACCAAATTTCTCCCTCGCTTTGCTCTATCTCTGTTTTCGCTGCTCCGTTCAGCTCCCACCATTACCCTCCATGTCCCTTATCTCGCTGTCCTTTCTTCTTCCTGTTTGTACTCCCTACTTTCAGTCTCCCTTTTTCCTTCTTCCTCGATCTTCTCCTTGCTCCACCTCCCTTTTCCTCTCCTCCCTTGGATATTTGCGGAGCTCAGCAGAACGCTGCCGGCTGCACGACCCATAATCCCCTTGTTTGGCGTCTTGTTGCCGTTTTCATCATCGTCCCAAATCGATGTTTAATTATCCTGCGACACACACACCCACCCACACACACACAACCCGCCCCCCCATCCCACAGTCCCCCTTCTCTCTTCCTCCCCGTCATCCGTCCACTACCCTCTTCCCCTCTCCTGCCTCCACACCCCAGCCTTCAGATCTTCACGGATGGAGGGAAGAGTAATTAAAAAGACACACGGCTACACAGCGAGGGGAAGGGGAAGGGGAAGTGAGGGGAGAGGGAGAAAAGTAGTAAAATGAGAGGAGGCGGCAGAGCAAAGGGAGAGGGGAGAGGCAAGCGGGTGAGACGAGGGGACTGTGGGGCAGGAGGGGGAGGAGCCGAGAAACAGGAGAAGACAAGGCGAGAGGAGGAGAGGGGATTTGGATGGTAAGCGGGGATCAGAGACCAGAGATGGCGGATGGATTGCATCCTGCAACCCTAAATGAAATATGAGTAAACAGGCACTTCATTAATGATTGAGTTTCCATCATGTGCTTACAAAAGCTTAGCATTCGAGCGTGGTTTATCCATGTTTTAAGCCACCTCATAGCATTCAACTTGCTGACGTGACAGCTACTGCGAGGGGGACCGCAACATCACAACACAGTTCATAAAATCAAACATCGATATTCAAGAAAACGCTTTTCGCGTGTCTCGTCATTTATTTAGTTGTATTGATTCGTTCACATTATCATCTTCAGATCACCTCTAATGATCGCTCAGATCAATAGAAACTCATAACACAGCGCTAGGTCTTAAC
Organism: Diplodus sargus; assembly: GCA_903131615.1. Taxonomy (NCBI): domain Eukaryota; kingdom Metazoa; phylum Chordata; class Actinopteri; order Spariformes; family Sparidae; genus Diplodus; species Diplodus sargus. Next base: position 6,452,696 of record CAEMYA010000018.1, on the reverse strand, counting down.
TTGATAAGAGGACAGGCACCAGTGTGTTCACGGCGCTCAGACGGAGAGGCGAGGTGAGGGCTGTGCATGATTGAAGAGAGCAAAGCTATGATGACATTTTAAAACCTCGGCTGTTAACCCACAAAGTGTGCAGAGTTGTTGTGACTGAGAAAACAACTTGATAAAGTATTTAAATCACACATTATGTTTGTCTCTTGTCACTTTTTTTGCTTCCTCCCGTAGTTCCAAATATGCGCATGCAGGTCAGCTGATATAAATTCTCTTTTAAATCCTGTTTGTATAGCCATTTGAGAGGAACAGGGTGTTTCATTGCCTTTTTTCCAGGATATCTGCAAGTTTTTAACCAAGTCTGCAGCCTAGAGGAAGCACTACTGAGTGCTGCATTAGCCTGGAAGCTCGTTGTCTCATAAAGTGCTGGTTAAAGGTACTATATGTAAGAATTGTACATCTGTCGAATTAAAAAAAAGCAGGGGGCAGCATAGCACCAGATTAAGTGCTAACTACTGCTAACTTAAGCTGCTGTTAGCTTGTTAGCCCAGTTAGCTGTGCAGCTACCGGTTGTATTAGCCCGGACTGCGAGCACAGAGCACCGGAGTGTTGGTGCCGTTTTCTATCAGATTATTCCCTCTAGAGGTACAAATTGGTGAGGGGCTAGCTAATTTCAAAAGAAATCTATGCAACACAACACGGACACAACATCAAAATAGTTAATGTTAGTAAATTGTGGGTATTTTTTAAACTAAAATCTGACTGTATTGCACCTTCAAACCAGCCAGGATAGTTAACTGTGGTAACTACTGGGAAGTACTGGATAAAAACTGTGATCAAATTATAATGTATTCAAATCCCATCATACTTGGACCTAAAACTGTGAAGAATACTTTAAATGGGTTTCTTTATGGTATTAAAGACATTGTAATTTAACCTGGTGAATCCTGCTGAAACCCTGTTTTGCCCCATGCGTACTTACAGCCACTGCTGCTGAAGAGGAATGAATGGACACATCTCACATTTGACAAAAAGAAGCAAACAAGGAAAAAATACAGCCTGAGAATATCAAGGGAGATCAATAGTAAACAAGACAACCCTAACCAATCAGTGGATCCCAATCCAATATATTGAATGTATTTCAGTCCAGTTTAGTTCAGCAGTAAGCCAGGATGAGATTAACGTAGCATTAGGCATTTCCGTCCTTGTCCTATTTGCAACTGCTTTTCAACTGACTTGCTGGTAATGCTTGTGCATATGAAATTTACGTTTAGGAATCATGACGGAATCATCATTCCTGTTTGGTTATTTTTCTCTCCCTTAGTTACTGTACATTGATTACTTCTCTCCATCCTTATTGAAGTCCGATCCTGTTATCCTTCACCCACTAGGAGTGGGGGTAAGGGTTAAGGGTTGTTAGTGGATATGGTTAGGATTAGGGACAGGATCCTGGTAGCTCGTGGAAAAACCAATCCAGTGTCATCAAGATTTATTTAAAACCTGAGTCTTAGCGTGGAATTTTCTAAAATAAGGCAAAGAGGCAGAGAGAACAACAAGATTAGTTTTGTACATCAGTGTGAACTGCACTAAAGTAGAAATGTGCACGCATTTATAGACTGAAGCAAAACAGAAATGACAACGTAGCTTTGATAAGTGCAGTTTTTTTTATTTACTTCTACATTTTGAGTTGAAAGTTTTCAGAGTTAAACATCCTACTATAAAGCATGTTCTGACCCAAAATAAGAATATATATATATTTTTAACATTCTAAAAAGAGAAAAAACAAATTGAAGTAGTTGAATATCAGAAGAAAGACATGAAGACCCATTTGTGAATGTGCACATACTTAACTAGCCCTATGAAAAATAGATTAAACCAAAATTGTTATTTTTTTGTATTTTCTTTATCAAAACTCCTTTCTTATAAAGTTTTTCTCCTGCTGAACAAAAGGAATACACATGTTCTTTAAAAACGATTTCTCTGTTCGCATTCAGTTCTAGTTCAGAATAGAAATAACCTGACCATACATATTTCTTTTTTACGTGCATGCGAGTGTGACTGATGCTTCGAAGCCATAATGAGGAACATGAGAGTTTGCAGGTCATGTGAAACACAATTACAGTGGATGTATTGATATTCCGCTCAGTGGATATGTGGCGATATCGTCGACGGATCCGTTGTTTTCCTGTTCGTATATAGACTTGAAACATAAAACCTGCTCGGTCTTTTCTCACTCTTTTCTTCTCCATCCCTGTCATTTTCTTTGCTTGATCACTCCATTATTCATACATCCGTCCTAATACTCCCTCTCTCCGCTGTCTTCTTTTATTTCCTCCTATCCTCTAATCCCAGATTCCCTCTATACATAAACAGACACATGCCTCCACACATACATGTGAAGCAATCCTGTACTTGGCCGTACTTTCTATTTTTCAAACAGTGCATGTTGTTACACTGATCTGCAGTATTGGCTCTGAGCAGCATTGTGTGTACGGAGAGCCTTTCTCCTTCCTCTCTGCATTTTCTCGATCTTTAAGCCTCTATCCATCTCTGTCAATTGCTTTTTTTAATCCACTTAACCCCATTAAGACTGAATTGTTGTATGGCTGAACCTCTTAGAGGTTAAGCCGCATTACATGTGTGTACTATAGATTTTGATTGGTATAATTGCTGTGTGTATCTTACCTCACATTATGAGAGCACAATAGAGTAAGCACTACATTAACCATTCTGAGCCGGAGATACCAGAAGCTTGTTTTGAACTCGCTGCCGATGAATGGGTGTATTTAAGATTTAACAGTAATGTTTTATTTGATCTGAATAATTGATATTTACTTTAAAGTGCTGAATCTATGGATTTGAAATACCCATAAAAATGTCTGTGTCAGCCCATTTATGATATTTTTTACTGCTCATATGGAGTTAGACTATATATCAACAGTCCCTCTTCTTTCTGCTTTTCTCAGCCATTAGAAAACCCCAAGAGAATGTGCCTAATGCATGTGTATAGAAAGAAGTAGCAATAAAGGCAGAACCAGCGAAACAGCTACTCTATCCTGTGTAGAAAACCAAAAAAAATCCATATAAAATGTATACATAATTAAGATAAAACAGTCTTGAATCATAGATTAGAAAGCTGCATCTCTATCCATGTTTTCCATCCGAAGATAATGCTTCTTTGTAAAAAAGAAATCCGGAAATTGTACAAAACAGTATGCACATGAATGCACATTTTCATCTTCGGCTGTAATGTGAATATTAGGAGTTAGTTCATCGAGATAAACAGCTGGTTGTTCTAATTTTCCAGTTCGGTTGAAACCAGATTTTGTAATTAAGAAAAAAAAAAAACAGTGAAAGACAATGCAGAAAACGCTGTACTAATGTTATGTTTTAATTTGAGCATTGCTCAACGCAGATCTGGTGTTCTCATCTACAAATGCACATCCTCTCAGTGTTGCAAAAGCCTGGTTGTTTGTTTCAGTCCCATGCATCCTATACGTTCTGTCACGATTGTTTAACTACATATGTATCCATTCTAGATTGTCACAATTAGCTTTTGATGACACACCAGCTTTATTTACTTATTCAGGTTTTTTTGTTGTTGTTGCACAAATACAAAATGTGCAGAAAGAGAAAGTGGATGGAAGCATACTTAGGAAGACAATATCATTTAAATGATCTCCATCAACGCGCAACCTCGATATGAATGTTTTATCGGTATGTCTGAATAATTACTGCACAGTATTACAGAGCCGTAATCAACATCTGCCTAAGACATGGTGGAGATTAAGGTTGCCATAGGCAGTGGATTGTTTCCACCAATAGGAGCCTGTGCACTTAATACACATAGATGAAGGGGGTTGTTGCTGAGGAGATCCTGCATCGTGACTTTAACACAAACCTACACATTCTCAGTTAGTCACCTGTGTTCAGCTGTTAGGTTTCTGACGATATTAGCTTCTATCAGCATGTTGAAGTGTAATTATAAAAACACTACGAAGAGCATTTTTGTTGTGGTATTTAATGCTTATGCTTAATTATTGGTACTTTCCAATCATAAAATTCACCTTTTCAGCTCTCCCACTGCCATACCATTGAATCATGACCTCATCAATTTCTTTAATGGGCTGTGATAATTCAAAGATTTATTCTCGCCATCAGTCATTATATTCAAAATTTTGTTTAATAGTCTCCCATTAAAACCCATTATTACAGCAACCCATATACCAGCTCACAGATGTAACGTTCTGCAATATCTTCTTCTGTGAATTAAAAGTTTGACATATGAAAAGAAAATAATGTCACATGTGAATCAAATACATTCATATGCGATTGCTTTTACTTTCAAATGTGTATCAGAATTTTCACACGTGGAAACAAAACATGAAATTCGCTTTGCCTTGCCTGGGATTTCCAAGTTTTCCCGTGATTGTCTATTCCCATGCGTGATCTAAAATGTTTACGTGTGAAAAGAAAACAGTGACAGGAACGATCAAATATGAACTGGAGAAGTAACACAAAAGCATTTCAGAAAAAATGTTTCAAAAAACACATTGAAAGAAAACAAAACAATATTACAAAAAACCACAACAACATCAAAAGAAAACACAACAATATTTCAAAAAACACGACAGCGTCAAAAGAAAACAACAATATTTCAGAAATCAAAACAACATCAAAAGAAAACGTGACAATATTTAAAAAAAACACAACAGCATCAAAAGAAAACAACAATATTTCAGAAATCAAAACAACATCAAAAGAAAACATGACAATATTTAAAAAAACACAACAACATCAAAAGAAAATGCACCAATATTTCAGAAATCACAACAACATCAAAAGAAAACAATGACATTTAAAAAAAAAACAACATTCTCACAAGCATAATCCCTCTGTTCTTCTTAATATAGCTTTCAGTGTTCTTTGATAATCTTTTACATAAACATGTTTTACACATTTGTTCAATGCTCCTTTCAGGAGTGACTTACAGTAACTTCAAAGAGGTGCGTACATTAAATTATCATTTCACTTTTATTCATTCATTTTCATATTATATAAATGCAAGGGGAGGGTCTCAAGAAACACAGGAGAAGGTACAGGTTAGACTTGACGACAGATGAAAGAAAAAGAGAGGAGAGGTGGGTAGAGGCTGGGAAAGGACAGGAGTCAAGCAAATGCTGGAAAACAAAAGGACACAGAGAAGGAGTGTGGAAGGGCAAGGAGCAAGATGAAAAGAGGGGGGAGATGAAGGGATGGAAGGAGAGTGAAGTATAAAAGAAGTAAAGGAGCAAAGGAGAATAAGAAGGGGAGGGTGGAAGGAGGGAAACGAGGCCTCATTAGGAGCGAGGACCCCGGCTCAGCTCCACACAGAGGACCTGCTGTCAGGGGTCCCGCTGAACCGAGTCCATGCCAACCTCCTGAACACACACGAGCACCAGCTTGTATTCTTTCAGATTGGGAGAGATGAATAACTGAACGAGAAAACAAAGGTCTGCACTACACACACACATCAAGAGGTGTGTCAAACTTCAGAAGACGTTCACCGGGGCCGAGTGCTGCCATTGGGAAATAATCAAAAGTTGATGACAGGTTGCTGAGTGCTCGGATTCTCCTCAGCACTTGAATTTCAGTGTATCTCAGTGGTATCTGGATATCGCCGTCTTGTTCTTCTGCGCTTTTGGATATGTGGTGATATGCTGCTTTTATCCTGCTATTCTCTCGCTGAAAGTCAATGACAGATGTGTCTGAGTGTTCGTAAACAAAGGGGCTAGGATACACTTCTGGGTGACCAGTGGTATCACAGAACTAGCTTGCTTGAGTCTGGAAGAAAGCCCAGACGATTGGCTGTCTGGGGCTCCAACAGCTCCTCTGTGCCTAGAAATATGTTGGGTTTGTTTTGTGTTTCTTTTGAGAAGAGTGGAACAACATGAAAACAGTTCTCTTTTTTTGGGGGGGGGGGGGGATTAGAATAAATAATCAAAAAGAATGTGGTGCCAAGTTGTGGTCAGAGCTCGCTGTCCCAAAGATGGAAAAGAGAGACCGTCAACCAGCAGAGCAAAATGTAGATGTTATTTTAAAAGAAGTGAAGAAAGTCGCCTTTTTTCTCCAAAAGACAATTAGCTGCGACAGCAATTTGCTTCATTACTCGGCGAATTAAACCCTCCAGCATTTTTACTAGATTACAATGATGAACATGTTTTCGTTCAAATGGAATTGCGGTTACCAGCGGTGTTCATATTGCTGTCAAATCAGCACCCCAAGGGCAATGTTACTGCCGCATCACTTGGGCCGAAACAAGGTATATTGAAGAGACGTCTTTAAGATTGTTGACAGGACAACTCGATCTGCATGCGAGGTCAATTATGATTTCACTCAATGGAGGTTTTGCGTTTGTAAAACTTTCCTAGAGCCACAAAAGATGTAAAAATCTGCGAGGTCATCCCAATATGAAGTCTATGGACAGTGTGAGGAACACTGCCACGCATATATAGTGGGCCGCACACACAGGTACTTAATCGTGGTGGTCTTGGCCGTAGACTAGTTCTGAGAAAACTGCACCATGTAGTTATTGTAACCATATTCTCCTGTGCAGGTCTGCGTGAGGGAAGCCAACACTGCACTACACACTTTTTCCCCGCCTGTGTAAACCACACCACCCATTACCGAATATTTTTGGAAACGAACATTAGACACGAAGCCCACGGAGTGCTGTAGCAAAAAGTTACAAGACGTCATCAGAACATCCTCAGCACCTCTAAATATACTTAAGCAGCTGAGAACTTGCGTGATATCTGTCTCCGCTTTGCACAACTGCTCCTCAGCCCAAGATAAATCAGCATGTTCTACTAATATGGCTTGACAGGATGACTTCTTAAAAGTTTTAGCTTCTATAGTTGAAGGGCTGTGTTTTATCACGTAATTGTGCTGAGCAGCTATTCATAACTAAAGGCCCTTTTTATTTCTAGCCTCTGTCTTGTGCATTACTGCTGATGCACATGAAGTGTTTGAGATAAAAAAAGGTCGGGCAATATTCGTGTTGATTTTGATTGTGTTGTTTCAAAGCTAAGCAGTTCATGTCTCTCTCGTGTCCTGAGCTAATGGCTTCACATGGGCACTGAGCAATCTCTGTTAATTGTTGAAAACAGCGTCCCGTCACTGCTAATAGGCCCGCATCTCAGTAGCGGTCTCTTTTAATTGGCCTGTTTGACTCTGCTGTACTCTGCTGGGGTGTGTGCTGTAGCGAGCGTGAGCACACATGAGCTCGTGCATGCTCATCCGTCATATGTTACTGATGATAGTGTTGGTTTGATCTTCCTTTGTCACCTTTTCTTCTGCCCCTCACCTTCTCCCCTCTCGTCTTCGTCTTTGCTTGCTACTGCAATGACCAGCTCCTAAATAATCACCGCACACACTCACGCAGTTATATGAGCGGGACTTCAGCTCTCACACTCGCACGCTTATTACGAGGTTCATAAACAAGGAGATGGAGGGGGTAAGGTCAGAAGAGTTGAGGCCAAGGTGGGACAGAGAGACATTAGTCTGCACCATACCAACTCCTCCCTGCACTGCCTGGGTGTGTGATTTACACAAGCCATGCCAGTGTGCGCTGTATAGTACACACAGAGCAGCATGCAGCCAAATAGCGGCTGATCTCGTTCAGTGCACAAGCGCCTGTTAATGCTCGTATAATAACAGATGAAATATTTATTAATTATGTAAAGGCTGGCGTTTGCATTTGAGCTGTACAAGCATGTGTGTGCGTGTAAGGGTCTGTGCTGGATAGATTTAGATTTGATAGCGGTAATGGTTCTGCTGACAGTGCATTTGCATAAGCCAAGTAGATCATTTGCGTGTACTGTGTGTGCGAGGGTGTAAACATGTAACCAAGCCGGCTCCTCTCGGGGCAGAACATCGGTATTAATATGTTGGTTTTTTTTTTGTGGTTTGGGCAGAAAACGCCCCTTTCTCCCTCATTTTTACTTCCTACTTTCTCTGTTTCTCTGTACATCTTTGCAGTGTATTTTTTTATCTCCCTTGCTCTGCTCTATGCATGTTTTTTTTTTTTTCCTCCCCCGCTCTGATGCACACTTACAGGAAACCAACGGCTCTGAATGCATTATGTTTTAATGTATGCATTACGGATTAGGGGTGGAAATGGATAATCCCAATAAGGGCCTCGTATGTGTTTCCGTGCGGAGCTTTGAAACGGAACGTTTTCCATGCAGCGATGCGGCTGATTCAAGTCACTCTCAGCCGCCCCGTGATAAAAAAAAAAAAAA
>CAEMYA010000018.1:6424935-6438107 GCA_903131615.1 Diplodus sargus | reverse complement strand
TACACACACACACACACACACACACACACACACACACACACACACACACGCACACACACACACAGATCCAGTGAATACAGTTGACAGTTGAGGCATGAAAAAGCAGTTCTTCTTGAGTGTCATGGAGACACAGACATTCATCAGCACCTTCGTGGTCAAGAGCTAAGAGGGTTTTTATCTTGTCTTTTCTTTACTTTTAAATTGAAAGCGAGAAAAATCAACTTCACTTTGCAACATAAATCAACTGAAACATACAACATCAAAAAACGTGAAGTTTCAATATATCGAAGACAGAGTTTCGGCATGGAAGATGAAATGGACTTTGCCAGTATTTACTGAGGGAAATGCGAAAGCCAAACAGTCAGAGAGATGACATTATGCCAGAACATCCAGAAAATCCAACAGAGTTGACAAAGAAACTATATGTAACGTGGGCGTGAAAAGTAATGTGGATAACGTGAAGGTTGGTGTTGGGACCTCTGCTATTTTTACGATATAGGAATGTATTTTCGCTGTGCTTCTTGTGGTAACAGTGCTCATTCAAGGCAGCTGACTCCGGCCAGCACTTTGCGCTGATGTATGGAGCGCTAGCTCTATAAATCATTCAGCGTGTTTACGGTAGAGGTGATGCTTTCTATACAATACAAACGTGCGAGAAATAGCAAGATAAAGGGTCAGCAAGCATCATGTTCATGCATTGCTGCACAGAGGTTAGTAACCGACTAGCAAAGCGTGGCGACCGCACAGGTCACAGCATACGTCCAAAATAACCAACCAGGTCGCTTGGCTGTCAACCATTTATATTTTAATAGTAGTCGGCCAACGTGACAACCTCTCAGCCTTATTCAGGCAGAGCCACATGTCACAGTCTGTTTTACGCATTCCTGTTGGGCTGACTGCCTTCCTGTGTTTGACTGCGAATCTACCCACCGGTCTCTTTATCGCCAGTCCATCCCAGCATCCGTTCTCGCCTCCCCTCCATCTGCCTATGCGACGACCAGGAACATAGCTGCCCCGACGCAGTACATAAACACACGACATACACTAGACACAACTAATCTCACAATAATCTCCCCCCGCAGATTATCTCTTCCTCTTCGCCGGGTTGATGGAATGGGTGGCAGCAGGGATGGAGGAAGATAGAGATTAGAGTTATGGGTTCAGTAACTTCCCCAGTTTCATTCAGAAAACATCTTATGAAACAAGGTTAAAAAAGCCGGTTAAAGGATATTGTACTGCGTCAGGAAGACACTTTTAGAAAGAGTCATCATTGTTAGACTGCTTTGCTGATGCACTGTTGATGCTATCTGACTGTTTTAGATAGTGAACAACTCTAAAAGTAGAGTAATGAATATTACATTAACACGCTGCTTGGAGAACAGATTAAAAATGTGTCGCTGCAGTCATACAAAAGCGGCGCTATCAGACTTGTACCTCTTTATTTTTCAGTGCTTTTTCATTTTTAATTATTTTGTCTACCAGGCATTACCAGGACATATCTAGTACCACAGCTGACTTGTTTAAAATCAAATGACAAATAAATTCATGAATAAATGCGCATGAAATCGGTCAAACTGAAAAATGGATCCATGGAGTGTAAATGAAATCCAAAGCAATCAAGCGTGCCTTCCCCCGTGTCAGGATTTCTTCTGCTGTGCAGTGTCCTCATTTGTTTTACCTTCAGTGTGCAAACCATGTGTCAGCAATTAAGGCACTTATGGATCTATAGTCAGTAATTGGCTGAGCTAGTTTTTTCTACCAATGTTTGATCGATCTCACTTTGCATATTGAGAGCAAAAAAAAAAAGGTAGGTCTCACCGTAGGAATAGACTGCTGGACATTTAGAAATCACTCACTCTCGTATGTGTCATACGTAAAGTTATTATTCATGTGGGATTCTCAAGTTTCTGAGGCACATTTATCCACTTTAGTACAGTTGTGTACACGTTGTTATTATTTATTCATTGTTTATGTTGTAATGTATTCAAGCTATCCATTAATCCATTTATTGTGATGAGAAATTAAATTATATATTATTTTGATATTTCCATATATAGTATAATACTAGAACCTTTTATCCTGATTGGGTTCTGGGAGGAAGAAAAAACTAGCTTGGTTAAAAGTTAACGTCAACATGTTTAGCGTCAGTCAATGCACATATTACTACTGTAGTTTTCTTGCACTTGTCTCAAGGGATTAAAACAGGTTTGGGGTCAGGATGTTGGCTCTGACCACACCAAAATCAAATTGTGACAAAAGGTGACATGAAGTCTTGTATTTATCCTGTAAAGGTCAGCCGTTATCGTCAAATATGGAGGTAAGGTCACACTTTCTGTTACGTCAAAGATAACTGTGGTAGAGCAGTAGTAGAGGAGATAACTTTTACTCATAGCGTGGGGTGTTATCTTCTATCTACACCCCCCCCCCATTAAAATGGCCTTTTTTCTTTTACTTGGAGTAGCATGGATAAAGAGACCACCACAGGATGTTGGTGTTTACAGTCCTCCCCGCCGAGGTGTCCTTTATCGAGAGACTTCCTGCTGGGCCTATAGCTGACCACGAACTCTGATCTCTGTATGCCAGGGAAGACATGTGGAGAGGCAATTTCACTACAGAGATCAATACAGTGTCTCACTATTATTAGCCATACATGGTTTTAAGGATCCATGCAGACTCTTGACTGAACTGGATGTCATATCATATCAGTAGGAGGAAATCTAAATTAACTGAAAGTAGTGATAAATTGAAAAATAAAAATTGACCTTAAAATGTAAAATAACTGTTTATCACATGTATTGAAAGTATCCACTTTTAAGTACACATTTCTGTTGTATTACATTCAACTTTAAAATGTACTTGTGCCAGTGTAATGTGTCATAATATTATCTCAAAGGTCGTTCCAGAGTATTAACTCTGGGATAATTACTTTTGGATCTTGTCACAAAGGACATTGTCTCGCTTCAATCACAGGGTTAATCCTTAAGTAAATCCTATATGTCTGCAATATTATAACAGATTACTTCTATATTTATCTCGTATTGGACATCCGCCAACGGTCAGGAGAATGCAATAAATAAAGTGTTTAAGCTGAATGGTACAGACACTAGTAACAATGGTGGGGATTAGCTCTGACTTTATCTCATGTTGGTTATCCTCTGCCCTGTGGCTCAGTGAGAGTGAAGGTCGTGCATCTCGTACTATGAAATCATATGTCAACCAGAGGAGAATATTGATTTATTCTATCTTTAAGGGCACAATGTTAAAAGTAAAGATTAGCTTTGTTCAGTGCATTGCAGTCGTGTGTTAGAGCATGTCATGGGCAGCTGGTGGAGACTTCATAAAACTCCAGGTGGAGGGCGCCATTAAATCAACTGACCCATCGTTCACAACTGCCATTTGTGCCCATCCTTGTGTCTGTGCTTCAGCCAGCTCCGACCGCCACAAGAAAGACAGCTCCTGTCTAGACTTATGCAACCACTTACCTTCCATCCATCATTCACTTTGCATTGTGCGTCCCACTAACAACCTTCCCCCAAAGCTCTGTTCCATATTGAGCAGCATGATGTCATGTTCAACCTCCGTCTACCTGGGAGGGATTTAATTTCCTCCCTGCGTGCATACCACATTCAAAACATGCTATTCAGCTTCGTGGACAAGAGGGGATAATAAAACTGTTCTCATGTGGTTTGTTGTCATTATCAGAACTTCTCTAATATGCCTATGCCTTCCCACGGCTCTCACTCTTTGAATATCATTTTGGTATTTTTTTAGGGCTCATTGTGCTTTTTCTTTGTGCAAAGTTCCCGGCACTAAAAAAAGGCCACTGTGACCTTTCAGGTGAAAATACTGCAGGCTGAAGTGGCATTTACATTCATATGAATAGTTCTGAATGTTATTCAGGTAATTGTAGAATGATTGATTATTAAGAGTCGGGGGGGAATATATTAACCAAAGCGAAGACTTTTTTTGGAGGAATGCACACATTGAAAAAAGAAAAAGAAATACTGTATGCCTCAATGAACAAAGAACACTGCTTTAATGTTGTGAGACAGTTGTGAAAACTGTATGTCAGCCATTGTACCAGGAAGCATCAACCACCAACTATAAATTATTCAACCATCAAACATGGTGAAAAAAAAAAACAGCTTCTCTTGGCTTTACGTGGACCAAACACGAATATCGGTTATTCTCAGCGCCTGTGTTCCATCATGTTTTTTTTTTACTACTGTAAATGCTGGTCAATGCCAGACTACAACAGGCGTTTAACAACCTTTAATTTGAGTTTTGTTCAAGTGCAAAGGCTGGAGAGCAGTTCCAGCAAGGAAACATCTGTCTTGATAGCTACTGCAGGTGGCCAGATTGTAATTGTTTAGGCAAATATGTGCATTGCTTATCAGGCACTGTAACATTTTTGGTATCTTTTTTGTCTTTCCTTTCTTCTCTTCATGTTTCAATTGTCAACATAAGCAGCAGCATTCGCCTTCTCCAGAGCTGTGATTTTAAATGCTGTGCCCAAGGCGCACCAAAGGGCAAGCCAAAATTAAGGGAGACTTAAGGCACACCTATTCATATCCCTGCAAAATAGCCTCTACAACATGTGCTATGTAATCACTCTGTACACATTTATTTAGGCTTTTTTTAAAGGATTTTATAAGGGTAAACAATTTGTCTAGGTATAAGGAAATGAATGTGAACAAAAAGGTCTGAAAACAAATCAATAACTTGTAGAATAGCTGTATATTGCACCTTATAATCTCAGGTTATAACAAAATCCTACAGCACACCTAGATCTGCCTGACAACACACCATCGGGGAACCATTGTTCTACAGCAACTGCTCCTTTTTATCCTCAGCCCCACCCCACCCGTCAGCATGCCTCTGAGCAAGTCCTAGGCTTCCCGAGGACTGTCCTCTCACTCAGCCGTGGCTGGTGTACATTCAAAGGGACACACATGAGTGGTTGACATCCCTACTAGGCGCCCACACAACATCATCCAGCTCCTCTGAATGCACAAGATCGAGAGCTTAGGATCGGATCCCTTTGGTGACCACCCGAAGCTCTTGAGCATAGGTAAAGGTCAAAGTGAAACCCGACTGGTGAATAAAGGTCCATGCGTCACAGTCGATACAGCACCTGTATTCGTAACTGGCAGATCATCCCGTGACCTTTTTTTTTCGAAAGCGACCAGAGTTGAAGTCTGATGCCAACAAAAATTCAACAGCAAAATGCTACCCTTCACTCAAGGTTTCACAGTCTGTTGAGCAAAGGGAGAACATAATTTGTGAACAGAAATGCCATCATAATGTCACAGAACTGGAAACTCTCAGACATTTAGCTTGGCGTGGTTTTTCTTATCCATGTCTGGTGCAGCACTGTGTAAAAAAAGACCACGAGGCCTGCATTGCTACGCACTTTTAACACATCATGGAAGCCTCCCGCATGTTGTAATTCCTTCGTCTCTTTTGGCAGCCAGCAAGATGAAACATCATCCCATTATAGTCCCCGGAAATGAGAAATTAGTATTCCATGTGTTGTGGTGAGTCACGTAAGAGAAGTGACCATACTGTTCTCATAAATCCCACTTCTGATGGGTTTTATTAATGAAGCGAGGGGAACAAATTAAAACGATCATCTGCCATGTGTTTTTTCTTTTAACAGTATCCCATCAAGGATGCTATCTTACCCTTCTGTTTCTTCTCATCTGAATACAAGCTAAGCATGGTAAAATGTCAACTTAGCTTGTAGAGTTGTACGGTGGACAAAGCATCTAAGCCTCTTAAACAGAATCAGCGAACATTAGAGTTTGATCAAGAGCAATAAAGGGGATTACCCTGCAGCGTTTCACATTAAAGCTCCCGGATACATCTGAACAAGCGTCCAAGATACGATGGGGTGGGCAATTATAGAAATGTCATTCATAGAAAGACATAAAATCTCAAAAGAGTAGTCACATGAAAATAGAACATTTAAAAACTTGGATCCATCCACTTGTCGGAATATCGCAGAACCCAGTGATGAATCGCGTGAAGAAAAGGCAATTGTAGGACTACTGTGTAGAAGCAATGCATGGCCGTGCTTGCAATTATTTTCTTAACGGTGTTATCTCAAGATCACAAGTTGATTACTTCATGCCATAAATGTAACAAACAAAGCTTGTTTTTCCGTGATAGCAGATGGCGTTGTCTCATTATCTCCAGAAAACAAGAGGCCGATGTCTCAAGATGAGGTGATCATTTGGAGTTTGAAGCAAACCATCTGAGCTTCATGTGAACTTTTCTTTTGGAATGTTTTCCTCGTGATTCGATATATGGTCATTGACATGCGCTTGCATGCAGCGGTCACCTTTAAAGTAAATAACTACAAGCACAGCCATTCTTCTCGGTTTCCATACAGCAGACATGTATTGAATTTAATGTTAACTTCAATATCTAATGCTTTAACGTTCATGTTTTTTAATTTGTCCCATCGTGCTATTTTTCTAAGTTTGACTTTCCGCTCCCTTTCTTTGTCTGTTTTATGACCCTTTCTGCTGCTCACCTGTGTTCCATCAGTCAGTCACTCCCTGCGTATTCAGTCCGTGATGTCGTCGTGCTCAGACAGACATAAGAACACCTGGCAACGTTCTCAACAACTGCCTCCGTGTTAGTTCCTGCTTCAAAACGTGTCTGCAGGACCGGATTTTGCCACGATGACACACACACACACACAGACTCACAAGGTGAAACCTTTACCAGCCAACACTGTTACAGCTTGTAACAAGGACTAAAACTCGCTTTTTCAAAACCTGTACCCACTGTCACTGCTGCCGAACGTATAGAACACGTAGGAACAGGGTCAGTGTCAGTGTCACCCTCGTTACTGCTGCTGAAGGTGAAATAGGGAAACAGTTTTTTTTCCCGAATTCTTTGTTGTGAGGTTCTTTGAGAGAGCACCACACAAATCAACCTTCAAAAATGCAATGAAGAATCCATAATAAATGTGTCACTGCAAAGAAAAGTCGGGAAAATGAAGTTGCAAATGTACTCCAACACAGCTGGCTGAGATTTAATACTTTTTATTATACCTGCATTTGCAAATTAATCCAAGACTGGAAACGGCATCCAAGTTCTCTTTGGATTAGAGAAATGGGAACAGTCGGATTACAAGTGTGTTTGGAAAAGAGACCACAGCGTATGTTGAGGACAAGAATGCAAAGAGAGGCAAAGAAAAGTTATCAGAACAATATGACTTTCTCCAGATTGAGTGCTACTCCAGTATTCTCCACTGTCCGTGACTTTGTTAGTGCTGTTTTTTTTTTTTTTTTCTGTCATCGTCCTTGTTAGTGAGTCTGTGTGTGTGTCAGCAGTTGTCTCTCTGTCACAATTATAGTGCTGAGGTCAGCAGAAGACTCTGATTGACTCTCAGCACTCGCTCCTGAGACTTGTGATCGGCTGTCTGCTTTTTGCTTGTCTTTCAAATGGGAAATCAGAAAAATCACTTAGCTTGTTGTTCCTGACTTTGGGGAAAAGAGAGAGTGACTTGAGTGCTCAGTTTGGTGCCATGTAGCGCACATACAGATTTGATCTTACTAACAACTGTACAGTTTTTAAGGATATGTTGGTTAGAGGGTGATTAAGATTTCTGAGGAATCTCATAATTTCTATGCACAAAATGTCTTAACCAAATCTGATTTTAATGTAATATAGGTAAATACTGCATCTTGAATGCTGTTTCAGCTCAGTTTCCATAAAGAAATCATAAAAGCTGTTCACGCTCTGTGATGTGAAATGCACATTATCCACAGAGTCATTTGCAAAAATTAGGATTCTTAATAATTCGGTTAGTTTCCATCGAC
Organism: Diplodus sargus; assembly: GCA_903131615.1. Lineage (NCBI taxonomy): Eukaryota > Metazoa > Chordata > Actinopteri > Spariformes > Sparidae > Diplodus > Diplodus sargus. The sequence goes on along the minus strand of CAEMYA010000018.1, from coordinate 6,430,272 downwards.
CCCCAGCTTAATCGATGATACTCATCTTCTAACAACGTAAAGAAAATACTAAATTGATCTACAAAGGGCATGTCGAGTGCAAAACAAATAGGCGAACCTCTTCCCACTGTAAGGATCTATAACTTGGATTTTGTTCTCATCATTCGCTGCTCCTCATAATTGATCCGGCTCTATACTGACTCATGCTCTATAGGTCCAGTCCAGGGGACAGCTGGAGTTCACGCTCGTCAATGCAGCATCTTCAGTAATGGCTGCGACGTAATGAAATGTAGTTCTTTTGTTAGATCTTGTGCCTCCTGCAAAGCATCATATGAGCTCTGCGCTGATTGCAATTTAAAACTATTTCTTTTGAGCTACAGTACCCTGTATGTGTGGATTCATGCAACATCTACTGCATTATAGTCCTTATGTTCAACTTGACACTTGATCTTGAGCTTTGATGCTTCTCTTCAAACTAAACAGTGACTTTATGACATGTTGCTGAAAAAACCTTAGAATGATTAGAGGAGACAAGTTATGCTCATTATCAGGTTCATAATTGTATTTTGGTTTACTACTAGGGTAGGTTTACATGCTTTAATGCTCAAAAAACACACTTGTTTTCTCACACTGTCCAGTGCTGCAGCTCTGTATTCCATCTATGTCTGTACTTAGATCCTGTCCTGTCTCTTTAAGGCTTCTCCCCCCGAATGCCAAGTCTCCTCTGAATGGTCAGCTCACACATGCCTGAGCCAGCACCGCTAACAGCAACAGAGCAAAATTAATTGTGCTAAATAAATTCGTACATGCCAAACTTGCGGCTGGACATGAATTATGCAAATCTGTGACACGGGCACCTGGTGTGAAATCACAAAGTCATTGAATTGAAGGCGGGACTACTGACGAGGCGTTTCAAGAGCAGTGTTTTCTGTGGGAGAGAGGAGCTTCCATTGTATGGCCTTCTCTATGCACGGATAAATGGAGGGGGAAATAAAGCAGAACATATTTGCTTTCATGTTTACCTGGAATTTGTGCCTAACAATAGAATAACATCAGCTAACGTTTCTTGTATGACTCTAGATATTTTGCCATACTCACTGAATTTTTCAACAAACAGCACTAACAAAGTAAACGAACATATAGCAAGGAAACATTTATCCTCAAGACACTCTCTCTGTTTCTCTGTGTCCTTGCAAGAGTTTTGTTTCCTCAATAGCGATCCAGGTTGGAAAATTCATATAAGAGATTGATGGCCTTGTAAAAACATGTTGAGGTATTAACGTGCTGTTTTGTCCAAGCAGGACAGAACACAGAGGGAGGCAAAGCGGAAGCAGTGGGAGGTTAAGGAGAACCGTTAAAAGGGGGGAAATGGGAGGATAGGAGTGTGTGTGACTGTGGAGACAAACACTGTCAACAAAAAGCATTGTCACTCCACATGGAGTGTAGCAAAATGAAGATAAATTGACAAGGGCAGAGGTCACCCGCTGCAAATTCGATTCTTCAAATGCTTCGAAAAGAAGTATTAGCTCACATCTGCGCAGCCCGGTGGCCAAACGAATGCAAGCGAATGGACTGATGCCGAGTAGCCGAGCGAGCTGCTGCTGGATGTCTTTTTGAGCTTGCTGCAACCAGCTTTTTCTCTTTTTTGTTAAAGAAAAGTTGGCTTAAGTATGATGGACGACTTAAAACACAACTTTTTCACCAAGGAGTATGATCTGGGCCTGATTGATTCATACAGCCTGTACATCCGAACCGGCATGATCCTTTCTCATTACGGCCTCTTTTCCCATAGAAAATCTCACCCAAGATAACTACCAACTTCAAGACATGCTGGCGGACACACACAGGTTGCAGCCATAATGAGAGTCGACATGATAACAGATTCAATCACATCTTAAGTGAATGAGTGTTGATTCATTCTTAAATAATAAAAATGAATATGTTTTTTGTTTATTTTTGGTTTCCGGTTTTACCCAGGATGTTCAGCTGTATGTCTAGTTTGGCGATTGCCAAGCGTTCATTCTCTCTGGTTGGAAACTGTAAGTGGCAGACTCGGTGTGAAGAAATGAGCTGATCTTTGTTGGCACAGTAATACTTTCTGGCTGAATTAAAGGAAGTGGATTAGGGCTGGGCGAATGGGCACATATCGGCATCTTTTTTTAATCACTTTTTTCGGGTGATTTTTATATTTGTTTTAAGCAAAACATAGCTGGTGATTGATGGAACAGTGGAAATACTAACCCAGAAGCTTTTGGATGATGTTCTGTGTAGTCTGAATGAATTTCCTTTAACAATAAGTTAACAAGGGAATTCATCTATTCTTAGTTCAGTGAAAGAGAGAAACATGAATTCAGAAGGGGTACGGTTGTATTTACAGTTTTTTCTGTTTGTTTTGTTTTGTTGTTTGTTTGTTTTTGGAGCATATACAGAATCATGAGCCAACTGCTAAAGTGGCCAGTGAACAAAAATAACCTTTCATCGCTACTGTGGGGAGTGAGGAGTCCCTGACTCCATATTTTGGCATGCATATATCGTCAGTTGTCGGGTGGACATTTCGCCCAACCCCGGTGGACTTACACGCTTATTCAACACCAATCTTAAAAGTGGTCAAGCTGCCAGCCTAACAAGTCACTTAATGGCCCCTAGCTGATCACCTACTTACAGTACAATTATGTGCATTTAGTAGAAATTGGCCGTCTGTAAGTGGGGCAGTGGGGTTGGAGCATGACAGGACCATTATTAAACACAGACTGTGCTATTAAGCCATAAACGCCAACAATGATTACATGACCACCCGAGACAAAGGACGTGACGTCTGTCACAATGTACTTCTTGAACTTTACATATGCGTCATTTATTCATAACTGTAACTAATCAAGTCCAATTAATATTTCATCATTGTCAAGGTGAATTACTCTACAAACTATGCGCTTTACATCACTGCTCCTCTGGATAGGAGTGGTAACTACGTAAATTATTTAAGCTGTGCGTCACATAAGTACCTCATTGTGGTATTTTGACCTCACCGATTAACCACCTTATGAATTATGTATTATATGTATACATTAAGTACAAATTATTGGCCCTCTGTAAATGTTTTTGCTCATTCTAAATGTAATCATTCATAACATGAAACTATCTGGGATTAAGGAGAAAAAAATGGTAGCAGCTTTAACAGATCTATTAACGTGAGAGGGGATTTTATTTGGAAGACATACTGTACATTATTCCATTGCAACGTTTCATAAAGCAAATGGTACAACAGCAGATAACACCGTGGTTGTTTGAAATTTGTATGCCTGTCAGTGTGGGTGCTATCTTTAAAAAACTGAATGACTATGAATCCATGTCAATGCAGACACCCCCTCCATGTTATTTTGTCGTTGGTAATAGGAAAAAATATCTGGTGATTTAACCACCAGTTACATCTCCTACAAAAATGATTTAAGTGCAAATGTTCTCAGAAGGTTGTCTCACAACTCTGAAATCTGATCTGTCTGGATGTGGGTGAGATCGAGAGAGAGAGAGAGAGAGAGAGAGAGAGAGAGAGAAAATGAATAGAAATTATACAGACAGAGAGGCAAGGAAATTGGAGATGATGGGAGAAAATTAAGCAGGAGAGGGCTGACAGAGGCTTACAAAAGGGAAAACCGACAGAATAAAGAGGAACCATGGGGGAGGACGTAGGACAAGATATGATGTGATTAAAAAGAAAAGAGAGGGCCTGTGTCAAAACACCAGTGGAGCTAAAATCTTACAGTGCTTAAAAACACTGACTCAGTTCCCCCAGAGGGAGGCGAGGGGGGGATGGCTCACCTCCTGAGAGGCGGCGACAGGACGGGGCCCTCAGCTCACACGGTCTCAAAGGGGAAGTGCACCCAGAATGATTAATTATGTGGCACTTATTTTCATAATTAAAGCTTGTAACATCACATTTTGTCCCCTGGGTCCTGTGACTAGCTAATGGCTGCTCTGTTCTGCAAGAAATGACGGGCTCCGATAATGATTTTTTTGTTAAAAGGTTCTCTTTTGCAAAAAAAAAGGAGAAAAAGAAAAAGAAACAAAAAAATGTCACTCTTTTGGCAGGTTTGAGATATCCCACTGTTTGATCTGAAGCTTATTGTAGGTCCGCGCATCCATCCGTCCATCAAACTGTCCATTTATGCTCAACTCTCTGCCCCGCTCTGGGTCATTTTTTGCAGCGTGTCTAGCAGGACGGACAGGATGTGTGTGCTGCAGGGACTTTGCTGTCAACCCTTTGCCCTCCTCTGTTCTGCTCTGTCTGCACTGGAAGAATAATTGGCACATTAAATTATTTAAAAACAGCCGGGGCACATTATCATAAATATTCACTTGACGTTCTGCTTAGATCAACAGTCAGAACCTAGGGCTCTGGATGTGACTGCATGACATCTCTTAAGTGTGTGTGTGCTCCCTTGTGTGTGTGTGTGTGTGTGTGTGTGCGTGTGCGTGTGCGCACGCATTCCGAGGGCCCAAGGGCTGATTGATGGACAGTATTTACAAACAAAACGTCCTCCTGTCAGTTAACATCACTGAATGCAGACAGCATGGAAATGTCAGGCTCACGCGCAGGCACAGATGTGCACGTGAGTGTACATATCTGGAGCAGGCCTGGAAATGTCAGCCACACTCAGACTGGACACACTCGCTCGGGAACATGCACACACAGACAGCAGACACACAACAAGCCCATCATCAGCACGCCTCTGTAACAAGTGCCTCTAACGAACCTGTTCCTGCTCTCGCCTGCGACAAGACAATAATGACATGCTAATAAAGGAGAGCGGCTTATAACAGGGCTATTAGTGTCTATTAATGACGTTTGACCAGAGATGCAGAGGACTACACCTCTGCTACAGACCCGGTGACAGCTCTGGTGCCGTTCTGTATTGAATATTAACTGCACTGTGTGTGTGTGTGTGTGCATCATTTTATTTATTCTCATTATATACTAGTGTGAGAGGCTGCGCCTAAATAACAAGTTTATCCTTAAATTAACATCTAACGATGAATGTTTCTATATGCACACAGCATTTTCTTGGATAATGTGTCATTTACATGCTTCTAAGATAAGAGGGATATGGTACTCAGCCTTGTTTCCAATTTGGCCTTGTGGCCACTGGGCCAAATTGCAGGTCTGTCTGTGAAACTGTTGACAGGACACGTCAAACTCCAAACAAGGTCAGTCGTGACTCTTTAGCTCATATTTTTGATTCATGGAGGTTTCATATGTCTGTGATTTAAACATCTGCGACTTCATCACAATTAAGTCTATGGGCATGGCCAGTGAGACAAAAACTACCGCACATACTCCCAGGAAGTAAACCTGGAGGTTAA
>CAEMYA010000018.1:6409669-6424890 GCA_903131615.1 Diplodus sargus | reverse complement strand
TGTGCCAGGCAAGGAATTTGTATTACATTAAAGAGGCGCCTGCTCTCGTATCTATCTATCTATCCGTCCGACCGTCCGTCTAATCATCCATCCATCCATCAATCCATACATCCATCCATGCAAGTTATGTTGAAGAAAGTGTGAACATTCTGACCAGTCCTCTCTTGGATTTTTCCGATTGTAGTTATCAAGCAGCTAAATGGTGAATTACACCGTTAAGTTGTGCTTTGAGGCACAGGGGCGAGGAGTAACCTGGGGGAAATGACAGTAATTACCAGTCTTCGATTGCGGTGGTGTTGAAAGCAGTTAGAGATGAAAAGCCAAGAAAGGAGAGCTGATGAAGGGGGGGAAAACATGTCAATATGTATGTTCCGTTCAAATGTAGAGAGATACGCACAAGAAAATAGCCCTGGCGTCGACAGGAGCACGAACAACAATTTTCTCAGAAATAAAACATGCACACGAGATGGCAACGTGACCTGTTAAGCAGTCAGGATAATACGTGTGTTGTGACAGATTGCTCTGGGGAGGATGACTTGCACCCCAGCTCTACCTGATTCCTGTGAGACCTCATTGGGTCGCAGTTAAAAATAGTCAGTTGAGATTAGAGCTGCAATTTGTTTTAAGAGGCGTCATTAACACCAGAGGCCGAGGAGTGAACTGTGCAGAGAGAAAGAGACAACTTAGTTAATGGCAGCGATCTTTAATGCATTTTAGGTCTATTAAAGTTGCTTTGTCCAAAGTTGGGTTGACTTAAGAAGGAGAATCAAAGGAGGGCGCTGAAGATTAATGCAAACCCTCCACCAGAGTTTAGAGTACAAAACTAAACACAAGAACAAGTACAAGAACGGGCTCAACTGTTCCATGACAATGGCTCACCATTATGTTTATAAGACCATTTCTTTTAGCCACCTCTGACGTGCTCATAACAATCTGCAAGTGATGTGATTAGTAAGGATGGGACCAATGCCATTATTGATTCTGCGTATCGGTCTGATTCTTTATTGATTCCTGTATTGATAGGTTTATTATAGTCTGTCTTCTAAAATGGATGAGATAAGAGAATATGTGTACAGCATTCATTTTGATTTGGGTATTTTTTTTAGTCCAAGAAAAACCAACACATCATCATATCAAAAGGACTGAAAAGGTCGATTTCCCAAAAACTTCCAAAAGTACATAGTAGTATCACAGTTCATCAAAACTATTGTCATTGCGACATACCGTTAAATGTGCCATTTACAGGCATACCACACTTTGTCGTCCCATCACACTTTGACTAGGTTAAGGAGAACATTGTGGTTTGGGTTTAAAACATTATGTTACTTCTGCGACTTCAGTCACAAGCGTACATACGTACCATATGGAATATAACTTCACTATCTTTTATGAACTCAACTTTAATCCTGGTTTCACACTAAACATGAAAAGTGAAAGACCTGTGCTTGTTTAACCTGACCTTCCTTCAACAACCTCATCCCTTTATGGACCTCTTTATACTGTACGTTAGGAAGCGACTACATGTGTTAGAGAGTTAGATATGTGGCATTTCTTGAATTTAAGCCCATGGTGTGTAAAAAATGTTTTGTAAAATGAAGCCAAGCTTTTGAACGTGATTTCTTGTTGTAAGTTTCCAGCACCATAGGAATGATGCATGATTCTGAAGAATCGGACCATTTGGAACCATTTTTCTTTTTTTAACTTAAACCAGTTCTCGTTTCCAAACACTAGTGATTAGTAAGAAATAGTTTAATGTGAACACCGTGATAACATAGGAAAGGTATAGGTCCCTGTTGTGTTGTACCTGGTGCTGTCATAGCACATATAAACTGACATATGCATTCCCAACAAAGGTTACACCCGATGCTACTGATCAGTATTTGAATGTTGAAAATACGGCAAAAAATGGAGTAATACATTTCAATAGCACATCAGCGGCAGGTGATGTAGATGCTGGCTGAGATGGAAATTAATGTGAACACAGGGAACATTTTTATAAACAGTGTAAACAAGAGTTCAATCTCAGGCTCAATCACAGGATACGTGACCCACTGTGCTTTTAATCAAATTATACTGAAGCAACCATGATGGCATTTACACACTTGGAGTTGATGTATTGAATTTTGTTCATATGAGAGGAGAAAACAGTGTGCCCTCTGCTATTTCCAGGGTTACTCTCACTGATATCCGCAGTGGCCAAGGTTTTCCCTTACGCTTTTATTGAATTCTTTTAGCTATTCTAAGACAACAGGCCAGTTGCATTTCCGAGTGTCCAGTAACATAATAGCACAATGTGTTATGGTGCACGCCTCATCCAGTGTGCACCTGCAGTTACACGGTACAGTTTACTCATGTGCAATACATATTTCATACAGTATAGCATTGCTTTATGCAATTCTTTCTCTCACCTTACTTCCACTACATAAATGGATATCCACACATATTGCATTACACTTGCATGGCAGTTCCTCATGTATTCCCCAACTGGTGTATACAGATTGTATCTTTCATATCACTGACACAACTTATTTGAAAGCAAGTTACATTTCATGATTTTGTTCTGTGAATTGTTAGGGCTTAAGTCCATCTATCTGCACATCCTGCTCTTCGTTGTTATGTCTGTTAAAATATTCTATAACTTGTGTTAGACCGAGGACGTTAAGAACTGCTGCTTTTTGCGGCTGTGACTTTTGGTGTAACACCTGACCCTGACACGATGAAAGAAAATCTGTTTATCCATCATCTTGGTCAACACAGTCCGACGAGACATGCTTTTTAAAGGTCAGCAGCAAAAGGTTTTAGTCTGAAAAGAATAACGTCTGAAAAATCTGCATTTTTACTGCAGCAGCAAGGTGTCAGATCTGAGCGCTGGTTGCCGTTTTTGCGCTCTCCCACATGATAAACCCCCGGCTCACACTAATGCGGGACTTTCGCCAGCGATCGTGTGGAGAAAGCCTCCCTCATGTTAAAGAAATAAAATGAATTGTGTTGAAAAGTGGGGAACTTTGAGGATCTGTCGGCTCACGCAGTCATTCCACCACATTAATCAGGCTATTGTCATGCTTGTAGTATTTCTGTGCGTGTGTACACAGAGCCAGATCGCATGGCGAGCGCTAATCTGTTCAATTCAAACAGCGAGATGGTTTATCTGTTTGTGTATTTGACTCGCAGTCGTATGTGCGGGCGTGCGTTCATGTACGTGTGTGTTTACACGTGTTCCTGCGGGTGTGAGGATAAACCGAGGAGTGACAAAACATTACTGACTGTTGATCCGTTTGTGTGCTGCGTGCGAGAGAACGGCAGTGTCATACAAACCATGAGGTTTTTTTTGGGGGGGTTTTTTTCAGTTTGTGTGTCTGCATTGTGGAGCGAAAGAATTCATCAAACTGTTTAACTCTCCCTGACTGTATGTCAGTGCATGTGTGTGTCCCAGGGTTGAAACCATTAACTGAATAAATCATCCAGTGCAATCGCAGTGTCAGATGGGCTTTCAGAACCACTTCTGCTTTGCCCAGCAATCCTCGTTCTGCGTGCACAAACCCCAAATTATTGAAATGTCTTAAATGTGACATTAGTACTCACACATCTGTATAACTGTCGATATACAAAACACAAACAGATGCTAGCCAATGAGCAAATCAAATACCATATGCTGATTCCATTAGAAATAACTGGAGTTGCTGCGATCATTTTTGTACATCTGTCTACACCGTAGGGGGGTAAACAAGAAATCTATTGAAGTATCCTTGAGCAAGACATTAAGTCCTTCATTGCTCCGAGGTTGTTCTGGAACCAAACCCTTTTAGAAGTCAGTACGGTTGAAATAAGAAAGAAAAACAACCAAAGAACAGCAAGAAAAATATGCGTACACAAATGTAGAGTTGGCATTAAAGCGCTACATTTCATTCAGAACATTCAGGGAGTTGTTTACTCAATTCTTCTTCTACTCAGTTTGACAAGGCAGATGGTGGTGGTATTTCGTTTTAATAACATCTCCCACCAAGAATTTCCTCCTAGTCATTCCTCCCACTCACTTCTTGGTTTGTGTGAGGTTGCCTTTTGGCAAAGTCTTTGGCCAGTGCAAGTTTACCGGTTTGAATCCTATTAAGGAGAGAACACTGATGAGTGGGTGGGCGGGTGTTTGGGGGCACACTGGGGGATTTCCGAGCTGATTTCCACCTGATTCGCCCTGTGTGCCAATCATAGGACGGATTGTGTTTGGAGGCGATGTTGATGGTTGGAAAAGATTATCTGGCCAGCGCGAAGGGGTTCACTGATTCATTCTCAGCCAATTTGGTTGGATTAGATTAGATTGATTTGAGTTGCTTCAGTGATAACGTAATTGATATTTATGACCTGACATCTGCACTGATCAAGCCCAGTGGTGTGCGGGGTTTACAGAGTGATGCCAAGAACAGATTTTTCTAGCCAAATGTGGCTTAGGGGGTCAGCTAACTATTACATTTTGGGTGTTTATATCCTTAGTCCTCCCTGGTTTACCCAGATTCATGTTTTATCATTTATTCTTAATTTAACAACTTATTTGACTTTGTATTATTCTGCAGATTGATGTTTGGGTGCACACAGAGGGATGTGACTGTACTATTTTGTTCATTGTAGCCGTGTCATTATTGAAATCCAATGAAACAAATCAAATAAACAAGAAAGAGAGCTCCTTGAAATGAAACTGACAGACAGACTGACTAACTGACAGAAAATCACACCGAATTGAAAAATGTCAAGAACTGGTGAGAATATATTTCAATACACACTAAACTTTCTTCATTAGTTATTTTCTGTCAGTATGTATCAGTAAAATAATAACGCATACTTGTCTCTCGGGTGGATTCTCACTTTGTGAGACAACTGACAGCAGAGGAGAGGAGAACAAATTCCATGTTTGGCAGCAATTATACGATTATCTGATTGCCAAATACATATAATCTACCTGATTAAACTTACGCTTAGTTGTATATGCTGACTGCTGCATTTGAATGTAATTTCGAAAAAACAAACAAACAAAAAAATCACTTTCAACGCGTTCAATTGCCCTTAAAGTGGGAACAGATAACTTTCTAGCATTTTTATGAGGTGTTATTGTTGGAACCGCTGTCGCAAAGACAAACTGTTTGCTTTGGAGCAACACCCAGCAACATCACATCACTGGGTTGATTCATTCATAAAGTCCCTAATGGAGATGTGGAAGCCAGTAGAAATGGTGCCAGGCTGCCAGTCTGACTGCACCGCCAATCAGCCTTTATTTTCCTGGAGGATTTTGTGCCCAGTGGCAGACAAAAAAGCATAGTGAGAGGGAGGTTAATAGTCCAATCTAAATGCCAGTGGTGTCATAATTCTACAACATGACATTGTGCAGTCAATATTTACTTTGAAATGACACGTTTTAGTAGAAAAAGATTACTTTTATAGCGTTTCTAAGGGGCATTATTGTTGCCGCCGCTGTCGCATGACAATCAGATTACTCAGTTTTCCTGAGTAACAACTACCAACAACAGGGCAAAACATGAGTTTATTCAGTTATTGAGTCTATAGTGGGCATGTGGAAACTGATAGAAATGGAGCCAGGCTGCCAGCCTAAGTGGATAACCAGTCAGTCTTGGGAGATTTTATTCCTGGTGGTAGACAAAAATGCATATTGAAATTGAGGTTTATGAGGAACCAGTCTAAACACCAACAGCCATTTCACAATATTTACATGAGATGATGCGCTAAAGCAAATTCTGCGTCTACTGCGGGTTCATATTCAAACGACTAAATGCACATTGTGAAAAGTTATGATGAATGTTGCTCCATCCAGCTGTCTCCATGACAATTTAATTATCACCGGTCACGACTTTTATGTAACGTGTGCTGAGTCACATTATTTAGCTCCTAAGCAACACTTTTACACACCTCACTATGTGTCATGAGTATCACAGCTCATCACGGTTTTCAACAACATCAAAGATGTCGTGCAAAGTTTGAGCAATAAGTTGTTTGTTAAGATGGAAAGCAGTGTGTCAGAGCGCAGATGTCTGATTAGAAGCCCACATGTGCTTTGAGGATTTCACTGAAGGACACTGCCAGTCCGGGTCTCCCACTGACTTCCCCTCATAATAAACTATGATTTAGTTTTTTCACACTGCGAAGATGAGGAGACAAACAACCACGGCATCCTTTCGTTCAAACACAGTTAGGAGACGTCCTAGTTTGTAGTTTTGTGAAGTTTAATCATGTTGATGGCGGCGCTGTTTTCTATAACTTTTTGCTTTCAATAGCCTCTTTTGAAATTGCTTTTCGGGAACCCCGGTCAAGCTCAGCTCTCAAATCATGCTGCTACCCTACGGCAAGACATCACGGCAGTTAAAGTTCCCTGGTTCGATTCTTAATAAGAACTCAGTCCGGGGATCTTTCCACAACCACACGAGTTCACAAACACACGCTGAAACACACACGGAGCTATCTGCCAAGATAAACTTCCTGGTGGAGGTTCAATGCCATCGATGAGCTTGGCACTGAGACGAGACCCTGCTGCCCACTGGCTCTCACAAGCACACAAACCTCCCATAATTTCTGTTTCACTCTGACTTTACTGCAAAGCCTGTCTGTCTGTGTGCAGAGGTGGAAATACATTTATGGGGGAGGGATGGGCATAAGCACAATGACTGAAAGTGCATTGGGGAAAATGTGAATGAAGCAGAAGGGAAATATGATTTAGATCAAATGTAGCGCTGACATATGGGTGTTTGGCAATTCCACGTGTTATCCTGAGGACCCCTGGAGAGAGCAAAGACACAAGGAGGGAGAAAGAGAAAGCAAAAACATAGAAGACGCACTGCCTCCTGTTTACCTGTGTGATATTCTCCCCCTGGATTTCCCCCCAGGAAACTGCTCTGACAAGGAAAAACTGGATGTACAGTGTTTACCTTGGGAGAGACTGAGATAGGAGTCGGCAGTGGTGCGAATCAGGAATGCGTTTAATCAGAGAACGACAATTTCCACAGAAGTGGATCTGCAGTTGGATCCGCGCGAGTGTTCGTCAGATCACAGGCTTATGAATTCGAACTCTGTGGGGAAATAAGAGCGATGAGGTGGCTGTCGTGCCACGGGCAGAAGCTCCGCATGAAAATATATGATGATAGTGCATGTGTCACTGCTGTGGCTTTCGTATAATAGCACACAACAGAATACAAGGGAGCAATACCAGCAGATATAATCATAAGTCATTTTGGGAATGGATTTTTTTTTTTTCTTTTTGGTTAGGTTTGTTTTTGTTATATGACCCTGCTTGTTTGAATGGTACAGTGAAACGGTGGGTAGACAGACAGAGTTGGACACTGTTGGTTTGTGTTGGCAGGTGTTTTGGCTCTCTGACTGTTATTCCAACTGGTTTCTATGAGAACCCCCCGACAGGGCAATGTCATTGAGAGCACTGATGTAAGATACTGTATAATAATGTCAGGCGCATTTGTCTTTCATTGAAACACGATCAAGGCGTCCATTGATTCAACTTCCTGTTCTTCCTGCTTAAAGAACAAGTTGCCCAAATGAGAATTTTCATTTCAATCATGTGCCAACTGAAATGTCTCTCCAGGTTTAGGTGCTGATTTCTTGTCTGGTCCATTACACTGCGCCGTTCAAATATTTTGCAATTTGTGATCTAGGTACATTTGTATAACCCTTACCCAGCCCTAACCCCAAGCCTGCCTTGTGGTGCAACTATAGTTTTCTATGTCAGACTTTTTTCTCCGTATATGCTGATTTGAATACATGCTTGTTGATAGTTTTCACCGTTTTGCATGTTCAGCTGACCTGACCTGAACAATGTTTGTCATGTTAGCAACTGATGTGAAATTAATGAATTTTAAGAATTTGTTGACTAAATTAACCCCCCCCCCCATTGATGTCTGTTTATTTATTTTAAGTAATTACATCTGACAATAATATCTTCATCTCTTTTTTCTTTCCTTTGGCAGAATGATTCCTTCAAGCAGCAATGACTTCCTGGTTCGGGACCTCGCCGCTGGACGCAGCTACGATCTTTGTGTCCTGGCCGTGTTTGATGACGTCGTCACATCACTGACTGCCACGCGCCCTTTGGGCTGTCTGTCATTCACCACGGACACGGAGTTCAGCCAGTGCCAAGCTTTGCACAGCCACTTCCTAGGTGGTACTATGATCATCATCATTGGAGGGATTATCGTCGCCTCTGTGCTGGTCTTTATTATCATCTTAATGATACGATACAAAGTTTACAGCAACCAAGGGACAGGCCATGGAAAAGCAGCCATTGCTGCAACTGCGGCAAGGCCGCAGAGCAACGGACAAGGAGGAGGTGGGCAGGTCCAAGTCCTCCCTCGCTCTGCCTCAAAAATGCCTGACAGTCAGGACGACCAAGTGCTTTCGCCGTCCAGGGCCATGTCGCCTAGCAACACTCTGAGAGACACTGTGGCATTGGTCGAGGAGGAGAGCAGCGGACGGAGCATAATGACAAGGACTGACTCCTCGGCCAATGAGGAGTTGCTCTCGCCCACCAAGGCCCGTTTCTCCTCCAGGGTCGCCATTGAGATGAAAAGCAGACCGCCATCTGTCGCCAAAGAGCCCACCTCCCCCAAGGAACTGGCAGGTATAGAGAGACAGATATGGGAGGAAGCAATAGGCTAGCAGTAGAGCAAGGAGGAAGCATTTCAGAGAGGTGGAAAGAAAGACAAAAAGAAGTTGACAGAGAGAGAGTGGGTGGGAGACATACGAGAAACAGAGAGAGAGATGGAGGATGAGAAATAGACAATGTGCAATTGAGGGTGTGAAATTGAGCAAGACAATAACAGAGAGTGGAACAGTGAGAAACTGAGTGAGTGTGAACAAGAGAATGAATAAGAGAGACGCCATCCTTTTGCACTGGGAAGATAGTAAGAGAGACAAAGCGTGTGCATAGAGACGATGTAGCATCTGAAGTTGTAGTTAACGAAATTTGCATTTGTTTTCACGTGAGACACGAAATCTTGAATTAACCTCCCTACACTCCCTACACCTACTTATTGCCAATTACCAGGCTTAATGTCAGAACAGCGCAATATGGCAACTCAACGACTCTGAAGCTCTTAAGAAGTTTAAGAACTATTGAGTTTATTTTGTTGCTCAAAGTGAGCTGTGCCAGGCGCTGTGACCTTGTTGCCAGACACTGCACCGTTTGGGCGTAATTCAAATGAACGGGTAGTTTGGCAGTGTCATGGGCAGAAGAAATCTTTCTCTTGGTGTCCTCCATTAGAGTACTACAAACTATTGCAATTTAAGCACCTTGAAATGGCTTATTGGCCATTAGGAGTGACACAAGCAGAGTGCTTAAGTGCTGCAAAAGAAAAGCTAGTGAAGGTCGGCTGAAATTCAACACCAGATTGAAGGATATCCAAGGACCCTCCTTTCCCTTTTATGAAAAGTTGAAATGTCTTAAGTAAGTTAAAATTTGGACAGTTTGCCACATTTGTGTGTCTTCTTTGGTACTGCAAATATTTTACACACAGTCTCTATGACACATGCAGAGTCTCACAGAAGCTGTTCAGGCCTTGTATCAACATACGTTCTCTGTGGTTTGTCACAACTGTTCAGCTCTAAGTAAAGGCGTGGACACTCCCAAGATTCATTGGGGACGCATTCGATATCCGATTAGACGAAAAACATGTGGAGGTGTTCGGATGCGACCACATCCTTTTAGCAGTATGTACAGACGTGTCCTGGGCCACACTAAAGGACCACCTACTCAACTGACGTCCTCCACATAGAAATAGGAAGACGCCGCAACAACAGGCTGATTTGATTAAACACTGTCGGATTACAATGTAGTATTTTAACTCGCCAGTGTTAGTTGTTTGTTTCAACTAAACATTGAGTAAGTAACAACAGTATCACCAGACTCCCCTGCCAAATCAAGGGTTTTAAGAGCTGTTCAATAGGAGACACTGAACAAGTGGCTACAACAAATTCTAACAGGTGATGCTCTCTTGCAAATCAGGCATAAAATGCAAAATGGATGTTTCTTCCCTTGTAAAAAGTGTCAGTTTGTCACGGAATCGCTCTGCCAGCCTGTCTGCTTCTGTGTTCGAAGCGCATTGTACCTCCCAACAGCTGTTTTAACGTACTGTTTTGACAGATTTCACCGCTTACACCTCATGCATTAAGTCAAATCTGACAAATGCAGCAAACAAAGGCTACTTTTCTGACTTCCCAGTTTCCTTTTAAAAAAATGCTGAATTTTGAGAATTGGCTGCATTAGCAGAAACTTTATTAACCATGTGTACCTACACCAAATTCTTAACTATTTGGGCCTTCTTGTTAAATCAGCAATCATTGTACAAGCGTTGCATCATTTTTTTCCGGTGATGTAGGTCTATATTTGCATATAGATAGAGGAAATGAAATTCAATCCGACACATTTAATCCCAGGTGTAAATTGACTAACATGGCTCAGGACGCATGGTAAAGCCAAAACTAAACATGAAAGCAAATTTTTCTTGTGAATATTCTATGTCTATGCCTAAAACAAAAATAAGTTAACAACACTCTCCTTTAACTGAAAACTTTGTATATTTATGTTTAGCCGCACACTGACAGTTCACGCTCTGCCCCTCGGGTGCTCTCGATATAAATCTGAACAACTTGCTCAAGACTCAGCCGGAGAGTAATTGAAGCCCTCCGGGGGTAACAGGGCAGACATATAATTTCAAGGGAATATCTTATGCATAATGCACAAGACAACTGATGCAGTCACAACTATTATTAATGTAGATACTGTAGTATAAGAAACTGTGAGAAGACATAGAGTGGAGGACAATGCGCATTCACTAGCATGAGCAACAAGGCCTATCGTGTAAATGCGTCATGGTGTTTGTGAGTCTTCACCGGAAGAAGTCTTGGTGACCTTGGACAGTGTAATCAAGATCCCTGATCAAGACTTGCCTGCGCTGTTAGCAAGAAGTCACTTCTGAAGTGCTGCAGTGGGTGTGAAAGACAGGCTAAATTTTAACACATTCACAGGCCAATTTGCTGCATTGAAGATGGTTCATCTGCAGCTTCAGAACTTAGAAACACTTGAGCTTCAGGCTTCCATCGAGTACCACTTGATCTCCTAACCTCTCTTAAAGTTTTTATGGTGCCACTGACTGGCAGTGAATAGTTGTCAGAAAGCTGGATGACAGAGAAATATACCTTTCTCTCCTAAAATTGCAATAATTTATCTCCAATTGTCATTGTGCATTTACAATATTATCCAAGCAGTGCAAAAAAGCATGACACTGAAAGCACAATGCTGTATGATTATGTTATTATGATATGCGTCTTCCTTAACCCGCAAGACACTGGTGGAAAATTGCTTTTATGTAACTCAGTGATTGCCAGCAAAGTCTACTAAATAGAACCTACTTTTTTATGTAATCAGGCTCCAGTTCTCTCAGTTCGAGCTGTTGAAGTGACTTGCACATGCTCACAAAGGCTGCTCGACGTGCTCAGTCGAGCTATGATAGCGGGAATCCACAAGAGCACGTGAATTTTTCTTTTGCGGGGTAGATTTCCCCTGTGCTGAGCCCACTCCAGCGCACTTCCCCTTTAACACTAATCCACTCAGGAAATTGGGCTTTCATTAGAACGAATAAATGGAGACACCATTTCACAGGAGTGGCTTAAACAGCTGAGTCGAAATACTTTATCAGCGGCTGATATGTCATTCAATTGGCCTCTCTGAATGGGCTGAAATGAGGTGTCATTGAGCCTCACGTTGATAGCGGGGAGGAGACGGGAGATGTGTGTGCGCGGCGCTGCAAGCTCAGCCGATGAGTTCAGGGAAAGTTCTCACCTCCGTGAACTCTGCGGGATCAGCAGTCAGTCTGACATTTGCAACAATTCGATGTGCTGGACATCAGAGTCCATAATTATTGAACGAAAGGAGAATTGCACAGCTTTTCCGATTGCTTCAAGTGCCGTCTCTACCCCGGATATTAAGATAACAAGTTGTTTTCTAGTTGTCTGTCTCACCTCTGAATGAGGGGGGAAGTTTGTGCAGGATGAGAGGATGATGGCCAAATTGGAGTTTGAAAGGAGAGAAGTCAACGGCTGCTCATTAGGGCTGTAACAGGCTCGAGTTTCGCGTGATGGGATTGAGAACTTGCACTTTGTTGCGGCGTTGAGGTGCCACCATATGCACAAACTCCCGACGTTCTCCCAAAAGGCCTTATTAGCGGCTCTTGCCTCATCATAACCTTTTGCTGATTGAAGAGTGTCAGTCACGGGAACCATCCGAAAAAGAATATCTCAAAGCGCACCGAGACAGACAAACAAAGACAATTATGAGAGTTTTTGTTTTGACACTTTACCCATAGAGGGAAAACTTACCTGCTGGCCTTTCTGTTCTTTGTTTCCTCTCTTTGATTCCGGGATGGTTGCTACTTCGAGGGCAACCTGCAATGAGGGATAATACTCCTGTGTTTGTACAAAGGCTGTTGGGGTTTTCTCAGGGTGTAGCTGTGCCTGTGATGTGTTTCACTGGTTGCTGCATTGCAGGGAAAGACAACATTGATCTGATCAGAGAGAGGGAGCCGCAGTGAGTCAGAGCGCCTGAGGAGCGCGGCAACTGACAGCTACACAGAGAGACCCCATTAAAGGCCCGCGGTTGTCAAAAGGGTGACCCAACATGAGAAATATGCACGTTGTGGGTGATAGTTTTCTCTTTTTGTTTGTTTGCTTTTCATAGACAGGTTTTGTTCCCGGCGGAACAATGGGTACATCAGTTTGAGTTTGTTGTTTTTTAAGTGCCATTCTTGGATATTATTTTCCTTGGGTTTTTCGCTTTTTTTTTTTTTTTGCCTTGAGGATGCACGCCTTTTAAAGATACATGATAGGAAAGTGGAATTTCACCTCGGGCAGGTTGATGCGAACCTTTTTTCAAGTCTAGCTTAATAAGAGAGCCTAATATTGAAGGAGCTGTAATCATTCTCAATGGTGCTAAGCGATCTCCTCCCTCCGATCAATGCAACAAAATAGGAGACAACATCCACAGTGAATTTTCAGCAGTCGAAGAGGGAAATCTCCAAGACATGTTCACTTGCTGAAACCGCCTGATGCATTTTCTTGCACGGATTTAGGACAGTTGCTTTTGACCTGTCCACTGCAGTTCAGTTGCACTGGGAGGGAATCGGGCATCCGATACAGCAAGCAGATTACAGGCACGTGTATAGATACGAGGTGTTATTGTAAGTGTCACTGGAAAAAAATCTGCACCTGAAAAATCCACCGAACAAATGCCGAGCACAGAGCATGTTGTGAGCCACGGTGTCGCCTCCGAGCTCGAGATCCCGCTCGAGACAGGATGCTGCGCGTGGATTCAGATTCAGAAGTAGCTCTTTAACCTGAATGCTAAGTGGGGAGTTTTTCCAACGGGATTAGCGGTAATTACATGCTTGACACAAACATATTGTGATTATGTCAAGTGAAGTGCTATTAGTTCAAGAACAGCCAGGCAAACATTGAACGTGAGTGTGTGTGTGTGTGTGTGTGTGTGTGTGTGTGTGTGTGTGTGTGTGTAATGTTTAAACAGGGTTTGGAGGATGGAAATCTCTTTACAAAGTCACACTGCTGGTTTCCCTCCAGGTAGACCCGTTCATTTCAAGGGGATAAGAATTACATTTAGGCTCAATTTTAATGTGATTTAATACGATGTCCTCGCCGCGACGCAAAACTAGTGTTTGTCTGCAAATCAGAAGTCCCTCCGGGTCTGCGCATGCCGTTGTGCGACCGCCTTGAGCCGTCACGCGCGCTCCCACAAGGTTAGGCCAGATGGAAAAAATAGCCGAGGATAACACAAGGGTGTGTGTATGTGTGTGTGTGTGTGACCTTGTGTGAAGTGCGAGCGTGTGTTCTCCCCATAGCCCGGCCATGACCCTGTAGCCTGTCTGTCCTCTGTGTGTTGATCTATCATCACTCCTTTCAGTGTCATCCCGTATGCCCGGCCTCATTCCTCAACGCCGTCTGTTGCTCTGAATTCATCTCTCGGAATCTCCCTCTCCCTCTCTCCCTCTCCCCCACACCCCTCCCCGCTGTGTCTCTCAAGCTCTCTCCGTCACTTCCCCTTGTCTTTTTCCTCTCTTCCCCGGCTTTCCGACCACCGACCTGACAGTTTTTATGCTTCCTCCATTTTTCAGTGCTGTTTTGCTGCATCTGTGTCAGTGTTTTTTCACAGTTTCTTATTGTTTCTCTCCATGTCTCTCTCGCTGCTCATTCTCTTTTTCTCCGTCTCCACTATCTCTCTCTGCCTTTCTCCCTCCGGGACGACTCCAGCGGCAGACGTCCGGCGGCCTCATAGTGTCGAATGGAGAGACTTTAAGATCTGAAGGTCTCTCGGCCTCACAAAGACAGCGCGCCAACACCACACACAAAGAGTAATGACTGGCACTTAAAACTTCAGCACTCCCTGGATTTGTTTTTCCCACAGTCTCCCTACAGTTTCTCCCTTCCTTTCTCACCCTGCGATGCTCCACCTCACCCGTCTGCACCGGCTGCAGTCTCGCTCTTGTGTAGCATGCTCCCACCCGACCCTTCCTTTTTGTTGTTTCTTGTTTTCTGGTCAGGTCAGATCGCACAAAGGACAAAAAACATACACATTGTTTGCCATTCTGTCGAGGATGACTGAATATTTTCAGTCTAGTTTTCAACAGTTGGATCAAATGTTTGTGAGCATTAATAATGATTATGATATTAAGATATCATTAATTGATGATGGAAATAATTGTTGCAGCACAGACAATGTCAGACTGTTTGCTGAAGTTCCTCTGGAAACTGGATGTTCTCAAGATTTAAAGGGGCACTATGTAGTTTTTGAATATTAATGTGGTAATTATACGAACTTGAATTATTTATTTATTCCATAACTTAACAAACAAGCTGTTCTCAGAGGAAAATAAGGTCCCCAGAACACTGTTTGAAGCTACAAAAGATGGCAGGGTCGTTAAGTGTAATTTCTCAGCATAAACTATTTCATTCACGTGTATTTGATTCGGCGGGAATCTGACGTAGAAGCGTTTCAAAATGGTAAATGAATGGCACTTTATCATTGGCCCTTTCATTCAAACACACACGCAGATTGGTGATTGGTTTCTAGATGTACTTGAAAGTCATACATTTACATTTGTGCAAATATTAGAGAAAAACAGGTGTTTATATAGAGTTTTGGTGGGTGGAGA
>CAEMYA010000018.1:6390199-6408977 GCA_903131615.1 Diplodus sargus | reverse complement strand
AAAGGGGCACTATGTAGTTTTTGAATATTAATGTGGTAATTATACGAACTTGAATTATTTATTTATTCCATAACTTAACAAACAAGCTGTTCTCAGAGGAAATAAGGTCCCCAGAACACTGTTTGAAGCTACAAAAGATGGCAGGGTCGTTAAATGCAATTTCTCAGCATAAACTATTTCATTCACGTGTATTTGATTTGGCGGGAATCTGATGTAGAAGCGTTTTAAAATGGTAAATGCATGGCACTTTATCATTGGCCCTTTCATTCATACACACACACGCAGATTGGTGATTGGTTTCTAGATGTACTTGAAAGTCATACGTTTCCATTTGTGCAAACATTAGAGAAAAACAGGTGTTTATATAGAGTTTTGGTGGGTGGAGATCAGAAGAAGACAATTGCCCGTCTAGAGGCCCCACGCACACCATTAAGGGTCCAGTGTCCCGACTAAGGACACTTCGACATGTGGACATGAAGTGTCGGAGATCAGAGTGTCAACCCAGGTGTCAACCTGCTCTACCTGAGCAAATGAAACCTAACAAATGTACCTGCACGGCTAGATGCCACTAGAGGAAGTCACTTTTTTTTTTATTTGTAATGTGTTTGTAATGTGTTTGAACTGATCCATTAATTCATGCCCTTTCTTTTCCTTTTTCCCTTCCTGACTCACATTTGCAGTCTCTTTCATTCGTCCTTGAAACCCTCTCTCTCTTTTTTCCCCCTCTCTGCTTTTCACCCTCCTGATTGATTATGTCTGTATTTTTTTGGACTCTCCATGATCTGCCTTCTTATTTCTATTCTCCCCTTGTTTTCGAGTTTTCTCTAATATGATACCCCTCCTTGTGCCGTGCTCCTCTCATCTAACCTCACGCTTCTCTCTTTCCCAGCCTCCTTTCTGCTGGTGCATCCTTTTTTCCCCCCCTCTCTCTAATGCTCTGTTTGCAAATACTGTTTATTTTTAATCCTGCAATACCTCTCCTCTCCCTGTCTGTTCTCTATTCATAACACCTTTGTCGGTGTACTTATTTTTCATTTCTCCTCTCCTCTCCATCCATCTCCTCGCCTCTCACGCCGCGTTATCCTCTTCCCGTACTGCCTTTCTCCTCTCTCCTCTCCCATCTCCATCATCCGTCTGCGTGGTGCACCGAGTGATGGAGGAGAAGGGGGGGGAGGAGGAGGAGGATGGAG
Source organism: Diplodus sargus (assembly GCA_903131615.1). Lineage (NCBI taxonomy): Eukaryota > Metazoa > Chordata > Actinopteri > Spariformes > Sparidae > Diplodus > Diplodus sargus. The sequence goes on along the minus strand of CAEMYA010000018.1, from coordinate 6,407,787 downwards.
GGGAGAAGACAGGGGAGATATGCAGCGGTTGTGATGGATGAATACAGTCTGAGGCATTAGGAAGACTCTGCTTCATTCTTAAACTGACACAATAAGCGCTGGCTGTACATAAATGCAGTTAAGAAATGTTCTTCCTGACAAATACATTTAAGAAACGCTCTCCTGACAAACACGCACATTACAAATAGCAGCTGTGGCAGTATACCACCGCTTCATCACTCTCCGAGCTATAGGCACTCCTTTGCTTTCACTTGTCAGCTCGCCTCGCCGATGCATTTGTTGTATCCGCCGACTTCACAGCAGCCCTCACAAAAGAAGAGAAAACAGATTTGCCGAGTTTAAAAAAAAAGTGAAGCGTTTCCGATGTAATTCTACACAAGAATATGGCATGTGGCATTTTGCCGATTAAGGCACAATTCCGTGTTTTCTGTGGCATTTAGATATGAAGTGAGACGCTTTATTGAATCTTTTAAACCTTAAAAAAAAAAAAAAAAAGAAAGAAACAGCCCGACTAAACAAGTCAACAAAACTACTGAGTTGTGATCCGTGTCCCTTTTCATTTGTTTGCCTCCGAGACAAGTCTGAAAAAAAAACCAAAAAACATGACATTTGAACCTCCGCTTTCATATTGTTTCATTTCTTCTTGTTCGCCCCTCAGGAGGTAATACGCTCTCTGAGAAACACAAAAGTTTTTCGTCTGTGAATATGAGAAATTTTTCAACATCAAGTCGTGACATGCGTTATGAAAACAAATGAACCCCTTGGAGGTTTTTTTCATAAATCAGGCCCGTGGGTCGGATCAAGTCTGGTTCAACTTGTGCTTCCAAACAACAGAGGTTAAAGCCAATAAAGGAGTTTTAGCTGTGCTTTCACAAGATATATTAAACGCAGCGATGCTCTTAATGTTTGGTGTTATTATAGCTCTAATTGGTGTTCTCCAGATCTCACAGGTGCTCAGTTGTGCCTCTTGGACCTTTGCTGTTTTAAACATTGTGTCCCCAGAACCTTGGTTTTCTGTCCCTTTCTCGAGACCTTATGTTCTTCTCCAGATCCCCATTATTTAACCTCCTTGTTCTGTTGTTAGAAGTCATACCTTTGCACCCAAAATCAATTTCCACCTAATGCAGTGTTTGTAATGTTCTTCTTTCAAACTTTTGTGTTCTTGTTCTCCTGTTTTTCTAGATCCCTGATGTTGTTGTTCTGAGTGGCAGATGTGGAGAGTCACCACCAGGGACGAGCTGGTGAAAACTCTGAAGAAAAAAAAAGGCCCTATAGCTCCTTCCCTAGTATCTCCTGTTTACTGTACCCATTACTTTGTTTCCATGGATATCATGGGGTCATGGACCTGTACCGTCTGGTTTATGTTTAACTGCTAATCTTGGTTTCTCGTGTCTGGATCTGACGACCGTGTCAACACCCGATGTCTGTTGCTGCGGGATTATGCCTGCCAACGTGATCATCATCAAATGTTCCACTTTGAAAAGTGTTTTCTATCAGCGTGCACGTGGAGACAGTGGACGTAGAGAATTGAAACAGCGAGACACAGAGAGCCATATGGATGTGTCGGATAATAAGAAGGAACTTTTCACCATCTGGCGCAGCATCAGCATGCACGGACAGATCCCAAAGTGGATGGTTAGAAGAAAAAAAACACAAAAAAATCCCCACAAATAGTAAAAGTTGGATGCATAGATAATCACACTCAACCTGGATTAACAATATGTCGGACTGCACAAACAGAAAGGGGAATAATGTCGGACAGAAAAACATCCGGATGGTCTTTATCATGAACATGTCTTACATACTGTGACAGTAATGACTCACTGGAGCTGGATTTTAATCCTGACTGGACTCCCAATCATAAGTCTGTTTCCGGAAAGCACAAAGCGCATATATGGGGACTTAAGTGAACTGGTTTGACCTGGAGAGAGCCTGAATAAACCTGGACCCAGTGGAGCCTGAGTAGATTACACTGCTAAAAGGACTCAGACTGATCTGATGAGGACTAAAACGGACTAGACAAGACAGGCCTGTTATCCGCTGGTCCAGTCTGTGTATTCCCACTCCTTCTGCACTCCACTGGATGGGACTTGGTGAGGACCTCGTGGACCTCAACCTTCTCACATCTCTCCAGGCACCACTTAAACAGGTGAGTAACCTGCCGATTAGCCCATGACCCTAACCAAACAAGCCGTCAAATGAAGAAGTTCTCTCACCCAAAGATCAGGGCACGGTCAATGAGCGTGACATATGCTAACCCGCTGGCAATCGCCTTGGCCGTCCACCAGTTCTTGGTCCTGCCCCATTGTTTAAGACGCACTCGCACTTTGCAGTGCCTCCTCCTGCCGCGAGTGGTCTCTAACCTAATGAGGGCAGAGCTTTAACGAGCGCCATCTAATTGCCGCCAGCTCGACAATTAGAGAGCCACCTTGGCTAAACGAGCTGCTTCGTTACTTCTCTCCGCTGACAATATCACAACAGGCAACAGGAAATGCATTTCCTCCCCTCCTGTTTGTTTCTTGCTCTTTTGTGTGCGTGAGTCACTCCTTATCTCCTGCTCCTCTCTCTCCCTCTCTCGGCCCATCAGATGTCTGTTGTTTTATCTCCTGCCTGCCCGAGTAACTGATCAAATACCGGTGGAGGATATAATATGCTGGGGGGGGGGCGGTATGGTTATGAGCTATAACAATACAGCCACAGGAATGGACTTCGCCTGTAGAAGGAGGGGGGGATAAGCAATAACTCTTTAATTATGGACAAAGGCTGCTGTCTGATGCTGTGGCACTGCAGAACTCCCCAGGCCACAGAGATTCTCAGCGAGATGAAGCGACATAGTTATTAGAGGTAATCAATAGCATATTCTGTTAAGAAGTCAAATTTCAGTAATGCACTGTAGCTCCCGACTGCCTGGAGTTATAAACCTGTTCAACAATATCTTCAGAAGAAGAATCATCTGCCTCTTTTCTTACCTGAATGGAGGGTTTAAACAAGAAACAGCACAGCAGCAGTTTACCAGTGAGGCCAGTCTCACATAAAAAAATATGTAACAGCATTGTCAATCTACAGCAGAACGAGCGTCAGTTTTCACATTAATGACTCTACACTTGTGAGACAGGGAGGTTCTTTCATTATCGGCAGGGGAATGTGTTATTTTGAGAGATTTTCTAAAACATCTTTTTGAAAATGCGTTTTTATAATAACTTCAGCAAGAAATGCATGATTTATATTGATAATCTTTATGATGGTTATGAGGGTTTATAGAAAACTACTGAGCTAAAATGCAACATTTTCTATTGTGGTTATGCCAAGTTATGGGTTTTTTGATGCTATCCTCAACATTTCTCAACAAGAAAACAAAATTGTCTTTGCTAAATCAACAGTATGTTAATGTTATGACCATCAGTATTACATTTGCATGTAAGGCATTTAGCAGAAGCTTTTGTCCAAAGCGACTTACAGTAATTTATACATACATTCATACACTGATGGCGGTGGCTGCCATGCAAGGTACCGACCAGCACATCAGGAGCAGTTTGGGGTTCAGTGTCTTGCCCAAGGACACTTTGACATGCAGACCAGGAGAATCGAACCAGCAACCTTCCAATAACAAGACGCTGACTGTAGAGCGGTTTTCATTAATTTTGCTTCAATTCTGAGAAATGAAGTTTTTTTTTGTTTGTTTTGTCAATTTTGGATAGCTGTTTACTAAATTACCCATGATCCACCGTTACAAAGCATGTCCCTTTTGCCTTTCTGTTTCAAATGTGGGACAATGTGAGACTGTGTGGCAGTGCCCTAACTGATGGCCATCGGTTTAGACCCTCTTTTTCAACAGGTTATATGCCAAGTAACAACTCAAGTGCTCCTCACTGGACTTCAATTGCTTTTTCAGACTGCATCATATCCATTCGTACTTAAATTAAGTAATAGAACCATGTTATTTACAAGCTATGTAATAAGTTTTCAGAGTACACAATTAGCACAGAATATAATTATCATGAATTACTCTCACCATGGTTGGATATGTTTCCCGTAATTGCAGCAGTTCTCAGTGCCACAAAATCCGAATCATTGTTTGTGCAGTGGTACATTTAATTGATTTTCCTGACTAGTAAATTTCAGTTTTGCCAAAGATAATTCGGTCCGCCTCAATACACACCCACAAAAGCAAACCATTGAGAGGGTGTTTCTACAGGTGTTTTACATGGCAGGAGGCATTTCTTGTCAACTGAATATCTCGAGAATGCCTCAAGGGAATTTTGGAGCAAATGCCCACTTGGATTCAAGGATGAGCCGATAAGAATTGGGTGGACACATTGACTTCACAACACACATATTTCGCCATTGTTCAACAGTTCAAATGACAAGTACAACAACATCATTCAACAGCATAGCTCAGGAACAGCATTTGACTGGTGTTGGTTAATATCAAAAGTGTTGTCTGTCCAAATTTGACACTGCTGTTCCTTGGATACTCAGCATCAAAGTTTGCTAAGAAATTAAGAAAGAAAGAAAGAAAGAAAGAAAGAAAGAAAGAAAGAAAGAAAGTCAGATTCCTTGCTTTATAGTGACAAATTAATCATCAGTCAACATCCTGCTTGCTAATAAACAAGTCTGTAGTATTCAAAGTGCAGAAAGCATAGTGATATTGTAAATAACAGTGTTATAACTGTGTTTTGATGAGACAGTGAACCAGAGGCATTATTTTCCCCAGTAGGTAATGGATACAATTTATTTGCAGGGCCGGCAGTTCAATGACTATCTCCAGCTTCAACTTTATGCACATTTCAATAAAACACAACCACTTTGTTCACTCAGTGATAATAGCAATGAATCAGTCAGTTAGTTTTTCTAGTCCTGTACACAGAGAAGAAGAAGAAGAAGAAGAAGAGTGGCTATCAAGGGCATGGTTATCTATTTTTATACACCTATGACTGTATATCTGTGTGCATGTATGTGTGTGTGTGTGTGTGTGTGTGTGTGTGTGTGTGTGTGTGTGCTTGTGTGCGCACGCACCTGTGTGTGTGTCACCTCAGTATTGCAAATGTCAGGCACTAGAAGCTGTTTAACAAACAAACATTTTCTCTCTTGGTCGTTGCTGATTGTTCTAAGCCATCTCGTCCATTTCTTACCTGCATGTAAACACACACACACACACACACACACACACACACACACAGAAACACATGCCAGAGAGAGAGAGAGACAACATGAGACAAATACACAACCCAAAAGCATGCTATAAAAACAGATCCCACATGGAATTAAAATGGCCTCGTAAAGTGCCTCAGTAGTGGTTCAAAGTTGAAGGAGAATTGTCTCAGACTCTCCGGTTGCAGTTGTTGTTGTTTTTACTCTCATAAAACACTTGGATGGATCACATGCTGTATTCTATTTATTTATTTATTTATTTTCTGTGAAGCTCACTGGCTGGCGGGAAGGTGATGGGATGAATAGATTTTCGCCTGTAGTTATTTACGGTTTCTAACTCATCTTCAGAATATAATGATATTTCCTGTTTCACCGCAGGGATGAGGTGCCGGTGGGAGAGCAGGTGGAAAGGACATTTGATCACTGTGATCGTCTTTGTTACCATCAATATGGCTCCAATGCAAAACTGCAAAGTCCGACTTTTTAGAGAGTTTTAAAGGTTGAACTCATCAGTGGCACCAGATTTTGTAATAACCCTTGAAGTCTGCACAGTATCAGCTCAACACCAAATAGATTATACTAGTTTACACCTTTGGTCCTCTAGCGTGACAGATGTGGTTAATCTGTTTAAGTCGCATGTGGTTTCATGAGAAAATGCATCTAGTTTAGATTGAGATCTCTTTGCAGGGGAACACAGTCTGCACTGTCACCTCCAGGAATAAATCCTGGCTTAGTCCCCCCCCCCTCTTTTGTTCTCCCTCAGTCATAAAAGTAAATGAAGCTTGCTCAACGCTCTGCGGACACCTTGATAATGAAGATGATGAATGACTGTCGCATGTTGTTCCCTCCTCCCTGACACAGTTCACTGCTGCTTCCTCCTCCCTAAAGTGAAGCGGCCACCCAGGCATCGCATTAAGAGCTTATTATCCTCACTGAAAAATGTCCAACTTGTGTGATTACAAATATGGGGAGTGTGAGTCGGCCATATGTGCACCAATTAGATTTTCATGAAAGTTTCATCAGCGTGATTCTTTTTTGTGCTTTCTACTTTCAGCTCTGAAGGAAAAACAGTTAAATGAAAGTTTGACTGTTTTTTTGTTGTTTTTTTTTAAATGATCCGACTGTCTTTGTTGCATGAGACGAATTTCAGCTGCAAGTTGTTAAATATGAGCCTTCAGCCAGCAGCTGGTTAGTGTAGCTTAGCATGAATCTGTAAACAGTGGTAAAACAGTGAGCCTTTATGCATATTCAAAATGATAAAATGTTATTCTACAGGCCTTTTGGCGCAGGACTATTTTTGGGCGGGGTTCAGAAAGTCACTACCAAACTATGGTTTTTCCCATTTTCAGCCTTTATGCTACGCTAAGCTCATCAACTGCTGACTGTTGCATTATATACTTAGATCTTTCCACACATATATTAAAAGGGCTCTGTGAAACTTCTGTGTTGTACTGTAAGCTGGTCTTTAGTTTGTGTCAGTGGACTCCACTTCTAAACTGACTACTGTTGCTCTCTGTTGGCGGAGTGGCAAGTGAGTGTCTAAAGTCACATCTTTTGGACAATCACACAGAAGTCCAAAGTCCAGTAGCATTAATCGTCGACAAGCTTGTATAGGCAGCAAGGAGAAGAGGAAAGTTATCATTTTTCAAGTCAATTAAAAATGTGTTACTCATGTGAATTGCTATAAATTGCTACATAGAGTCCCCTTAAGGCATACATACAAGTTCCTGAATGCAATCAAATGCTTAAAATGACACTTATTCCATCTTCCTCTTGTTTTTTCCACATCACACTTGCTGCTTGAATGCTGAATATTTGACCAGCACCTAGCTTCCAAACTCTTTGGGATGTCACAAATCAAAATGATTTTCAATAAGTAAATGGAACATTAACACTTTCAGCTAATAAATGTGCGAAAAACAGATTTGTACAGTTAGACACTGTGCACACATATCAACTGAAGGAACAAGCCAGAAAACACATTTTTGCCTGGAGGTGGACTTCAACTGACAAGTATTAGATGCCTCTCCTCTTCTTTACGAGACAGTGAGCAAGAGCATTTTCGAAAATGTCGGACAGTTTCTTCAAATATGTTCACCAGATGTGTGTTACACTGCTCTGCCACAGCCGTTGCCAAAACTCCCTGGTCTGCAAGAACTGATCTGGTAAACACATAACTTGATGCGATGTGAGCCAGACAGGTGTCTGATATCGGACCACGTCTCTCCAGTTAAACGCCGCGTGTGAACTGTAGCGCTGCATTGTTTTCATTTTAAATGTGGCAGCTTCCATCTGTGGCCATCTCGCAGCGCCATTTACCGACTCCACTCTAGGAGCCATTCGGTTTATTTCATTTGTGGAGGCTAAAACACGCGCGGTAAGATACACACTGACTGCAGCTGTTATTACCACCTTAACAGTAGAGGAGATGCAGTGTGTGCTCCCTGCGTGCTGGCTGATGGGCCATGCTATGACTTCAATTTAAGGAGCATGTCCCATCTGGCGGCTGATGTGGCAGTAATGTAGCTAGACGTGGCCATGCATACGTTACTGCATTTGAATAAAACTCTCAAACACACACGCAGAGACACACGCATACATGCACATACATATCTAAAAGTGACCGTGGGTTCTCCTACACGTCACCGCTGGGTCCTGTGCTCCTCGCTCTTGGCCCCCCAGCTGTTCCAGTGAGAACAACTCAAAGAAAGAAAGGGAGAGCACACACGCGGAGCTGCTACGCAAAGATAGAGTGCACACCCCCACTGTACGAGTGTGTGCGTGTGACCTGTGGTGATGTAAGACGAGTGTCCTACAAGAGCACGACAAGGTGAGCGATGCCTGCGGTGAGGAGGAGATGAGTTGAAAAAAACGGAGGAGGAGATGAAAGACAAAAGTGGGAAGGAAGCGTGGATTGCGGACAGGAAGTGGGGAGAGAAAAGAGAGATGGGGGGGCTAGATAGAGCAAACGGAGAAGAGGGATAAAATGAGAATATGGGGGGGTGTTAAAAATAGATAGTACAAGGGAGAACAAGAAACAGGAGGAGGAGGACAAGGTGACATTTCAAATGTAGCTTGTTTATGGCTGGTTGACATGGTCTGCTGGATACCCCACTGATGAACTTATTGTGCCAGCGTGGCTTCATAGAGAGGAGCGACATGGGGCGAGAGAGAGAGAGAGGCCATAAAAGATAATCAGCTTTATAAATAAGAGGACGTAAAGGAGGAAAGGAAAAGGCAAGGATTAAAGAAAAGGAGGAGAGGAGATGCAAAGACTTTGAGCGAGAGCACAGAAAAGGAGGAGGAGGAGGAGAAGTTGGAGAAAAAGGACGAGAAGGGGAATGGAGGGGAAAACAGAAGGAGAGCAGCGAGTGGGATGTGCGGAGGATTACTCAGTGTGTATTGAGCTGCAGCTGTATTGTGCTGAGAGGTGCCTTTGGTCCCTCGGAAAGAAAACACGCCAGTGTGAATAATAGATGACACAACGTACACACAGTGCATGTTTATTTTTGAGCGTGTTTATTGTGTGACTCCTTATCCTTCTTTTTAAATGGTTGAAAGAAAAGATCTTGACAGCGAGGCCCATGATGCGCTCGGCTGAAACAAACACGGACCCATATTCAGAAAACATATTCTCGTGGAAAGATCGGGGCGACTTCCCATTGATACGTCTATTTTTTAATGTATTTTTTTTGAGGCCGCCGGACACATGCCGATCCACCTGCATGAGTGAGCGTGTCCCCTCTTTGAGTGTGCGAGTCATTCCGAGGATTGATTCATGTGTCAGTCATACTGGAAAAGTTGACATTTCTGTCAGCCGCACACCAGGGAGAGGCATCTGGAAAGCTTTGAATACTAAACTGGCCTGAAGAAAAAAAAAAAAAAAAAAAAAAAAAGCTGCTTTCTGGGGAGTGTTGAGCACCAGAAATGTGAGCACCACTGGGATTTGCCGGGCAAAAGATCTTGCTCTCGGTGTTCCAGCATCAGTTTGTGAAGGTCAGTGATGCGGCGCATTCAGCTGTTTAAAAGCACTGTTGTTGGTTTGTGTATTCGGTAAATACCCACAGCCTCTCCACCCCTTATCCCATCAGATGGAGTGATTTCAGAATCCGAGGCCAAAAACATGAACTCTGACGACTCCTACTTTGGAACATTACATCAGCGTACCGACGCTTTCGCACCGATCTCCGTATATTTGCACCATTTCTTGACAATAAAAACAACACTTACGTGATGAGACTGTGCTGAACCTACTGGATGGTTTTGTTGGCTGTGAGCACTGCCTTTCTTTTTTTCTTTAATTCGTGCACATCTGTCTGATACTTGCACATACTGCAGCACTGAAAGTGATTTAAACTTCTCGTTCAGGGCCAGCAGAATAATCTTTAATTGGCACTGAGAGCCTGGGATGCAAATGAGGAAGCAGCAGTTATATTTATAACCGTTTTAAAAATTAAACAGGATAGCAAGCGCAACTGGGTGACATTTAGTGATACACGGACCTGTAAAAGTCAATTGTGTTGCAGGCGAGAGAGACAGAGATCAGTGTGGTGGCTGCGGTGAGAGGAGCTATAATTGGATGCTGTAGATTTACCACTCAGCACTAGTTGAGCTATAAAACTCAAATATATATTATAATTATTATTATATATATATATTTATATAAAACTCTCTCTCTTTGCTTTCTGCCGTACACCAGCTTTACCTGCAGTTCATCAGTGGCACAGAAATGGAACTGTTCATTTCAAGGTGCATCTTGAGGATAGAGATGCAAACACATAAAAAGAAAATATAGAAATAGGGTAGCACTCTTCCGCTGGTTAAAGAAGATTCAGAAAACACCTTAAACAACATTTACATATAAATGGCAGCAGCTTCCTAGTGCTAGCTTCAAACTCTGATGTCCAAGGTTGTCACTGCACTGTGTAGCGTACTTTTCAGCCGGAGCCCACTGTACAGTGTGGTGCTATAATAGGAAACTTTTGCAAAGCAGCCTGTACTACCACGGTGCATTATGTAGATTTACTGTATCGACCCGTTGCATCACTTTTGCGGTCTGCTCAATAGAAAAAAATTAATTTGTTTTAATGCAGCATGACATGAATTAATGTAGTTTCACTTCAATTTCAAGCATCCTCCCCAGCACTCCTTGCGTTTGTATGCAGTGTGTTACTGTTTACTGCAGTGTGTTACTGTTTATTTGTCACTTTGTAAAGTCTCATGAATGCATCCAAGTGTTAAAGCTGGGGTTGGTAAGATTGTAGAAACCAAGAGCAAAGCAAACAAAATCTTGAAAGTATCCAACAGAAAGAATCCCATCTTCAGGCCTCCCTCCAAGCAACTTCTACAAATACACCAACTGCCCCATAGCATCTCACTACATTCCATTAGCACTCTTAAAGTCTGATAAATACATAAGTAAACTAATGAAGTCTGTTAAATGGCATAATGATATAAAATACAAGACAAATTGCCATCACCAACGTACCTCAGTCTGAAAAGGCCGTAGGTGTAGGTGTGTGCTTTGTGCTAACTGGATTAGCTGCCGAACAAAGCTGTCGCAGCCGCAGAGACTCTGTTCTTTGGCTCGGTGGCTGTGTGCTTTGTGCTAGTGACTAAGCTAGCTCTCGATCAGCAGGCTTAGGGGCTGTGTGCTTTGTGTTACTGATTTAGCTAGCTGCTGAGCAACAGGCTCGCTGGCTGCATGTTTTGTGCAACTCTGTTAGATAGCGCCTGAAGAACAGGCCACAGCAGTGAGCACAGCATATCATTGTCATTGGTAAACAGATCCCAGGATTATTTTAAGGAACATAAACTATTGTTAGAACTCACTACTGTCTGGCTAACATGTTAGTATTTGGAAATGTGGCTGCACTCTTTGGTCAGTCTTGTGTGAATATGTTACTAATAGCTGAGCCACATCCGTCAAGCCTTGTAGAAGATTCCAGTCAAGTGCAAAAAATGGAGTGAAACTAAGGTATGATTCATGTAATGAAAATACACAAGAGTTTGCTCATGCTATCATGCTGACTTTTTGTTGGTTAAAATTCAACTTGAATCCTTTTACATTAGTCTGTTAAAAACGGCCAGGTGGCCGGGGGGCATACGCTTTGTTCAGCTTCTGAAGAGGGGCAGGCTTGAAACTGTTTCGAAACCACTTGGTTACAGGGACTTTGAGTTAGAGGCCTTTCATTTATCTCCCTCAGCAGAAACCCAATTCCTTCAGCAGACAAGAGAGAAAATAGGACTGTTGTAGGATTAAAATCTTGTGCAGGTTTAAGGTTTTAGCAGGCCGGCCCCTTGGTTCTTCTATCTGCAGCTTTGCACTGAACACGCCGATACCGTATATCTTGTGTGTGGTTGATATGAGGTTGGGATCTGAGAGTGTTGAATTTGGAGATCGAAGTCTTGTTGGTGTTATAAACATAAAGCTCTCTGTAGTGCCCTCTTGGTTTATTGGAGGGTTCGAAGCCTTACGCAAATAATGGTGTCAGGGGTAACGTTTAGTATTGAGAGGCAAGGTTTTGTTTTTTAAAATGTCAGGCTGAACAAAGCCCTGGAGTAGAGTGTTGTTGTGTTTTTTCTTGTGTTTTTACAGTGCTGCAGTGAAAGGTTGGGCTTGTTGTCTTGTGTTAATGGGATTTACAGGTAAAGGTTTATTTTGTCGAGACGCGGTGAATGCCTATTGTGCATTAGATGTTAGATTTGTCACTTTTTCACAGGTTTTCAGGGGATTAGTCTTCAGTACACTGCTTTTTTGTCGTTAAACAGAGGATTGTTTTTTGCCTGTGTGCATTGCAGTTTACAAGCCACGGAAAGATAACGCTCCAGAGAACGCCACATACTGCTAATTTCCTAGGAAATCCGCAGCGTGAGATCCAGACATTCGTTTCAACTTCATCTGAAACCACACTAGTGTCATTCTGTCGTCATCCAGATAGGATGAGACGCGTTTTAAATAATTATCAGAAGACGCTCAAGTATTATTAAGATAGATGTCGGGTGAGGTTGGTGGTTCACATTAATGTGCAGGCGGTAATCAGAGAGTGCTTTCATGTCTTTTTGTCACATGTTGGAGTGTATTAGGAAGGACTGGCGGTGGTTTAATCACTTGGACCAGCGTTTAGTAGCATTTAGAGCCTGTTAGTGAGAGGGCATGTCTCAAAGAGTGCCAGTGCTAGTCAGTCTGCTTAAACCCCTCCGATCGAGTTTAGGTGCAAAGAGCGAGACTAACTTTCTACTGCAATCTCACTATCCAGCACTGTGTGCCGGATTGAAAGGTGGGCAGTTGGAGGGAACAATCACCCGTTATTTTTTCCTGTCTTGAATCAGTTATTATAGTTTCTGTCAGTTATTGGTTTCCAGTGTTATTAACACTCTTGCTATGCCAGCTGTGGAAGTGATTTCAACTGCATAGGGGGGCCCTACCCGGCCATTTACAATCTCGCTGGGTGTCCAGTCTCAATATAAGGGTTGGTGGGGGTGTGCTACCTCAGGTGTGCTACAGTAAAATACACCAGTAGAATTACTTCCATGGCTTAACCACATGATCTACAAGGAGTGCTGTTGATTTGCATCTGGAGCATAAGATGAGCCGAGTTCATACTGGTGTTTCTTTTTGTCTGAGCCCTCTGGTGGGCACTCCCACTATGCCAGTGCAGTGATCTCATTAAAATGGATGAGAGGCTTGCATTTTTTTTAAATTTGTTTTTTAATGTTGGCCTGAACACGGGCTTAGGGCTCTGTGCAGGACTTGCTCACGCAATTGCAGTGGGATTTTTTTTTCTCACACATTTGGTAGAGAGGTACAAATGAAGTTGTGTTTACAATGCAATTCGTGTAGTCATTTTGTTGTGATATTGTTGGTACTTGTAACTGGCGAGACTGACATTTTATTGCACACAGAGAGTTCTGTTTGTGGCTTCAGTTGACAGAGATGAACATGTGTACCTCCACAAAATCCCATAAACCTTTCCTGTGGATTGAGTTTTGTGTATTTCACCTTGATAGAGATCAAAATATGTAACTGTTGCCAACAACCATCCACAACTTAGTATAGGCTCTCTCTGTTTCAAAGGTGCAAACCTGCAGCCATAAAGACGCAGCAATAAAAGCTCAAGTACCGTTTTCTCTGGATAATTACAAAAATTACAAAGTAATACTTTATGTTGTGTGAATGTTGTGGTCATAGGAAGCTCTCAGTTCACATCATAATGTCTCATATCTGCATTTATTGTGTTCATGTTTGTGTTCAAGTGCTCAAATATTAGAATATATATAATATAAGAAAGCAATAGTGTTTTTAGTAAACACAAATTGCAACATCAGTGTCTTAGACTTAAATCCGGCTAAAAAAGAACATCAACTTCCCTTATAGGTATGTCTGGGATGTTTTGTATTTGTGCAGCCCAAAGAGACTCATACAAAAATCAAAAATATGACATATATGCCCCTGTATCAAGAGTAATACTGTCATATGTGTTAACTATATGGCAATATATGATAATACATACACGCACATACATACAGCTATGGACATATGGAGATATAGGCTTATAATATATATGAGTAAAATGTATATATGACATATATGATATATGTCTATATAATTATTTGTTCACATCAGTACGCTGCTGCCATACATGTTAACAACATGCAATTTATATAGTAACAATACAAATGTATAACATGCATGAATACCCATAGAGAAATGTGTACATATCTTGAAAGGACATATATTAATTTGTCATATATATGCACATAATATGCTAAGCACAAATGTCTAGTTTGTACAATACACATTGATCAAAATACATATGTTATATGAATACACATATATGTTATCATAACTACTATGTCATAATTGTGTGATTAATTAAATAGGTCCAACTTCTAATTTCATCTGATTTTAACATATATGTACATAGGTTAAATACAAATGTACATGTATTTCATTTATTCAGCTTGCACTCCAGTCTCATTAGAAAACTGTCCGCTGAGTTAAAGGTCTTTGGGTGATGATTATATCAACTAAACTGATGTTACTCTGATGTTGGTTGATTTGTGCAAGATTACAGTGCCACACTGGAAGTGAGAATTTTGTTTTTGTTTACAATAAACGATAATAAGAATGGCAATATGTTTCTCAGTGCTAGCTTATGCAGCTGTCTTGCAGCACACACTCGTTTACTGTGCACTGTTCTGTCAGTTAGACTGACCATTTTCAAAGGGTTGTCTCTCCACCTGCACACTCTCCAGATAATGTGCTCGCTGGGGTCCTGCCATTTTTCCAGTCTGCACAAGATTATTTTCTGCCTGTTTATTAAAATGTGCACAAAACAGTTGGCGACGAGTGCTTATGGCCTAAGCTTCACCTGCTTACTAATAACATTGGCATTTTGCTGTAATTCTGACTGTTAAATATTTTCTACATCACTGTCCAATTATTTACATTTTCTCATTTCAATTAATGCCACACACTGTCAACAACTTGTTCCTATTACGTACAAACTTGCCTGTCAGTATAAATCGATATCTTGTCAGGCATTTATTATACTGGTGGACTGTTGGAGGCATTTGTCTTGTCCTTTTCTTATTTTTTTTTTATTTTTTTTTCATAACCAATAACATTTAACTGCACTCTGTTTGTGCTTACCACTCAATGAGTGATTTGACAATAGCACCAGGTTTCCCCCCCAAGAGGACCACTTACAATGTGACAGCTAATCATTTTAGCCTGCTCACATTACACTATTAATGAGGCCAACAGTGGGAGAGTTGTTGGTGGGGTTGTTTAACAAGGGGGATGGAGGGGCGGCCAATTGCTTCCCGTCACATTGTTAACCCATAAATCTATAGTCACTTAGCAGAATGAATTTCATAATTTGCTTCAGCGGGGGAGCTGACAGCCCACTTCATGTGGTTTTACTGCTATTCATGGACTCGGAGGTATTCCAACATGGAGTTTATATTTTTAAAAAATCATATTATTTTACATTTTTTGCCAAACCTCGTTTGTTTCATCATCTTCAGTAGAACATTGCATGAGTAGGGCTGCAGTTTTGTCTGCCTTAGACTGTCCATCACTTTGTTAGCAGATAGGAGAAGGAAGGAGATAAATGTGAGTAAACAACATGGCTTGTGCATGTCTTTCATCAGACTTCCCCAGAGAGCAGCTGTCTGTCAAGGCCATCCCTTTGCAAGTTAAGGTGGATGAAGTGTGCTTCATAATTTTAAGTGTAATCAGCTGCCGAATTGGCTTGGTCTGATCCACAGAGATGGAACTGACACTGTTGGCCTTGTTTAGAAAAAAATAAATAAATGAAATCGCACAAGCAAACACACGCGCGCGCACACACACACACCAAATCATGCACACAGCATTTTGCCAGTGACACACAACGCACAAATGTGATCCAGACAAGCAGCCCATCTCTTCTAACCAAACACATCTTTTCGCCCAAGGGCTGACAATATGTTTCATCTGTAGGTGACGCGTGCACCCGAAAATGTCATCATTATTACTTTTTCCATGATGGGAACTACATCTGTGAGATTTGAAAGCAACATTGTGTCACTTTTTTTTTTTTACCTTAAAGTGAAACTCTCGCCAAAATGCAACCGAGGCTTTTTTGTGAATGTATATGAGTCAAACCTTCATGTATAAGCATAATTGAGACGAAAGAGGCACTTTTGAGATTTACAGTATGTTTGTTTTCCGCTCAAACTCATTTTCAATGGGAGTGCATGGGGCACCTTTACGCTAGCATCAAAATCACTATTTTTAAAACACTAAGAAGGCTCGACACATCGTGAAACTTTGCTCGTGGTATCACACGGGGCTCACAGAGTGAGACACAGAGTTTACTAAAAAGAAAGTTTTTGAACAACTGACGTTAGCAGTAGCTTGTTCCCATCATCATGGCAGCCCAGATGTACTCTGGGATCGCCACATCTGGCGATGGTAGAGTGTATGTGGTTCAGTTGAGCTATGCGTAGAGACCCTGGTGATACTACGAGCAAAGTTTCATGTTGTGTCGAGCCTTCTTAGTGTTTTAAAAATAGTGATTTTTATGCAATCGTAAAAGTGCCCCATGCACTCCCATTGAAAATGAGTTTGAGCCGAAAGCGAAAATACTGTCAATCTTAGAAGTGGCTCTTTCGTCTCAATTATGCTTTTACACAAAGGTTTGACTCATGTACATTCACAAAAAAAGCCTAGGTTGCATTTTGGCGAGAGTTTCACTTCAGCTTCAAAGTCATTTTGAGGGTATCATGTCTTGTGACAGGGTGAATGGTGTATCTGTCTCAGCCACCCAGCCCCCCTCACTTGTTTTTGTACAATGTAACTTTAGTGAAAGTGTAGGATCTGGTGCCCCCATGTTAAAAACAAAAAATGACGTGGAAGTGTCCTTTGTGATGCCCCTATGGCGGATTAAACATAATACAGTGCTCTCCGGGGTACCCTTCCAGTGGAGATAGCGTGACAAAGTGCCCTCCAGGGTGCCTTTCCAGTGGACAAAACATAGTGAAGCGCCCTCTCTTCACTACACATATATCACGACTCACAGTAAGTTGTAAGCTAATTCCTTTCTTTCTGTTTTTGTCTTTCAGACCCCGTGATCAGGATGAAAGCCACGCCCGACATCGAGAAGGAAACAGACTACCAGACAGAAAAGTGGAGAAAAAAATAAAGTAGCAGGGTATCGGTTTGCCAAATTGCATCAATTTCGGTCTTCATCCTCACTGATGTCACCACCCGACGATTTCATCCCAATCATCCTCATTACTGTCAACACTGAATACGTTTACATGTCCCGAGTTCTACACTGAAACAAAAAAAAAATACTTAAATGTGAAGAAACCTGCTGTATGACTGTATATGACTGCACCACCTGCATTGGTAACATCTTGATTGTAGTCATCAAGGGCCTCTGCACGTCTTCATTAGCACATGCTCATTACCTCCATGGAGTGCGTTTACGTGCACACAGCGTGATTGATGGTATCCCACTCATTGTTCTACTTCTAAAGAGTTACACCTTCACATGTGTCTGGCAGATATCCCTTTACAGTATATCTATACTAGCATCTCTCTCATCGTGCTCAAGGCTTTTACCCAGACACCATGCTGATTATTGTAAATGGGACTGGCGCCAACTTCAGATATGTCCTAGCCACAGGGTTTCTGCCGGTTTGAACAAGTCAAATTTAAGACCTTTTTAAGACCTTTTTAAGACTATTTTGAACTAAATTTAAGACCTACACGAAGTACAAAAAAGTAAGGAAAAATGCGGTCCCAGAATTACTTAAAAAAAACAAACAAAACACATTTATTGCCATTCACAGAGCATTGTTGTCCGACCGTGTTGTTGGCAAAATAAAACGTACGTTCCTGGATACTTCAGACAGAAGAACAGACGGAGCTGACAGTGAAT
>CAEMYA010000018.1:6375713-6388130 GCA_903131615.1 Diplodus sargus | reverse complement strand
GTTGCACATGAAGCAGATAGAATTAGAATGGATGGAGTATAATGAAAGGAAAAGTAAAATATATCTTTCCTAACAGAAGTTGAAAAGGGAGTGAGGCAGCGGTGCCAAATACAG
Source organism: Diplodus sargus (assembly GCA_903131615.1). Taxonomy (NCBI): domain Eukaryota; kingdom Metazoa; phylum Chordata; class Actinopteri; order Spariformes; family Sparidae; genus Diplodus; species Diplodus sargus. The sequence goes on along the minus strand of CAEMYA010000018.1, from coordinate 6,388,016 downwards.
AAAAAAGAAATGGAAAAAGGGATGAAGGAGGATGAACACACAGTCACCCCATGAGCTATCAGCAGCTGTAGAAAATGTGGCACCTGGGGTCTCATTCTGGGAAAGATCCCGGTATTAAAAAGTGGTTCATGTTTCACTCTTGGCTCTATAGCAGGTAGTGAAGATGATTATAATGTGATATCAGCAGCAGAGTGGGAAACAAAATCAAAAACATCTTGATGAGCAATTATCATCATTGTGAATCAATTATTAACCTTTGCATGCGTGCACAATGAAAAAAGTTTTCCTTCAGGGGCATGAATAAAACAAGACGCATTTAAGATGACAACATCCCATCAAAATCACTGTGGCACTGGATTAAAGATAATCAGTTATACTACTGAATTCATTAATTAAGCCAAATATTTATGTCAAAACACTTTGCATGGTATTACTATGAACTCTATCTTACACCACTGAAAAGTTACAGTAGTTTCAGGGAAATTATTTTCCCCCTCATTAATATGTAAATCTATGCAGCGAGGTGCTCAAAAATTTAATCAGACCATCCTCTACAGGGACAACTCTTTGTGTATATATTGAATTCCTGACATGTACTGTTCTCAAATAGATAAAACATAATAAACAAAAGAGAAAAAAGGTCTGCACATGGACAAATATCAGCAGGATAGTTTTAAAAAGAAACACAAAGAGCACAGGAACTTTTGTCCAAGTGTCCTTGGCTGTTCTTAGTGTGAATTCGGCATGCTTGGAATTAACATTTCACTCCGCTGCTTGTTAAATCTGAACCTTGAAAGACAGAAAAAAATATGTTTTCATTTTAATTGGTTTGGAGATTAACTGAAGGCCACACAACTCGTGCCTGATTGGACAGATAGAGAGGCTTGTTTATGAAACTTGTAGCCTTGAGTGAAACGCTTGAAAAATTCCATATATGCACACACAACAATATATCACACGAGTGAAAACAATCACACACAGATTTGCTCTAAAGCATACATACACAGAGAGTACGGCACACGTGCACACATTAAGACAGAAAAGACGTCCATGGTGAAATATTTGCATGGGAAAACCAAGGTTTTTGCAAATTACATTGTAATGGTGCTGAGGTTCTTCCTCAGAGTCAGAAGTAACCGACCTCCTCCATGCTTGAATGCCATCTGTGTGCCTCTCTTGTCTGACAGCTTCTGAATGACTGGATGATTTATTTCTTAACTGTAACTAAGTGGAATCTCTATTTTTCCCCCAGACTTCTATGGCACAGCAACAAACAGCGACTGGTTGTGTTTGTTTCTTTCTGAAGATGTTTTGTCCCTTCATGATATAGTCTCAGCGGGCTGATACAGAAAAAAAAACAAAAAACAGAAAAGATAATGCTGTAAGCCATGCGGCCCGGGACATCTAGCTGATTCTCATTTGCAAGTGTTTAACGATCCCCTCCTCATTCACACTCAGGGGAGTCCACTGCTACACCCGGATGTGTTATACCTTTGAGGACTGCCTTTTCTCTGATGCCTACTCAGATGGAGACCGGCCAACTTCATTTGAATTTCTCGAGATTCCTTCTAATTTTAAGGTGTGAAATAGCTACGATGGATGCCAAATGCAAATGGGGATGGAATTCTCTCCAAAAAGGTTTTTAACACACTTTGATTTCTACTAAACCAAATGTAAGCATCTCAGTGGTCAGATGACACATGTGGTTGGTCCTGGCCTGAACAGCAAAAAATGTGAGAAGAATGTTTTGTATAGCTAACAACTGGGTGAGGATTTACGAAGTACGGGTGAGAAAATTGTTTATTTTTGTCTTGATGGACTGTCACTCTGACCTCATTTTCACCCACCCAGATTGAACTGTCAATATTACAGAGAATAATATGCATTGAGAAGACTATTGCAAATTAAAGTTTTAGAATATAAGTTTTGAAAGATTTTAAGTGCTGCATTGTGGGCAACTGGACGTGTTTCAGTTTCTTTAAGACGTTTTAGGATTCTAGCTGACCTAGCCGAAGCAACCCACATGAAGGCTGGTAGGGTCAATTAACCAAAAAAAACCCTAACGACTAACGACTCTGAAACTCAGAGCTCAAACGCGTCCTTAACTTCTCTGTAAGGCCTGCAACTCCCCGCCCGGTTAGTTGGAAATGAAGAAGCTTCTTGGACGAGAGGTGAAACATCTTCAAGAAATTGAAACACATCGAGTTTCTTACAATACAGCCTTTAGAATTACCATGACCTGGATGACTGAAAACATTCATCAACATTTTGAAAGACTGGTTCCAGTCTTCATATGCCTAACAGTGGTTTGGTCCACTGTCAATCAATGTGCACCTCCACATGCATTCACCCTCTCAGTATGAGTGTCAGTGGAGAACGCAATGAGAAAAAAAAAAATGGGACCAAATTATGGACCCTGCGGAACTCCACAGGGGAGTATAAAGGGGCAGTTAGGGAAAGCAAGTTGTCTATGACAGCCTGAACTGCCCTGTTTGACAGACAGAAAGAGATCCAATTTAAAATAGAGCCTGAGTTACCATCACATGTTTCGAGAACAGGGTGGTGAGATCACTAGTATAAAAAGCAGTTGCATCAAGCAGGACCAAGATCAGAACACCTCCACTGTCAGCTGGCATACGGATTATTGTTTCCTTCCCTGACCTCAGCTTGGTGTATAGCCTGTTGTATGACCTGTCTAATTACCTTTACAGATATCAATCTGTCTTAAATGGTTTTTGGATGCATTTCCTCTTAGATTTTTACAAAAAATGATAAATACTTGAGATCTGATGTGCACGGGACGCATGACGTGTAATCGGATTATAGTTGTAGATTCAGACTTTGGCCCTTTGAGTAAGCCTTAAAGTGCTCTCTGCCTGTCATGCCTCAGCTCCATCAAAGCTCCATTACTTTTGTCCACATTTGAATTCTATATATGTAATGCATGATTATGCTTTTAACATGCTTAGGCAACAGGCTGTGATGACACTCCTTGAAAGCATCTCCATAGTAACAGGACAGGAGCTGGTGAGGGGTTCACATTGTTCCATTTCTTTTTTATAGCACTCCACTCTCTCTTTGCCCCTCGGTTCTGCCAGCATCCCTCGGCATGGCGCATATCACACATAGGTTTTCTGTCATAGTGGAGGGAAGCTCCCACTGCCTGAATTAAATTCAGTGAATGTCAGTCGCTGCACATGCCCGAGCCGACTGAGCAGCCAGGTGTCCTCGTGTTTCATAATGACTTCAACTCATAGAGGGAAGGAAAGACTCACTGAATTAAATAATGTCTTTCCAACTGCCTGCCTTGAGTAAACCTTCTGTGCTGACAGTGGTGGTTTATTCACTGAATGAATCAACGCTAGATTTGTGGATTTGTTTGTGTTCTGGATGAGGCATTGAAACAGTATAGATGCTTCCTGCACGGTTGCATGTACAGCAAGCTGAATTTGTCATGTGCCTTAACACTTGCACAGGAGACAACTTACTCACTGAGCAAAGGGAAGCGGGGGTGATGAACTCAATTGTTTGTAATCAGCAGAGCTCAGTATTTATAATAACGAGACCTCATGGTGTTTTTCGTTTAATCTTCGGCAGACAGCAGTCACATGTGCTTTAATGAGGACAGCTCACAGTTAGAGATAACTGAAAAACTCAGGTCTCCCCTGGTTTAATCTTAGGTTGGATGCACACCACAAGATCTCATCAACTTTAGTTCAACTAATTAAACCCAAAGTTACCATCCTCTCCCTCCCCAAATTTTCCAGATGAGGGAACCGCTGTGAGAAAGCCACAAAGGAAAGAAATAGTCTGGATTCTGAAAAATATTTTCTGACTTTGCATGCACAGAACTGCCTAATTGGGGCAAAATCTTGTCAAAGCATGTTCTGTTTATCCACATTTGGCAGGAAGTAGCAGGGGGCTACGGAGATCTGAATCTGTAGCAAAAGGAACAGCATGGAAATGTGTCCAGCCAGTGCATCATGCTGATTTGCGTCACATCACTGTATGCCTTCCGTCATTGTGCTGGGACTTTACATATAACAACAGAACACTGCATACGACAACCTGAGTCATTAATATGAAATGTGCGTCATCCCTGGATTATGTGTGTAGCTGTGTGAGAAATAAATAAATGAAGGTTCTTTGATTTATTTATTGCCAGCAGCTTTCTGTAATTTCCTCTGGTGTATTAGTGATAGGGGTGACAATTAAGGTTTCCTACAAGAGCTGCATTTAGGCACTATTATAAAGTATTAACATGGATTGCAAAATTTAATTTCTTTTCAACAATGTCACATTGATGTTCAGATTAGTTCCGATTATTCCCATGTGCAGTTTTGTCTGCCACTGGGCACAAAATTCCCTGTTAAAAAGAATACTGACTGGTGATCCAGCCTGGCACCATTTCTATCTGTGTTTACATTTCCATTAGAGGTTCTAAGAAAATGCATAAGCTCCCCTTTGTCCTATTTTGTTGGTAGTTGCAACTCTGAGGAAAACTAAAAAGCCATCCAGCTGTCTTTTTGGCAGCGGAGTCAACAATCACACCACTTGGGAACGACAGGTGGGGGAATGTTTTCTGTTTCCACTTTATGTAAACACAAGCATGCAATTTGCACTGGAAAGATTGTGAGTCTGTGTGCAGATGCAGAGACAAATGCATAGCCTGTCCAGGATGTTTCCTGCCCCCTTGCCCAATGCATGCTGGGATAGGTTTGAAATCACCACCATTTCCCTTACTCCAAAACACAGCTCTGAATAAGGTATCAAAATATCATTTGGGTAAAAGTAAAGATATTGTGCGAGAATTGTACTTTGGTAAAAGTGAACGCTACCCATACAAATAGTACTTGAGTAAAAGTGTTAAACCATCTTATATTAAATGTACTATGTATGTAAACATCGAGTACTGGGTTGACCGATTATTGGCCTGGCAAATCACCATTTTTTTTTTTTTCTGATAATCTGAATTTATGTGGGTTTTTTTATTCTGATTGTCGATATAATATATATTCTGTATATATATAGGTCCCATATTATGAAAAACATGTTTTCTCTGGTCTCTATCTAAACTGGTCCTCCCTGAGTCTAACAACTCCCAGAATGAGGAAAGCAAACGAGTCCTGCATCGTCTCTGCAGCCCACCCTCTGGAAAAACGGTGCTCCTACAGGCTGTTTAGATTCAGCAGAGGTCCATCCCCAAGGTGAAGTTCGGTGTGTCCAGCGGTAAGATAGCAGTGTTTTGTAATGATGTCACACAGAGCTAGACACGCAAACTGCTCTGTTGTTAGTTTTAAAAATCAACATAGGTGTCTATATTCTGTCCCAGCTACAGAACAACAGAAGAGACAGTGGTTGCATATAATTTTTCATGACAACGTGCCAGCTACAGTTCGTGTAAGTTTTTGTGTGTGTGCTAACCACTTCACATCAGACTGCTTTAGTAACAAGGGTCGGTACAAAGCTGGCTTTGCCTCGACACTGACACTCGTACAAGGATCAGTCCCAACCATCATGTGGGGACCCAGCAACTGCACTCGTACCAAGTAAGCGTCGCCACGTTTTGATTGTATTTACTGTTGCCGAAGAACTATAAGGTACCTTTACCGTTAGCAGGAGCTAGCATCAGCTACGTGGTAGTAACTGTAACAACACATATGAACAAACTAACTAAGAGGCATCCTCTACCTGAGAGGGGTGTGTAGCAGGCAAGGCTCTCCAAGTAGGCGTTGACAGGCAGAGCTCTTTAGCATTTAAAGGTGCAGGCACAGACACAGCCTGCTCTCAGCAGAGCTCACTTGAGCGACTTTTAGACAGCTGAAATTGAGGACCACGGATGGGTTTGGGGCAACACATTTCAAATACAGTGTTGTTGGTCTTCTGACAGCTGTGTGAAATTGATGAAAACAGTGTAATATGGGCCCTTTAAAATTAGCTTATTTGGCTCTGATGCAACATACAATGAGAAGAGTAACTATAGTTTTGAAGTTTAAAATAGCAGAAATGGCAATACTTAAGTATACGTACCTCCAAATTCCATGAAAGTACAGTATTTGAGTGAATGTACTTAGTTAAACTCCATAAGTGTTAAATAAGAAAATTGTATTTATTCTCACATCATTCATCACTTGTTTCTGCACTATGTAACATCAGTTGATCCCAGCATTACATACATGTTTACTTCAACACACAAGTTTTCAACACATAGCATTCTGAAGATGTAACGCGTTTTGTTTGTAGTGAGCACTGATGTTGCACTCAGAAATAGTGGAGGGTGTCAAAAGTTGATGCAGAGGTATTGCAAAAATAACAAACATAAGTTAAGTGGGAAAAATAAAAAATCCCACACTAATCATGACAGGGGCAAATGGGACAATCCCAATTGACACCAAGCTTCCCGTTCCCATCTGAGTACGGGTTCTGGCGGTGACTGACCAAAATAAATGACATGAAGTGTTGTGTTGTTGTTTACTGGATGCAGTTTTGTAAAGAGTAGAAAGATCCAATGACTCAGTGGCTTCCATTGTTTCTGCTGTTATTAATGTTCTTAAGGTTTGTTCTCAGACTCCTCTGAAGACTCAGCCAAGTGTTTTTTTTTTTATCTTAAGGCTGACAAGAGATAGACAGGGAGTCTGACAGAGAGAGATGCTGATGATTTTGGTCAGAGTGGTTTTTGACAGTAAGAGGCCAGCTTCCTTTTATTGTTAATGGCGAATGGGATGGGAGGGCAGCAAGAGGCCAGCTCTTTGAAAAAGTATTTGCTGTCCAATGCAATCCTCTGCAAGTTTTCCAGGGGAAGATGAACACCCAACAACAGAAGACAGTGCTTTCATGTGTTTGGGGGGGTTTGAAGTGTTATTTTGATTCAGCTTGAAAATAGCTCCTGAATATGCATGAGGTTTAAAGCTGAATTGATTAATTAAATTGTTTGATTGCTTGCTGTGTGCCAATGCTTCAACCTGGCTGAGAGCAGTGCCAACGGTATACTGGTATGAAAGAAAGAGATGATGAAAACAGAAAAGAGACAGACGGTGAAAAGTTCCACAAGTCATCAGAGCGTAGTTAAAGGACGGCTTTAGCGAAACGATCCTACCGAAGATAAACAATCCGGTCAGACAATTTGAGCAGAGATTAGAGTCAGGGGAGATGATTGAGATGTCTCTGCCTATGGCTGAAGTCATCTCAGGCCAGCAAATATGTGTGTTTGTGTGTATTAGTGCCCAGTGCAGGCCATCATTCCTTATCTGCCATCACCACTCACCATAATCTTTTCAATCGTTCTATAAAAAAGGACCACATTATCTTGAGCCCGCCATCCGTATATCAATCTCAACGCTTCGCTGGATTTTATACCATGAAGAGGCTGTTTAATTCCTAAGATCTCTGAGGAGGAGTCCCTGCTTCACGAATCAAATGTAGTTTGTGCAAATAAGTTGTTACATCGTGTTTGAACTTTGTTCTTTCGAAGGTCTGGTTTATGATTTTCCTCATTTTTTGACTCCAGCACATGCCTTTTATCAGGAAGCATGTGCTTCACTACAGTGCAAAAAGAGTTTTCTCATTGCTGGAGGGGCGGTTAAATGAGTGTGAGATATCCACATTTGGCTAATCCACCAAATAATTTTCATTGAAAAAACTTGAAGTCAATTTCCACACAGTAAACTCTTCAATCCAACACTGAGGTTTGAGGTGAGTGGTCTCGTATGGAGATAAATGGTTATTGTTATTTAATCCTGCAGAGAATGCATGCCATGTAAAATGACATATGTATGAAATGAATAAAATGAATTACAGTGTTTGAAATTTCCTCACTTCAAATTGTACACGAGAAATCTCTTAGGCAGGTCGAGGTTACATTTCTTGGACATTTTTGGACAGATGATGTTGATTGTGCTCTCACGCAAGTTTTGTGTGTCTACAGGTTAAAGGTGGGGTGAGCGTTTCTGGAGGAACATAGCTGATTGTTGAGACTCATTTCCAGATAATCAAATACCAACATTTTGGGTTGCTGTTGTTGTCGTGGCTCATTTCGAGCCACTAACCCAAATGTCAAGCATTTGGTAACTTGGGATGAGTCTCAGTAATCAACAATATTTATCCAGATTTAAGCTGTTATTATATAATATATATTATGTATATGTTTAACATTATCTATACATTCTTTGTAGCTGGGGTATTATTTTCTCAATAAGAATGGAAAAATAAGCTCCCCTGTGAGGAAACATTGATGATGCTAAGCCCCTTAAAAAAAAAAAAAAAGAAGAAAAATCTCTCCTGCATTTTGTGAATTGTGAACCGAACAGACGTTCAGACCTCCTCCACACCCACTCGAATGAGCTGTTATGTGTCAGCACAGCAGAGAAGCCAACCCACCGGGAGAGGATTTACAGAAGTATTGAATTACTAATGCTAAGTTCGCAATCAAAATAATCAGACTATTCCCACAGCAAACAGAAGGATCCTGAATGTTGATCTCTTGTTCTCTAGTGTGGTATATGCATACTGAACGATGAGCATAAACAAACCTCTGCCCCCCCATGTCTTCTGTGTTTACCTGAAAACAACAGGCTTCTTTGTTTTCTATATCTGAATTTTGTTAGATTACTTGTTATATCTTTTTGTGCCATCTTAGGCACATACACAGCATTGATATTTACTATGCAAATGCTGAGACACACACAGGACTTGAAACTCACTATACACTTGTCTCACTAAAGGACACACCCACTAATCCTCAGCCCTCTCTAATTAGCTGCTGCCTTTACGTTCAAACTGAACATTGCTGGTTCAGTCTTAATGTCTGATGCTGCAGAGAGAATTTAGCAATAATGTAGTAAGGCCAGGAGAGCTCACCCAGAATGAAAATAACTTCTTTGGCCCAATGAACCCTTTCACCGCTTCCTTCCCAAACCTACTGACATGCAGCTCGATGCTGGTATGTAAAAAAATCTGCAAGTTGCCCATACCTCTGCTAAGTGTGCACATACGGTCGTGTGAACGATTTAGTTTGAGTGCTGTGTGTCAGCGACAACTTGATTTAAGAGCCACATGAATAATTCCTTTAATTCCTCTCACATTATTTCTATCAGCAATTGTGGTTTTTCACCCATCTTTCTCAACCTTGATTTTCTGGGCAGTCGCTCTTTGCTCCCTGACCAAAAATGGAAGACGACAATCCACAAACAACCCTAAATTGTCCACTCCACCAGTCTTCCCAAAGCACAGCTGATTGGCTCCTCAAGTAAAGACTGTCAGCTGTCCTTCAGTGAGCTTGCTATATTTCATTCAGACAAACACTATCATGCTGGTTCCAAATTCAAAAGATTCATATTAATAACTTTTTGGCTACAACATGTCAGGCTGAGATCAAAGAAGATGGATCCAAATGCAAATGGCGGACAGGCAGATCAGTACACACCACAGAATAGAACAGATAAGTAATGACAGGGCTTAAATATAAACCAAACCACTGAGGAGATGAGGTGCAGGCGAAGTGAGATCAGGAAAGACCCTGAACACTGGGAGCAGGGTGGGGATAACAAAGGTGATTCAGGGCAGGTGTGGAGGGAAAGCAGGCGGGGTAGGTGCACAGGAACAAAAAAGGGAAACACAAAGAACAGATAATATATATAGAATACAAATTAAAGGAGAGATAAATGACTAGACCGTGACACAATCCACATTTAGCGAGAGATAGGAAAACGTTTGAATGGACCTTTTGATCAGTTTACAGCGACATTGCTTTTACTATTACGGCATGGTTAAGAACCTTCACTAGTGAGACATTTTAACACTGTGCCTATGGTCCTGTAGTGTGCTGCGGGTTCTTCAAAGTGCAGCTTCAAGGTAGGAAAGATGATTCTGGAGAAAAATCGTTGATTTTTGAGTCTCACTCATAGGTTGTCATACACCAACTCTATAGGTAAGAATTTCAGGACACATACCCAATGTTATTTGACTACCTGGGAATGATGCTCAACAATCAACATGTGTTTTAACACATCTGTAGAATTGTCTTATTGATCCCAGTTAAGTGGGAGGGCAATTTCTAAATAATAATATAATCCTTTTTGGAACATAATCAGCCAATTGACCGTTGCTCACATCACCAGTGAGTCTAATGTAGTTAGAGTACAGAATGATTTTTATTTCGACTACACTGCTACTTCCTTGCAGGTGCTCAGCGTGCAGGGACCTGGCTTGGGGACCGAAGGGTTACCGAGTCAAGACCCATTCGGACCAGTCTATATTGAGTGTGAACTGGAGGCTGGAGAGGGGCCAGTTCACATACTGAGCACTGCTGAGGTGCATTTGAGCAAAGCACCAAACCCCTCACTGCTCCTGGCACACAGGGCAGGCCCCTTCAGCAACACTACACTACACTAATACAACAGGAAAATAAAAAGAGTTTTGTAGAATATATTGTGAAACAAGCTAAAAAGGGAGTAAATGAACACAGTCTGTGCATTTGGCTGCAGTTACCTTTGAATTCTAGAGAGACATCAGCCATATCAGTGACATTTTCCACCTGCTCCGTTCTGAGCAGCTGCTGCTGTCTGGGTCAGCTGTCTCTTTGGTGGCAAGTAGCAACCTACACTCATCTTTTGTTTTTCTTTTGTGTTTTTATTTTTTAATTTAATTTCCATAAAACTCTTTTTAAATTCTTTAAGGTCGTTTAAAGTGGAAGTGTCACAAATTAGCAGACTTAACACTTCCTACATGACATTCATTCTATGGTATATTTCTAAAGATGTGTTTGAATACAAAGGAACCATTTGTCGTCAGCGTAATACTGCAATAAAAATGCAATTCAGTATTTTTATTTTTGTTTTGGTATTGCAAAGCAAAAATATAACAACAATGATTCAATGTTTGTTAGCATTTTTTGTTTTTACAGGCTCTATAATAATTTCATCTTGGGTCATCACACCTTGACACAAGTGAGTTAAACTAAATGAGATGCATGAGAGGATTGAGCAGAACTAACTTATTTAGTGCTACATCAGGCCGCATTCAGACGACTTTGGCGCTGCATGAAAAGCCTAGACAAAAGGGTGCCTACACAGTACCACTTGGCAGTAGGCAAGGTGCTGCACTGAAATACATGCAAGCACACGTTCCTAATGTTGATTTTAGTGGACAAGACAAAAAAGTTGCCATTTCAAAGTTGAGTAATTATAAACCATAGTGCAGTGTTTTAGTGCGCGGTAAATCGTTAGACACGTTAATCTTTCGGACTTCCTGCATCATATTTAACTGTCTCAGCAGTGCCAAAACAACACACAAGTCACACTGTTTATCTGGCATTTATCTGACAAAGCCTAAATTGTGTTTAGCATTTGTTTAGTCTCTGACATGTGGTTGTGTCACAGCAGTCAAAGAGAAAGTGAGAGATACCCAGAGCAAAGAACTCTAAAAGGAGAAAACTTAAAAGTAGGACGGTGGAAACAATTTCTCTTATTTGAGAGAGGTGGGGACACAGAGTAAGTGGAGGGTTAAGTGGTCATCAGACAGATAGAGGGGGCGAGCTGGAAAGAGAATAGAGAAAGAAAGAAAGAGGAGATGAATATAGGGTCCAGGAAATCACACACAGAGAGACTTAAGTCATTGAGGATACCTTGACTTCAAGGATACTCACTCAGATTGAATAGGAGAAAACAGAACATGAAATTCTCGCTGATAAAGAGTAAGTTGCCTTGGTGATCAAATAACTCCTCGCATACAGAAACCAAGGCCTTCCAAACAAGTGAAAGATGTGTTAAAGTACACTTGAAAATAACTGACTGATTAAGACTACATGGAACAATATGATGCTCAAATTCTAATAACACAATCTTCTAAAAGTTCAGTGCGAGGAAGCACGGCTCTGTAAAGAAACGTATTAAAATGTACTGTGATTATAGAAGCATGTGAATGTAAAGGGCAAAGGTATTGAGAACTATATGAAATGTGTTTTTGAGACTCTTGATTTAAGGAGGAGATGGGTGCATTACATCTTACAGTGATGAAGTCCCAGTGGAAGAGTCTGCTGTTCTGTAGAATGGGAAATGTACTAAAAAAGAAAAAAAGAAAAAATATCGAGGAAACATATCATTGGTGTAACAACCGCGGAGAGGCTACCATGTTCTTGTATGCAAACACATGCCTGGGATTTATGCAGCAACTCGACACATTAAGTAGAGAATAATTATATAAATGTCCTTGCAAAAATGTTAATGCATTTCAATATTTGCACGATAGAGAAGAGGCATCGTTAAATTATTGTATGTAATGTGCTCGGAGGAAGTTTTTTCCCAGGTT
>CAEMYA010000018.1:6351597-6375042 GCA_903131615.1 Diplodus sargus | reverse complement strand
TTTAAAGAATCAGGTATTTCCAGTCACCTTGCAATAAAAAAAGCCCCCATAAAAGAAAGAAAAGGAAAAAAAAAACCGAGAGAAAAAAAAAACCAAATGAATACCTAAAAGTCGAGATATTGTTATTCAAGGTTTGGTCAAGATCCACCTATTGGTTGCATAGCAACACGTCTTTCTGGTATGCTTTCCAAAGATAGCAGAGGAGATTAATGAACTGTTTCACTTCGACTGGCTGAACTACACCACAGTTATTCAAGAACTGCATTTATAGTAAATGTACCTACAGTATGCTTTTAAATATTTCACATTCAATTGTGTATCAAATAAAAACACTTCCATGATGATATTTATTATGAAAATAGATCTCTCCCTGGAGTTAAAACCTCAAATGTGCAGGAGTGAAAAGGAAAGGGCTGTACAAGACAATTAATTATTCAGTACATATTGTGCTAACAAAGGTAGTGAAGCTGCATTAATCAAGAGGCAAGTCACATCTGTTCAGGCAAATATATGTCATTCCTCTGCCCTTTAACACAGCTTCACTTAGAAAAACTTCACTAGAAATCACCTCATACAAATCACCTGATTGGATTTGAGGGCCTACTCAATATTTTATTCCACGAAGAAAAATCAACATTAATTATACATCTTCACACGTTAGCTGCAAAACTTGCACCTCCCACCCTCGTCTTCCTGTATTTAAAAATAACTGCCTCATTACTACATAAAAGCAGGAGCGAAGCTGAGTTGGATCCAATCAATTTCAGTGGTTGTACATCAGGCTACACATGCCCACAATTTCAATACGCAGAGAGAGAAAATGTAACTTTCGTACTTCAAAAGTGATACAAGCACATACTGTATGTTTTTATTAATATGTGATTGAAGGACTTCTCTGTAGCGTTCATTGTACTGTGCTTCTGAGAATTATTGATTGCCGTCTTAGGTTGCAGCTTCTCATGCCTTTCGTTAAAAAAAGCTCATTAGACTGCCTGCAGCAAAGTCACAACTTTTCCACCTTGGATGTCAAAGGTCAGCATGATCTCTGCAGAAGTAAGACTGTTGGGAGATCTCAGGAACAGAGATCAGCCCTGCATCTTACTTAATTTCCTTATCGGCAGTTAAAAACTAGCATGTTCATTTAGGAATCCGAACAAACTTTTTTAGGAAAGTTTGTATTTACATTAAAAATGGGCCACAAAATCAAATATCATAATATTTTTGACCAAATACCTCGACATCGATGTTCCGACAAGATAGTAAGGAGTATTAGTACTTGGTAAAAATACTAACACAATGAGAATTTTCAGTATTTTCATCAGAAGTGTGGCTATAAAGACTATCTCCAAGGTGTATGGTGATTTATTTGTCATGACACAACACAGGGTTGCATAACAATAATACATTAAATATTGTATTGTTTTTCTTTCAATGATTTCAACACAGCGCAGTGCAGTTCTCCCCATCCTGCCCTCTGTCGACACGGCCGGCACATCAAGTGCAAAAACCTTGATTCGGGAGGTTAGCCAGGAGCAGCCTTAAACCCGAGCGAGTTTGTCGTAACCTTTAATCAAGCAATAAAGCTGGAAAAATGACGAGTCAAAAACAAAAATGTTGCAAAATCTAAAGGAAGTACTGGCCACTGCATCCGCATGCATCACAAGGCAACTGCCACGAGTCTGTTAAGTTCATAGAACGCCAGCCCCTCACTGTTATGCAGCTTTGAAAACCAGGAACCAGATTACACTTATTCCATAACATGATACAATGTTTTCCAAAACCTAAAATCATACATCCATTATCAGGATAGTGATATACTGTCAATATATGTCCCAGCCCTGCTGTCAGGTTCCTTAAAGTTGACCCACACTTTCCAGCCAATCAAAATGGATCAGTGGCCATAGTATATCATCTCAACGCATAATGAAACAATATGCAGAGGAGCAACAGGGTGCCCTTTATGTCAACCTCAAGACAATAATAAGGATGTCGACGCCAAAATGAGTGATATCCACCAACATGCAGTAAAGATGAAGATGAAAGTTTTCACATTTAGTCTAAACTCCTGAACTATTGTATGGATTTACATAGAACATGGCAGGCACAGTGGATAGATGGACTCCGTTCCAAGACGAGCGCCCGCTTTATGACTAATGCTGTTGTACATGAACTCGCTGATGGCTTTGCTCTTCTCCACCTGCTTCAAAACACGACGGATTGGGTTGAGTTCACGATCGACCCATGCTGTGTAAATACTGCCTTGTCAGTTCATTATGCAGCCGCTGTTGTTTCAAAGAGCAACGCGATTTTTTTTCTTCAACGCAACAGATAAAACACACGGAAGATGAAAGAGAGAGTGAAATGGAGGAGGGCTGGAGGAAAGGAGAGGAGGAGAAGAGGGAGGATGCTAATCAGATGTCAACGTTGCCTTATCTGCCTGTACAGCTATGTGCGCGCACACACACACACACACACACACACACACACACACACACACATACACATACACACTTCCATGCAGCTGGGTTGTAGTGATTGAGGCCATTGCTCAGGATTTGTGCCCTTTTGTTCACCTTTTCTCTCTCTTATATCTCTCGATCTCTTACTTTTGTCCATGTTTCTATGTATATCCCGTCTTGTGTTTGAGCTCTTTGTCTGTAAATCTTCATCCGTATCTGCCTCTGTGCATCTCTGCCTTGTGTTACCGTCCCAAACGGTGTGTCCTATTAACTGTGAGTTAAGGACGAGCTGTAGTGGGAGAACACATGCCTCTTCACCTCCCCTTTTCCTCCTTTGGCCTTCATATCAGCTTTACATCCCACCCTATCTTCTCCTCTTCTTCTCCCCTTCTTCTTCTGCTTCTTTTCCCTCATTTCGCTCCCCATCCTCAATCTCTCCCCCTCGAACACCAGTTCCATCACTCCCCTCCTCTCTCCTCCCTGAATCTCTTGCCCTCTCATTACTCACTTGCCTCATCTTCTCCTCTTCCTTTTACCAATAAGCCCGTTGTTTGTGTGTGTACGTGTGTGTTTGTGCGTTACATTTTCACAGTGCGGTGTGTTTTCTTTGATAGTCTTCTGGCTGGCCTGCATCCCAGTGCTTCCCTCACATGGCTGAACACACAGACACTTAGAAAAAAAAAATCCTTCCTTTTTCCTCCGCTCTGGCTCACTACCAATCGTGATTGCTTCGTCTTCTTTCCCTCTCTTACGCCATCTGCAGGGGTTTTCAAGAAGGAAAGCACCAAAAAAAAATGAATGAAAACCTACGAATAAGATGGAAAAAGAAAAGAAGAGAAAACTGAATGAAGGAACACAACTGAAAAATGGAAAAAGTTAGGAAGAAGTTGAAAAGCAGACGGTTACAATATGTTTACATGCACATTGATATCATGCGAAAGGGAAATGTGCAGCTTGCCCCGATAATTTGTAAGTGCAACCTATAAGCGATACTAGCTAAATTCATGAGAAATACACCAGGCTGAGTAGTTCAGAATTGACTCCTTCAGGGCAACACTCCTGTGACAAGTCCTTGTAAACTTTTACAGAGGAGCAAAGAAAGCATTCTGACTGGAAGCATTAGAAGCTGGCAGGGCTTGTGCACTGCCCTGGACAAGATGGCACTGTGGCGGGTGATCAAAACCGCCCAGAACATCATAAGTACCCATCTACCGAGCACTGGTGATATCAGTGAGGTGATATCCCTAAGGATAGCACATACCTAGCCACTGCCTGTACACAATGCTGCCATCTGACAAGTGATACAGCAGTAGCCACCGCTATACGACCATGCAAGCGTAGTCATGGCATGTGACAATGTTTTCTGAGTGCAAGTTGTCACAAGCCGTTGACCTTGTAAATTGTCTGTGTTTCTATGCCGACGATGACACATCAGTAGCACTAGCGATCACTAAGTGCATTAACAAGGAGCCTAAAGCCCAAACATAACAAGAATGCTCCATATAAACACCTCAATCAGAAAAAAATACCTTTAAATCTTACCTTTTCAGAAATCAATCACCATGAAATTGTCCTATAAACAATATTACCTGATTACTATCTGGCTCTGTTCTTTTTGCGCATGCCCACCATCTTGAGGTGAATACCTAATGACGTCCGTTTCCCCATTCACCAAAGGTGGCAGCCTCTAAGGCTAGCTGGTCTACTACAGAGAGTTTGTTCTTTTATACAAATTCTTTGAGACCTTAATATAGAGGACAATGGATATCCATCATCAGGACAGGGAGTCGATCAAACACTCAAAAAGAAGATAAAATATCCATGATAGAGAGAGGAATGGAGTAACTTTTGAACATGTTACACAGGTTTTACAATTGAATTTGTTGTCGTTTGTAAAATCTGGACCCAAAGTCTTCAAAAGGAATGATTTCAATCCGAATTTGTTGCAACAAATCTCCCTCCCCCCCCAAGTTCAGACCCACTGGGATTTTCTGAGGCTTTGGCTTTGCATATTATGGACACCACCTAGGGCCAGTCAGCTGGCGTCATGACCAATCCTGCAATTTGGGCGCAGGCTACTTCGAGGGAGGGGCACATTACTTGTATGAGCACTAGATGCAGGTTGGCATGTTTGCTATGGCAGAATATACACTTAAGATTCTCATGTTGTTCTGTTTTTAAAATAAATTAATGAACCTAATAAATTAATGAACCTTGAACCCTGAAAACAATCAGGCTGATCCTTTAATATTGGGATGACAGGGAGCAGACGGAGGTGAGGGTCGACACGTGGCATGCTGATCATTTGCAGAGTTCTAAACATTTGATTCATACTACAAAGCAGTAAGATCGCATGCTAACAGTGTGTGCCAAATAACACATTAAGTGGGATGTGTGTTAATATCAGGGATACTGCGTGCGTGTGAACACAGTCAATGATGCAACGAGAGATCCAGCGGGTGATTAAGCACATGAAGCTGATCACAGGCAAATGGGAAGGCAGTCAGCTGCCAGGGAGTTGAGTACCAACTAAAGCATGTCAAACCACACAGCCACACACACATGAATGGGCACAGGCTTGCACCACACACACAAAGATGTAACATAATTATGTAACTTCTTAGATGGAGTTTGCTACTAAAAGAAAGGAAACGCTTTCTGATGAGTGAAAATTATTGAGAATGTACCCTCAACGATTGGAACAAAGGCTGGGACATTTCTGCACGGGAACAAGAAGACGAACTGGCAACGGACAGGGGAAACACAGGGACTTTATATATACACACACGGGCACCAGGTGAAAGTGATCAGGGCGGAGACAGATGATCAGGGAGGAGGACGAAACCACTCGAGCAGGGAAGGAGGATCTGGAACGAGAGGAGAGGTAAACACACAAGAATAAAACAGGGACAAAACTATAACTTGGACCCAATCATAACATTATTGTCTCTATTTTTTTTAGACTTACTCTTGTGCTGCTACTTATTTCCCTTTGTACTGCTGTGTTATCAGCAAATTTTTCCCAAGGGGTATCAATGAATGAAAATAGCAACATTGTGGAAGTTGTTGAATGTATTTGTCTGAAATATCTTCCATTCGTCGTCATTTCAAAGACATAAAAAGTTTTTTAAATATGCTAATTTTTTGTTTCTGCTCTGTGAGGTACATTGATATTGCACTTTTTTTGTATGAAATGTGCAATATAAAAAAAAAGTTTATTGTTATTGTGTTTTCAAAGCAGTCAAACAAATGGCCAAATGCACTAAATCAGGATGGTGTTGTTATCATGCTTTTTCCGAGGTAAAACCAGCTTTACAACACACTCAAAGGCTAAAGTGTTTCAAAGACTTTTCTAAGGCTGGACTTCTGAGACGAGAAGGAGCGGAAAAAGGAGGTGGAGGGAGAGATCGAGACGGAGTGAAAATGAAGAGCGAGAGACGCAGCTATTCTCTCTCCGGCTCCGGCTCTCAGGCTGGGTAGCTGGCTGGCATTCTGCCTTCGCTGGATGCTCGCAACAGATAGGATCACCCTATCATAGCACTCATTAGGAATTCAGAGACAGCAATATCACAAAAACTGAAGATTAGCTAAGCTTTAATTTCGTAATACAGCTGGGCAGTTAGCTGGCAGTTTGCCACTTCAATAAGACCCAGCTTTAGCATATTATCATTGCATCATTGAACTCGCTCGGAATATAACAAAGGCTCACATTAGTGAAGCCTCTTAATTTCAGATGCAGTCTAATAGTTTGCTGGCAGCCAGCCACTTTGAAAAGGCTCTTAAGTCATGATTTAAACAGGCGCAAATGATTTTTTTGTCCTCCATCATTAGGGCATATGTGCCTACATCTGATCTACTTGTGGCTATAAACAGGGAGCAACCGCAATATGAATTTTAAATGCAGAGAAAGGATTTAGAGAGACCACTAATGTATCGAGGAAGATAACAACAAACCGTAGAGGACCACATGGTGGATAAAAGCCTGGGATGAGTCATAATACCCATCTTCCTTTTGGGTCATGTCCTCCATCACAAAGGTGCATGCTGTTAGGCCATAGCTGAAAAAATGGAACTGATAGTGTTGCTGGCCTTACCAATGAATCAAAGAAATGTACGTCAAAACATTTTTTTCCAAGCCAGTACTAAAGCATCAGTCACTATCTTGATATATTACCTCTTCAGAAGACATCTCTGCTGCATAGGTACTAACAAACATATTTGATCTTTGATTGACTAAAACATACTCATTATAATTTGAAGAAATAACCTTAACACTTGTATTGATTACTGTATTCCTGTCATAATATTGCACTTTTCGAAAATGTATTCATTTGAATACAGGCATTACATTGGCCATGGAAAATGGAGTTTAAATCTGAAACGTTTATCTTATGAAGATAGCAAATGAGGGCTGCGAGTTATTATGACAATATTTTGAAGTTCGCAATAAACTGCATTCATCAACCTTATACACGGTGGCACGTTGTATTAGTTGGAATTGCACACGTCAGCAAAGCCTATTTAATACCACTCTGGCAGCCTGGCCTGGAGTCTGTTTCCAAATGAAAGCAAATCCTTGGACTTAGGATACATATTTGTCCAATCAGAAACATCCAGGAAAAATGACTGAATACTTAAATTGAATTACATACCTGACAATAATCCAAGCAATTATAAAAAGTGTAATAAATACCTGCAGTACAATACTTATTTTAATCATATATGTTGAATATCATGACATACAATCACATGTGGTATACAAATAATAGGAAATGGACAAAAGTAAATTATCATATGAAGTCCGTTAACACAGTGGTCCCCAACCTTTTTTGCACTATGGATTCATGTACGACATAATTTGACGGACCGGGAGGGTGCGCGTGTGATTCCGCGGTAAGAAAATTACAGCAGTTGTCCACTCACCGTCCCTGCAGCTGCAGTTCAGACACTTTAACAGCCACCTTTAATACAGTTGTCCATCTCCCTCTTCTTCCGTCTCATCTTTGGGCCTTTCCTTTTTTCTTTGCAAAGTAGCTCTCCGAGGACGTTAGTTTTCCACTAATCTCAGCTAGCTTGATTTTTTTAGGGTATACCTTGACTGAAACAGGTACGTGTCAAGCGCGCAAAGAGGAACAGACAGATGTTGCTAAAAGAGAATCCGTTTTTCAAAATAAAACAACTTTCCGAGTATGATCGTCAAATAAAATAACGTATTTATTCTTTCTCTGCGGCCTGGTACCAAACGACCCACGGACCGGTGGTTGCCGACCACTGTTGTAACAAGTAGGCCTATTTTCAGTACTAAACACCATATTAAAGGAGACTCATTATGCTTTTTTGTTTATTTCCTTTCCTTCAGCGTTTGAGCAGGTAAAAGATCTTTATAATTTAACAGGTCAAAGTGTAGAACAACAGAAAGAAGCTCCTCCTTCCCACAGAAAACACTGCTCCTGAAACGCCTCATCAGTAGTCCTGCCTTTAATTCTTATGTCACCATGTCACACATTTGCATAATTTATCTAAAGTTAGTTTGGCACATAACAACTGATTTAGCACAGCTTCTCTTCTGTTGTTAAGCAGTGCTGGGTCAGGCATGTGTGAGCTGACCAATCAGAGCAGACTTTTTATGCAGGAGGGGGGTCTTAAAGAGACAGGAGCTAAAACACAGTGTTTCAGATAGAAGTGGGACTAGACTGCTGCATCACTGGATGGTATGAGAAAACCGATGTGTGAGATATAGTAATAAACCTGTCTGTCAACCTCCCCCGACAATGGACTCAGACCCAACTTGCTAAATGCCCTGACAGCCAAAAAATCATTAAAAAAAGAATTGATAGAACTTGAAAACAACTAAAACAGGAAGCCAAAAGATTGTCTAGGAGAAGTTATTTTTTTTCCTTAATTTTCACAATTCATACCTGTAAATGTGAGTGCATGGCGCCTGTTTCAAGAGCATGTGTCAATTAATTTCTGACCATGCTCTTGACTGACCTACAGTAACACTGCTCTGAGTCCGGTCTGATGTCAGACACTGCAGCTGGTAAACGGCTGTCAAGTACATTTTTTATTTTATTTTTGTTCATTTTAGTTATATTTAGTCCAAATAGTCACTTCTGATCAAACTGCAATAATTTAACAAAATGTAGGAAGCATTTATTAAGCAGTCAGGCAGCTACTATATTGCTGCTCAAATTCATATCTTTGAGATTTAGAATACATGCCATAAAATCACTAAATCAAGTGAGCAAATCCAAGCCCTCAACTCAAATGTTAACTCTCACTTTTCTATTTCAAATATTCACTGAGATAAAAAAGCACCAAAGATGGTCCATGAAGGAAACTCTAGTCCCAATTGTGGCTGATTAAAACGCTGCAGAGTTGGACCTGAACGTACAGAATACCAAAGTGAACCGAGGAGGGTTCTGATTGACAGGCAGCTTGTTAGCACTCCAATTAGAGAGTGTTTACCACCTCCTGCTGAGTCTGGGCTGTATCAGTATAGGTGTTGGAGACAGTGTGTCTGAGTGCGACTGTGTGTTCCACCAGCAGTTCTAGCCCTGTCGCCTTTTACTGGTGTTGTGTTTTATTTTATTTTCAGCTCGGTGCTGCAGTTACATCGGCACACGGACAAACGGATGGAGCAGGTCTCCAGAGGAAAGTTGCTGATTGGTTGAGCTTTTTGCCAGTCAAGCTGTCATTTGCCTCACTCAGAGCAGATTCTCGCGTTTATATTTTATGTTAGAACAAGAGAGAATTTTTTTTAATGTGGTGTAGGTTCAAAAAAATAAGTTGTGTGTAAGTTTAAGTTTGCGCACAAATGAATGGCAGGGACTTAGAGTGGGTTGCTTTGACAAAATGTATTTTGATGAGTGGTCCAAGCCATGACACAAAACTGCCCCGTTTAGGTCCTACGGATATCTGTGTGGCTGCACAGCTTAAGGTTACATTTTTATTTTTAATAATAATCGGAAAAGGCTCATAGTCATGCATGACACCAACCAAGATAACTGAAAAGAAAGGGCTGGAGTTGGCTTTAGGCATGCTTATAACCAAAAAAATAATAACAGCATCATATAAAAAAAACAACAAATAATAATAAATAAATTAAAAAAAACATAACTTTTTGCCTTTAGGCTTATTGGAAATGTACATAATCATTACTTTAGAAGTCTATCAAATAACCATTGTGGAAAGCAAATAAGTAAATTTACTCAGCACATAGTTCTACCTCCTTAGTTATATTCTATTTCAAGCATGTCTTTACCGTGAATCCATTATTCAGTGTGCCTACCACATTCAGCAGGGCCCAGCCTGCTTGGTCATTCTGTCAGCCAAAGATAAAGTTGTACTTTAAGTAATAGAATGTTAAGAGGAATGTTACATTTTGTACCCAAATGATCAAAGCTGTTTTGAATCAAGCCTCCTAACCTGTTATCTGCATCTGTTATGAACAAAACTGTCCTTTGAGTACTGACAAAATCAGTAAATATCAAAAATATAATTAACTCTTTGAGTTGGTCTGTACACTAACATAAAAATCAAATATCTTGACTTTCCTCTAAAACATCCATTCGGTTGTTTTGTTTATTAATGAGAAGCTGTAAAACAATAGCTGAGCACAGGTGGATGGAATACCAGAGGACAAGCACACACTGATGCATTAGCAAGTCCAATGCAACTTATTTCCATTTGTTTCTTAATTCTGAACATAACTTAGTACATTTTGTACCACAGGACTGCAACCAGTTTATCGCAAACTGCATCAGGCTTGTTATAAACCTACTCATAGTTAAACAGGAACAGCAGCCCAACATATTGGCAGTTATTGGCGCTTTTGTTCTGAGGGGGTTCCAGAGGAGGCTAAAGATGCTTGGCTACTTTGCTAGTTCCTTTTATCACAAATAATTAACGTCACAAAGGTGCCATTTGTCAAAGCAATTGCAATCTTCAATTTCCTTTGATTTAGGTTTGAAAGGTTTAATTTTTCCTCGCCACTACAGGAACATACAGAGCCCCCCTCTCTTCCATTCCGTGAGATATCTCTTGATAAATTGTCTTGCTCTGGTAGGTTCCTTTCAACTTCCTCTGGAAAGAAACTCCCCCGCCAAAAGTGCCAGCAGACAATTTCTTCAGGCTCAGCTGCTCTGATGTTCTTCCATCACTCTCTGGATTTGACGTTGTCGCTGTGTGGCATGTTGCGAGTGATGCCAAATACACTTTGAAATCGGATTCCAGTGTTCAGAGTGTCCACAAATCAAAAAGCTACAGTGTTTTCTTTTTTTGCTGACTTTCTAAAAAAAAATCTGGATACAATCTGAATATGTCAAAAAACGTGTCGGGGCTGACAGTCTGATCATAGCCAAAGACGACGTTTGCTTTCGGTCTTCAACCAGTAAATCTGAGAGCAAAGCGGGTTGAATTTATACCCTATTCTCCGTTTTTTTAACCTAGTCTATTCCTGTTTTAGACCCGATAGTAATGCAGTCCATCTGTGGCTATGTCTGTTCCTGAAAATGAAAGCCATTGTAAAAAAAAAAAAAAAATGTAAAAAGGAGCTCAATTCAGTGTCAATTTCTTTTAACAGTGTTGGTAATGACCTGGACATGACGGCCCACTGAGGTGATGTAACGCGCTGTAGTAAAAATCAAAGCTCCACAGCACACCATATGGTCAGCTTAGCATCGCTCCTCTCTGCTCTCTCGTGACCAAAGTGCTGTGTGATTTGACCTGTCAGTAATGTGCAATGTTCCTTCACCGGATGGAGAGAATCACTGAGGTGAATGACAATCTCTGTCCTCCTTTACCGTCCGTGTCGGAAGCTATTAGCTCAACAACAGTTATAAAATAGGAATGCAGCCCGTGTGTGCTTCTGTGTTTGCATAAGACGGGGTTAAATATACTGTAAAGGTCTACTGTAGAGTTTGTGTGGTGTGGTGTGTATTTTCCTACGTATGTTCATGAATAAATACTTACTGTGTAATATCTAAGACAAAATTGATTGGTGCATGTTGCTTTGAACATGTTCCTTTAATTATGTTGTCTGTGTACTTGGTGTGTAACCGCGAGGATCATGTTTAGGGTAATAAGCGAAAGTTTCAGACTTTCTCAGACGTGTGGGTGTGTGTGTGTGTCTCTCTGTGTGTGTGTTTGTGTGACCTGAGATACTGAGTTTCTAAGTTGTGTGTTGTTGTGTGCCTCAGGTCTGTGCTCCTCTTTGAAGTGTGAGAGCTGTGTGCTTTTGATATGAAGGCATTTAATAAGCCTCACTCACTCCGTCTGTGTGTGTATGTGTGTGTGTGTGTGTGTGTGTGTGTGTATGTGCATTTAGAACCAACAAATTAAATCTGCCTTGCTCTCTCAATGTGCAGTTGCATGGGTGTGTGTGTGTGTGTTAATTTGCAGACAGGCAATGAACCCTGACTCTTGGCACTACTTACTGTCATGCCTTGTGTCCTCATATCATAATATACTTGCAAGTGTTAAATGAAAAAAACATACAGACAGGCGACGGGTAAACAGTCGTCCCAAAATCATAAATGGACTTACAGACCAATTTAACTTTTTTGGGGGAAAAAATGCATTTAATCATTTGGTTGCAAAATACATTTGTACGTTGTCATGAAAGTTTGTATAGATGTTCATCGTCTCCAAAAGGGAAGAAACCCTCTGATAATTGGCTCTCAAAATGAGCCAACAAATTATTGGATGGGCTGCCACACACTTTGGTTTGTCCTCATGGGCACAAACCCACTGCATCCCTTGCCCCTACCAGTCAGCCACTACCCCTATATCGTACGCATTCATGCTTGCTGGAATAGAGGGGTAGGGGTTTGTCTCAGTAGCAAACTAGCTTGCATTACATTGCATTGTTATGGCTTGATGTATTTTAACGTTGCATTCCCCCCTATGATTGTAGACTGCACCCAAAATGTAACTACAGCTCACAGGGCAGGAGAACAGCTTGCTAATGTAAGCCTATGAAGCAATGCTAAGTTTAGCAGCTGGAAACGAAACAGTGTTTCTTTGGCGGCTTGATTGATAGATAGCATGAAGTTGTGAACTAATTGAGAGCGTCCATGCTTTTTCTGTTAACTGTTCATTTAGTGCCATTTTCTGGTCAAAATTCTGGTTCAGAGGTCCCGTGCTCGTGGTCTAAACATTAACACTGGTGCTTTGAGCCCCCTGTCCAGACCACTAGCTGCGCGGCTAGCTGAGCTAATTAGCTTACAACAGCCAGAGTTAGCAGCAATTAGCGGTTACTCTAGTGATATGCTTCCCCCTATTTGTTTTGAATATGAATTCAACAGGTTGCAAATTCTTACGTATTGCCGCTTTAAAGGCTATTTTATTCTAGCAACAATTTTATTCATAAGTATCTATATTATTCTATTATTATATCACTACTTTTATATATATATCCTGCACCAAGCAGCTCAGAGATTGTTGTTGTTTTGCACAATGACTTGAATCTTCAATCTTGAACTTTGTATCATTCAATACTTCCCAACAGCCTCAGCTGGATTCAGCTGGAGTTGTTAGCGTGCTGAGACGGCAGACAAAGATGTAAAGATTACACCTGCAGCATCAGCCTGCGAGCCTCGTCATTCTAAACACATTAGCATCACCGATGTGGTGCGCTTTCAACTCAAAGCTTTACAGAGCTGCTAGCGTGGCTGTCCTTGTCGTTTCATCTCCAAAGAACTGTCACACCTTTTGAAACTGAGCACAATCTAAACATAGTCACTCGATTCAAAATCTTATGCTCATGTCTGAAGAGAATTCCATGATTTTAATTCTTTAAAATGTTCCCGTGTGCAAAAAATAACCTTGCCTCCCTGGGCCTTCAATTGCATCACTTGTCATACCTCGATGCACACTCAAATTCTAGATTTAATACGCTCCATACTGTACACAGTGTGGGTTGCCTTGCATACATTATACTAAATCTCAGCGCTCGCCACTACCTGCTAACTACGCCGTGTTTCTGTACTCCATCTCACTAATCCCAACTGGATCAGATCAATCCGGCTACAACATCTGTTTTCTTCGAGGCCCCTCTTTCTCTATTTATCTCCCCAATTAGCGTTTCTTTTATTAGAGCACTTTGGGTTTCAACCTCTTTAACAACCATCTCTTCCTCGCTCACTCCTCCACTTCCTCCTCTCTCTGTTCGAGCCTGCTCTTCTGCCCCCCCCATCTCCCCGCACACCACTTCCATCTTTTCTCCACGTTGTCTTTCATCTTTTTTTTTTCCTGTTAGCCTCCCCTCACATCTCCCACTCCATCAGCCCGCGCAATCACTCTCTCACTCACTCTTTAAAGCTTCCCTCCCTCCTTCCCCACTCCCTCTCTCAACCTCCTGCTGAGCCCCTGCGCAGCTATCTTGTCGTTACACACTAAAAACACCTTTTATCAGATGAGGCAACAACGTATCGCGGCGCCCCCATGCTGTGCACGTGTACACATTAACAACGTCCACACACAGCATGTGCATAGAGCGCACGCACGCAGTCGTTATACGTGGTCACAGCTGTGTTCGCGTTAAACACCCGTGTCGCATACCTGCGTAGCTCAGACACGGACGTGTGCAGAAAGTGTCGGGTGTCGAGTTTCTGGCCTTGTATTTCCAGCGAATGTGATATCTCCGATCGATAGCGGGAAAGAGCTGACTTGGAGGGATTTCAGTGTTTTTTTGCTGAAGGACACTTGAACAGGATGGATGGTCGCTGTCACACAGGATTGAACACAGTCCCTGCAGCTAAAAAGACAGTTTCCTACCGCACTACTGTTCCTCACTGCCACGCCGCCCGCGTGCCTTCGAGTGGGTGCCAGTGAGGCGCGGCGATGAGTGACAGCAGAGACGGGGGAAGGCGTGCGGGACGAATGTTGAGGGACAGGGCAACGTGACATCGCAAGGACGCCGCAATTTAAACAATTAAAAGCATATAAGCTGAACATGTGCTACAATGCTTTTTTTGTCGTTTCTGTCTAATTAGGATTCTGAGCTCTAATTAATTCTCATGCTTTGGGAGCTCATCAATGTCTGTAAGCTATTAGCATTTTGCTCTTGGGCAGTCTGGTTTTCATATTCTTTCCTTTTCGACGACACCGAGGGGACAGAGTAATTATGGACTGCAAGATGTCTCAATCCCGAGCCACCAGCTGAGAAGCTGTGTCTGTATTTCTAGGTGTGTGTCCCACTGCTCACACCGCTTTCTGTTTGTTAATCTCATTATTCTCTCCATCATCGTGGCTTTTGTTGGCAGATTAACACAGGAATGGGATCAGGCTGGATTTAGTTTCCTTTTTAGGATACGGGGAAAGGGTCCCTCACTCGGTTTGTAATTTCGCTTCACTTACCTCACTTTACCCTACTTTTCTTGAAACCCTACCTCTCTCCACATTTCTCTGATGCTCTCTGATGACCGTCATCTCCCCCTCAATCCTCATCTGTATTCAACGCACTTATTACTTCACCCTCCCCATCTTGAAAATGCATCCGTCTATTCACTTGCCACCCTTTCAGAGCTCCGCATGTGTGCCTCATTATCATTCATTTCCTTCATTTCCCTGCTACCTTGCACCAAAAGTGCACTGCAAACCTTAACCAGTCATTGATGTCCTGATGCCAGGCAGCTGAGTTAGGGCGGGTCACACACTGTCTCCACCAAAAACCTTGAACAGAGTATACAAAGTTGAAAGCAAAGGAAACACGACAGGAAAGAGTAAAGTGAGATGGTAAATGAGACTACAAGAGAGGGAGAGAAAAAAACGGTAAAAAATTATAATCATGGTGATTAATGAGGTCAAACTAATTTTAATGTTTCACTAGGTCTTTGGTTCTCTGTGTTGGATTTTTAAGTTATTTCCTATTTTAAAGATTCACTAGTAGTCTATATTTTCAGCTCCCCCAAAAAAGTCAACATATCAGGAGCCTGTGCAACAAATCAAGCGATCTGGATGAAATTACAGATGCGCACATATTTTTTCTCACGCTAGTTTTCCAGATTAAACCGTCGATCCGCCTGTTACAAGGAACCAGAATGCAAATATGTACTCTGTTAGTAAAAACAGATTTGAAATGCCTCCAACGCCCATCATGCCTGTGCCTCTCTACTGTTCCAACTCACACCTCTGCTCTGTCTAATTAAAAAATGTGTTGTGTAAATGAGGCGCTTCTTTTAATGATCTTTCTAGTTTAATTTCATGTAAAACACACCTCAAGTGCATGCATTCACAAATAAAAAAAAAAAGTTGGACCCAAATGCGGGAGGACAGCAGGCAAGTTTTATTCAAAATTAATCAAACACAAGAGATGAGTTGACAAAGACTGAACTAATGGAACTGGACTTGTGCGAGTGCAAACAGTGCAAACTAAACAAACAAGGGGATGTGTCCAGGTGGAGGGAGGTGAAGTAACATAGGTGAGGTTAATGAAGTGAGCAGCGAAGGAGCTGACAGGCTGGGAGGGACCCAGGGAACAGGGCTGGGCTAACGTAGCTGATGCAGAGCTGGTGTGGAGGGAAGGCGGACCGCTGGGGGGGCACGGAATGAAAGACAACACGATACCCAGAAAACATGTAAATGACAGGGCCACGATAATATGGGCTGAGCAATATCATAAGTGGTTTCTTACAAGAAGAATTGTCCCGTGTCAGCCTTCTCCAAAACAACAACAAAGCAGCTGACTGAGAGAATTCCAGATAAGGAATAATTTGTTTTATGATCTTTTATGATGATTTTTGTGGTTCCAAGTATCCAGTATTTTCATCATCATCATCATCATCATCATCATCTCTCAGATCCAGTAGGAGTGCAACACCTTCGTGAACTTAAACATATTTTTTTCCTTGCCCACACCAACAGTGCATCTGGTACTGTTTACCCCTTTACCACAGTAAAAAGTCTGGAAATGTGCAGACTGGAGACAGAGACTTTGCGAACAGTGTCCAAGAGTTTGGAGACTGTGTTGGAGATAAACACAGCTTTCGCTAGCTGTTAGCCATTAGCTACATGGTAGTAAATGTAACAGCACATATGAACAAACTGAGTAACATATTCAGACACACAAACCATTCTGAAACATCCTGCTGCAGCCGCAGAGTCTGTACTTAGGAGCCTCTCCTTTTGAGTCCGATTCTGGGTCAAACTGGTATGGCTGAACGACAGCATCTCAGCGAGCCACAGCGATACATCCACCGTAAACATTAGCGCATGCTACCGCTAGCGTAAGCGGCATCCCCTCCCTGAGAGGGGCGTGTAGGTTGACAGATGGAGCTCACTAGCATTTAAAGGTGCAGGCACAGAAACAGCCTGCTCTCAGTAGAGCTCACTTGAGCAACTTTTAGACAGCTGAAATTCAGGACCACAGATGGGTTTGGGGCAATGCATTTCAAATACAGTGTTGTTGGACCTCTGTCAGCTGTGTGAAATTGATGAAAAACAGCATAATATCGGACCTTTAAGAAGACATTACACGGAAGATACTGAGTTTGTCTGCCTGAGATCCTGAGGCCTGGAGGTCTGGAGGTCCACAGATGAGGGACAGTGAAAGCACACTTCAGGTCACCTCGAGGATCTCAGGTAACTGCAGGCTCATTAAGTATTCTGATTCTTATAAGGAGTTGTTAGCAAATCCCAGATATAGGCAGAAACCAAACCAGACCAGACTTTAAAAACAAGCAGTACAATCCTAAAATCAATGCTTAAACTCACAGGTAACCAGCTGATGCGGTCAGATTGCAAGATGGTCTAAAATAATTGTTTCTGTAAATATTAGTTGGAACAAAAATGTGTTTTGTGGTACTAATTGTATTAACCACATAGTAAAGTCCAGAATTTACCTGTTTCCTTTTATAATTCTTCGATTAATGAGTCGGAGGGGTCGTCGTTGTCGATGTCACATCCAGCTTTTCCATTTCCATTTGCATCAATCCGTGAAACTCAGATCTCTCGCATCTTACCAAAAGGACCCGTAACATTTCTGAAACGCTTGAAAGTGACGGTAGCCATTAAAGTAATTGCGACTCTAAAATATGAAATGATGGAGCTCCAGGAGTGTCACGTATTCGGGTTGTTAAGACGTTGCTGCCATGAGGAATGTGGAGTTATTTTATGTTCCGTTTTCTCATCTGCTTCGATCCGCTTGTATGCTTTGAAAAGAAGCTGTCACGAAGCCGCGTTTTCAAACTTGTGTTGCGTGAATTCAAAAGTAAAAAGCTAAAAAGACACCCGGGGATGGATGATAGTTTTCCCTTTCAATTAAGCCTTTAAACGACACTCCTGTAAGTTTTCTCCCTCTTTTTTTTCTCATTCAGTCACTTTTCCCTCTCTTACTCTCAGCCTGTGTCTATCTCTACAACTCTCACTGTCTCAATTTACACTGTATGTGTGTGTGTGTGTGTGTGTGTGTGTGTTTGTGTGTGCGTGCGTTAGGAGCTCCTGATGAGGTTAAGCACATGATTAATGGGTCTTTCTAACAGCGTTTACACTGCACTCATCTCCACTTAACTACACACAGAAGTGCACACACACTCTCTCGACGACACACACACACACACGTGTCAGGCTCTCCTGCACCTCGTCGCCCAGGGTAACAGTATGTAAATGACATGCAGATGACAGCAAGTCAATTAGGAGACCAGAGAGCTATGACTCTGCAGAACTCCATTAGCGAGTCACTGATCAGCTCTCAGACTGACTGCATCCGTCTTTCCCCTCCCTCCATCTCTGCGCTGCGCTATCTATCTAAGTGTATCTGTTTTCATGTTTGCGTGTATGTGTGTGTGGGTGTGTATGCGTGCAGGAATCCATTAGTGGAGCGCTGATCGCCTTGTAGACAGAGCTGTGCTTTGCAGCTGACAGGCATCATCTTTTTGTACCAGCCTTATCTCGCCGACTGTCTTGAAGTTTAAAAAGTTGCAAAATTAAGCTATTTGTTGTTCTGACAAAAAAAATAAAAAATTGTCTCAGAAGAAAACAATTACACAAGGACTTGATTACTGATTCGCCGCTGACACACCATACAGTGTGGCACTGCAACATGGGTTTTAGTCATGGAGGTTTGGCTTTCAGGATGAGGTATTTTAAAGCCGCAATGTGTAGATTTAGTAAAATATTGACTTCTCGTGGTTGTATAGAAAGTGGCAGACAGCTGTGCGACAGAGGGATGTTGCTACGTAAATATGTAGCAGGAAGTGACTGGATCTGTATTTTTGTATGTTATCCTAAGATGTTCTGAGAATTCAAGATAACAAACTCAAGCTGTTTTGTTTTTTATCTGTATTGCATTCATAATTGTACTGTATTTGTAGCTGCATTGTGTTTTTATTTGTCTACTGATTTTCTTGTCTCTTGCTTTAAGTTGTTAAAACCCTCCCGTAGACAGGTGCTCGCATCTTTCTGTAAATGCTAAGCGCTTTGCATCTGGGGGGGTTACACATGGCAGCACCATGTCAAATAAATAACCTAAACAATCGCAAAAGAATGACTATGTTACACGGTTGTTGTTTTTTCCAATACTTGTCAAATACTTCAAAGAACATTTTTTAAAACAACACTGTGTAGAAACTGGCATTTTGTGCGATTTGGCGCCCACCACTGTCGCAAATACAAATCCCAGGTCTGCAACCGTTTTTCAAACATAGTGTGGGTGCCCAGTGTGTATGTGTTGAAAACGTGTATGTTGAAGTAAACATGTATGTAACGCTGTGATCCTACCCTCTCACTTAAGTTACAGCGCAGATACAAGTGATGGGGGGTACAGGAGTGGCTGAGACAGAGACACCATTCACCTTTATTACAAGACACTGTACCATCACTGTGACTATGAAGCTGTTATTTTACGGTAAAAAAGTCACCTGTGAACAAAAAGCCAATTGTTGTCTGACAGAATTCATTTTACGACACAAGTGAATAAATACAATAACTTCTCATTAGACACACAATGAGCTCTTGATCACAGAGTGAATCAGGGGCTCATTGTGTTCGTCGATGGGGGAATATTTTATTAGGATGAGCAATATTTAATGACCAGTAAGTTACACATGGTGATTTGCAGAGTCCCTTTAATTAGTCTTGATTTAAAAGCTTGTTTTTAGTGGAGCTTTTCATTTGTCACAAATGGATATTTCTCATTGCACTCAAATTGATAAAAAAAAAAAAAACGTTTTCCCTTCCTTATGAATTTCAGTTGAGACACATCAGATCAGAGCAGGAATATCACAAGAGGGTAGAACATTAGTTTTAAATCATTATTTTTTTAACCCTGCGCTCTGATATTCAACGTATGCAGCCTGCTGTTCCTCAGAGATCCAAGATGTCGCGCTGTGTGAGGATCAAAAGGTGCATTCACAGATTTCCATTTGACAAGCCCCTTGATGTCATCTTTGCTAATTCCCTTTGGGGTTACGCACAACATAGAATTATATCACGAGATACACGTTTAATTGTCATTTCCTAAGGGGATTAAATGTGTTAAATCAGAAAAATTCCTACTTTTTTTGTTTTGTTTTTCCAGATGACAGTCTCTTATGGAGGCCATGTTCAGCATCTCAGGTTGGTTAATGTATCTTGGGGATAACCGCCAGTTATTTTACAATGAGCTACAACCAAGATTAAAGAATGAATTTGCATGTAGTGTTGCAGCTGTCAGGTATGATATGAAGCAGTGGATAGAGCCAGCGTCTTGTTATCGGAAGACGGTTCGATTCCCCTGGTCTGCATGTCAAAGTGTCATCACAAGATATTGAACCCCCAAACTGCTCCTGATGTGCTGGTAGGCACCTTGCATGGCAGCCACCTGCCATCAGTGTGTGAAT
This sequence comes from Diplodus sargus, assembly GCA_903131615.1. Lineage (NCBI taxonomy): Eukaryota > Metazoa > Chordata > Actinopteri > Spariformes > Sparidae > Diplodus > Diplodus sargus. Next base: position 6,354,764 of record CAEMYA010000018.1, on the reverse strand, counting down.
GTATGCATAAATTACTGTGGGTCACCTTGAACAAAAGTGTCTTCTAAATGCCCTAAATGTAAATTTGGCGAGTACATCAGTGTCTAGAGCTTATGTCACACCTGAATCAAGATCTATTCAACAAACACTACATTATTATGTGACAATAAAGCACTATACTCCTACTACTGCACGATGTTGTGGTGTTTCCTGGCAGGGCCTTGAGTGCGCAGGTAAACCGAACACTGCAGCGAGCAGAAACAAAAGTTCACTGGGTACCTTAAAGCTGAATCACATCTAACTTTCTGCATCTCTGTCGACTTCACTCTCAAAACTTTGGGCACCTGGGCGGCTGATTTTCCCCTCCAAATCTAAATATGGGGCTTTCTACGTACCTGTCTACTGACCTCTTTCTTCCTGAACCATCCTCTTTCTCTACATTCATCCCTCGCAGCAACAAATGTGAACTATCCATTTTATCAGGGCGCGAGGAGCATAAATGCACCATTTCCGGCCCCTTTACCCAGTCAAACTTCTAACCTTTCTCTAAAAACATCTCTTCTTAAATCATGCATGACTGTACCTCCGCCGGTCACAGTCGGTGAAAATGGGTTTTGAGGGACTGAAGCACACACCTGCGTCTGCTCTACTTTCCTTCTACCTCTTTCATCTCCCCGTCCCGTCGTCTCTTTCACTGTGTCGTAATGAAGTCGACCGAGGTGCTTCCTTTCTTCACACTCCTTTCTTCCGTCTGCGTGCCTTCATTCGGTCTTCTTCTTTCCCTCCGCCGGCTTCGGCCTCCGTCTTGTATCTGTGTCCAGTCATGCGGCTAACGGCAAACCTGTCCTCATCTCTGATCCTTTCTTCGCCCGTCTTCGCCTCCCCCCCGCCCCCCCTCCCTTATGTCTACCCTCTGTTTTCTCCTTCCCCCGTCTGTCACCTCGCTCCTCATTTCCTTCCCTCTGCCACTGTGTGACCGGTCATGCGGTTAACAACAAAGCCAAGCAGGTAGTTGCCGCACCCCAGGTAGATTCACATGGTACACTGGGTTGCTGACTTGCCCCAGCAAGCCGCGGAATGCATTTATACCAGTTAGTATCTAAAAAAAACAAAAACTAGACAACGGGACACATGCAGCCTCAGTTTAGATTCCCACTTCACGGCACCATCGAAATCTTTGACGACACATGCAAATGGAGAAAACATGTTCACCCCCCTACACATGCACTCACAAAACAACGTCCCCGCATGCAAACGCCACGACACGCAACGGGTAAACATACACCTCAAGTAATGTGTGTCGAAAGCAAATATGTTATTCTCCCCCCCGCGCAGTCGTGTGGGCTGCAGGATGTGCTATCAACATTGGAACAGTTTGAGTTCCGGATAATTGAAAGGAGTTGAGGAAATCTGTCTCACCCTGTCAAACAAGTACACACACACACACACACACACACTCTCTCTCTCTCTCACACACACACGTTTTGGGAAACTAGCTTCAATAAGTTTTCCTCGCCCTCTCATTTTGAACAGTCGTTTTACTGCATCAAAACACATTTCCGTGGCTGTGCCGAGTATAACAAACGGTTGTTTAATACTGCATGAGGCTGTTGGGTATCGGATTTTGATTTTGATTTTCAACTTTTCAACTTTTCTTTTTTTTATCGTCATTTTGATGTTTGTTTATATCCGCAAAGATGAGTTGCTTGGTGTTTTTGGTCTTCTTATCCATCTCTTTCTTTTGCCGTATCTCTTGCAGGTAAGAAAGAATCTAAGTGCCGTCACCTGAGTACTTTTGCCTTTTTCCTCTTCTGTACTCTTCTGTTCAAAATGTGTCTTATAAACGATTGGAGCCCAGAGTTCAAACCCCTCGCTGCCACTGGAGCTACATTAGTGCCCCTGCTTCTCAAGGATCCAACCCTGCCAGAACATTCTCTCCAGGGTTTTTGCTTTTCTTTACTTTTTTTTTCTTTTTTTTTTTACTTTTTTCAGCAAAAAATAATAAAAANNNTTTCAGCAAAAAATAATAAAAAAAAAAAAAAACAGAAAGAAAAAGCTGTTGGATTTTTGTCATTGTGCCAGCTGTGTCTGAGAGGAAGCAGTTGTGCTGAGAATGAATGGAGCGGCGACAGATTTACTTTAAATCAGCAAGTACAAGAATAAGAAACAGAATACTTCTTCACACATCATGCACGCATTTGCAAATAGGCATTTCCAGAATGAGAGTGGCACAAAATTAGAGGGTTTGTATTTCACAGCAGAATCTTTTTTTTTTTTTTTTTTTTAAACCAATGAACCACAAGAGGGTATTTTTTTACAGAGATTCTACAACCGCTCAGAGCTGTTTGTAGGCTCTGCAGTGAGAAACCCTCTCAATTATTCCGAAATCACTTTAGCACAGCCTCAAGTGGATTATTGCTTTTAATGCAACAAAGGTTACGTTGCAATGCAAAAAGGGTTCATGTTGAATTCATCTTTCATGCTTTTAATCAATAAAAAAATAATTAAATTCCAGCAGCGGCCTATTTCTTTACCTTCCTGTCTTGAGATAAGAAAAAAAAACAAAAAAAACAACCATTGATGCAGACTTCCTCTCTTGGTTTTGTTGTAAAGAGTGAAACATTTCTTCTTTCTTTTAAGTGAAAACAACATAAAAAAATTTAAAAAATAAAAAAAAAACCTTTAAAGACAGGCTTTCAGATGTTAGTTGTTGTGGTTTCCACCACTCAAGCCTGGGCTGGGTGCGATCTAGATGGACTGGACTGAAAGTGGAGGGTAAATGCCTTCAGACTTAAAGCCCAACAAAACCCAGACTTTTATTAGTGGTTCAAATGGTCCTGTCAGCGTTGCAGTTGGCACCCATTTAATATAATTAAGACATATCTCTCCCTCCCCACTTTCTTTCCCTCCATCTATCCCTTCTGAATAACTGCTCCTGTTTCCATGTCCTCATGTCTCTCCTTTTTTACTCTTTTTAGTCACATTTCTTTCCCAGTGTTGGTGAACTTCGTCTTGATTTAGAATCTATCCATACAGTAATTGAGATGTGACTCCTATCTTCAGCAGAGCTCACCTAAATACAGCTTGCTGCACTGCTGCTGCTGCTGCCTTCACCAAAATAAACCCATGGGAGGGGGATAAGAGACTGACTTAACTCTGAGTATATCCGTGTGTGTATGTGTGCTTGT
>CAEMYA010000018.1:6330623-6346801 GCA_903131615.1 Diplodus sargus | reverse complement strand
AAAAAAAAAAAAAAAAAAGGTAATGTAATCTAATGTTGCTTTAATGAGTTGGTCCTGATTAACTATTATCCAGCATGAGCCATTGCCAACTCATCAATTACTCAGCAGCAATGCAAAATGAACAACAATGCAATTTCTGCTGCTAAGACTCTCTCAATTAATAGAATGAAAACAAAGTCCATGGTTTGACAAAGTTGTGAAGTAACATGGGATCTTGGGAGTTGCTGTCCTAACTGCATCTAATTGTAACTATGTTTGTCAGTGAAAATCTATCTGACTTGACTCAGGCAGACATTGTTACAGATGAAGTTTTACTCATATTATATATATATATATATATATATATATATATATATATATATATATATATATATATATATGCTTGCTTTATGAAAATGTTTATTCAACACCTAAAATCATGCACTTCAAATAAAAGGCTCAAAAAATATCCCCTTACCCTAAATGGGATCAAAACATGGTGATGTCTGCTTTTGACGAGGGGCGGGGGGCTCTCTGCATCTGCCATGTGTTTGGCTTGCAAATGATATTTGAGACTTGACGTACTTCAATGGCAACTCATTTCATGTGGACAGTACGTGCAGATAACTTTTGTCCTATCGACCAAACCATCTGGCAGTGTTTTGAAAGTGAATTTGCCGTTCAGAAGTCCTTGCTCCATTTACTTTCACTTTCTCTTTTCAGTCCACCGCATTTTTTCCAGAACGCCAACCCTGCCGCTTCTTCTTCTGATTCCCTTTCTTATTCTTCTGCCACCCTCTGGATCAAGATTAAGGTGCCACTGACGGCCGTAAATCAAACAATGCACGTTCCTTTTTTAACTTCCGCGTTAACTTTGACAGCCCTGATATATATATATATATATATATATATATATATATATATCATTATCTAATATATGTATGTATATTAGGGCTGTCAAAGTTAATGCGTTAATCGCGCATTAATGCAACATCCTTTTAACGCTGTTACATTTTTTTAACGCGCGAGTAACGCTCGGTATGAAAAAAAAAAGGAACGTGCATTGTTTGATTTGCGGCCGTCAGTGGCACCTGTAGTCTTGATCCAGAGGGTGGCAGAAGGATAAGAAAGCCCTATATAATTATATATAGTTGGAACGTTAAGCAGACAACTCAACAAAAAATATAACAAAGGTGTTTTTCAATGGAGAAAAGTTACATTTTATATCTTTAATAGCAGTACTTACAGTTCAGGTTTCAGTGGTTGAGTTGCTGTCAGGTCAGCACCCTGACAGGTCAGCACTAACATGGTGCAAGAGGAAAAGACACACCATAGGTATTTATTAATGCATGAAACATTTTTCTAAAGACATTGTGAGTAATGTAGCAATAGCCAACAGTACATGCTTCTGGCAGCATTATTAAGTTTAGGCCAAGAGGCTGCATTACTGTAAGAAGAGAGTCGGAAAGGGATTATATAATAGCACCAAAGGAGATATGACTAATGCTGAGATAAGATGAATACACTTCCCAACAGGCAGCAAGCCACTGGCTGGGATGTAAACCCTATGGACCTGTGGCCACCAATCACCTTTATTTATTTTTAGCAAGAAGGAGCCCGGGGCTGCTTTGGAAAGGCCACTATAGACTCTGTCTTTAATAACTGGAAAGTTTTTAGCTTTCAGCACTTGCCACTTGAAGTGCTAAAACACAGAGGACTCTTCTGTGCTGTTAACAGCTCTTCCCTCACACTGTAATGGAAGGCCAGTGAAATGTAAAAAAAAAGATGTCCCCGGAGGAATGTATTTTTTAACCGAAGGAGGAGAATGTCACTTAGACCTGTAGGAGAGGCAACAGGGATTCAGGAGATTGTGGGGAACATAAAGCAGTGTACTAGCAATGTGCATGCAGGGCTTTGGTCTAGTTTTCTCTGTGGCCAAAATTTACATTCATCTTCATTAAGGAATGAAGTCACAAAAAAACTGATTAATAAAGTTGCAGATTAAAGAAACGGTTTAGACGAATAAAAAGCATGCGTTGTCTTTGGTTGGGTGTCTCTTATTAACATCTCCTTCATTGAATACAAATGTCCACTCTCTCTCTTCAAATCTTTAAATCTAATTAGGATAATAAAAGAAGAGGAAAACTGCTTAATTTCGTCTTCTACATGGTTATTATCATTATCTGATGTTCACTGTTTTTAAGAAGTTTGAGCAAATAATGTACTAGCACTATCTCTTGACCTGTGCATCTGACTCGAGCTACTTCAGTGAACAAGCTTCTTCCTGTCAGGAGATTTTCACAAACACAGCATGTTTCAGGGTGCATTATTTCATGATCTACTGAGGCTACAGTCTCTGGAGAAAATGGCACACGTGCTTCATCTAAAGATATAAATTATCCTCGTACTGTGATTTGTGCATTGCAGTGGGTCATTGCTTGTTGATTTGTAAAGGTGCTGACGCAGAAACATCACATTCAGCACTAATACTTTACTAGCTTAAAAATGTCTCCATTATCACTTATATCATCAGTCCAGTCCACTGTAGCTGCTGTAATGAGAAAAAACTGCATTACCAAACAGTAGAGGCCTGCAAGATACAAGGACCTTTCCTTTTCTCTATTACTTCACAATTTCAGACCTTAAGACTTGCTTACACCGTTAAAACAACTGATTTTTTCCTCAGCCACTTGTGGGCAGTGGAAACAAGATAGGAATGTACCATATCATCAATTTCTAAGGTAATATGACAACAACCAGTTGCTTTTTACACATCCAGCACTGACAAAACAACCTTAAAGGTCCCATATTATACTGTTTTTCATCAATTTCACACAGCTGTCAGAGGTCCACACTGTATTCAAAGTGTATTGCCCCAAACCCATCTTTGATCCTGAATTCCAGCTGTCTGAAAGTCGCTCTAGAGCAGGCTGTTTCTGTGCCTGCACCTTTAAATGCTAATGAGCTCTGTCTGTCAGTGCCTGCCTTGCCTGCTACACGCCCCTCTCAGGGAGAGAATGCTGCTTGCGCTAGCGGTAGCATGCGCTAATGTTTACGGTGGATGTATCGCTATGGCACGCCGAGATGCTGTCGTTCAACCATACCAGTTTGACCCAGAATCATACCCAGAAGGAGAGGTGGTGAGTCTGAATATGTTACTTATTTTGTTCGTATGTGTTGTTACAGTAACTACCTGTAGATAATGCTATGCTAACAGTAAAGCTAACTTATAGTTCTTAGGCAACTGTTAATACTATCAAAACGCTGCGACACCTGTGGCTCTGGTGCAGTTGCTGGGTCCGATATGGTTGGGACTGATCCTTTTACGAGGGTCAGTGTCGAGGCAAAGCCAGCTTAGTACTGACCCTCGTGACTGAAGCAGTCCGATGTGAAGTGGGTAGCACACACATACAAACTTACACGAACCGCAGCCGGCACATTGTCGTTAAAAGTGAAACACAACCATTGTCTCTTCTGTTGTTCTGTAGCTGGGAGAGAATATAGACACTGATGTTGATTCATACAACCAACAACAGAGCAATGTGCGTGTCTAGCTCTGAGCGAAACACTGCTATCTTACGTTGGACACACCGAACTTCACCTTGGGGGTGAACGCCCCCCTCTCCGATACCTCCTCTCATGGTGCAGAGGAGGTTGGCCTATGAAAATCTCTCCATTTGATACGTAACGAGAGGAGCTGAATCCGAACAGCCTGTAGGAGCTTTTACCGTTTTACCAGTGGGTGGGCTGCAGAGACGATGCAGGACTTGTTTGCTTTCCTCATTCTGGGAGTTGGTAGGCTCAGGGGGGACCAGTTTATATATGTAGAGACCAGAGAAAACATGTTTTTCATAATATTGGACCTTTAACATTTAATTAAAGTCCTATTTCAGCCGAAGTCCAATATTAACCCTCTGTTAGCTCTGTTTTTGGTCTCCACCAACTGTTGATAGAAATGTGCTAGCTGCTGCTGTATTAGAGTGACCCAGCCCCGTTCACATTGCTTTCACATTCTCATTTGATATATTGTTATTATGGTATTGTATAAGCTGCTTTAGACTTGAACTGACTGATTTTGAGGCTTTAAACCTAATCTTGACATATTATCCTCTAATGCAGTTGTCAATGCCAATGTGTTCCCAAACCTTGTCTGAGTTGTTGTTTTTTTTCTTTCTGTGATTTGTTAGACTGAGAGAGTGTAAGAGTTATTCGATAGTCGGTGGTTACTGTAAGCAATCAGATGTTTTTGTATTCTGTCAATTATAGCTCTCAGAAAGACAACTGGATTTAGCCAAAAACACAATCAGCAGGTCAGGACTTTGACAAATTGTGAATTTGATTCAGTGCCGAAAATTGCAATCAGCATGTGGCACTTCAGTAGCTAAATGCTCCAGTATCTTAACCAGCTAGTCCCTAAATTTGAATTTCCTGTCATTTGGTGGCAAGCCATGTAGCACAGAAGCATGCTGTGACTGAAAATGACGCCGTGATAGCAGTGAACCAACACAGTATAGTTGCAAGTCATGAAATCAAAACAATAAGTTGAAAGACTGATCTTAAAGCTAGTCATCTATGAGTTTGTTACTATGGGGCAGTGGTGGAGTACTGAAAATCTGTACTTAAGTAAAAGGATAAATATAACTCAATTAAAGTTAAAAGTATTCTACTCATACATTATCAATAGCAGTCCTCTGACTCCTGTGCTGTTCTGCTCAATAGTGGTCACATCTACAAACATGTGCCTGGAAAAAATACTTAAAAAAAATACATTCAGCATTGTTTGCTTTTGTACAGGTAAACACTAACACACATTACCAGCTGATGAGCATCGATGAGCAAAACACAGTAGCCAGTGGAGCAACTGGTCTTAAATCATCCAATCACACTGCAGAACACTGGCCAGCGGGCCTATACATCATCCAATTATGGGCCAGCATGCTTGGCAGTGACTCATGACTGAAGTTCCATCAGGAGGAAGGAGAGCACTTGGGGCACAGATGTATAGATGTGAATGCGCAAAAGTGCTTGCAGGTACAGAATGTGCACATTCATAATAAATACAAATACACACGCTGACAGAGAGTTGCAGTCTGTTATTCCTTTTATGATCCCGCCTCCCCTTCTCTCATTGACTGCTCATTTCAACACATCCTGCAGTATCCCGGTCAGCAATATCCATCCACACACAGACACACACAGTCTCACACACACATACACACAAAGCTGTTGCAGAATGAGTCTTCTCTCTCACCGTGTGACAGATAATAGATCACCCCCCACACACACACACACGCACAGTCTCTCTCAACACAGAGCACACACACATAAGTTCAACTCCTCCCTGGTGGTGTGGTGGATAATAGAGAACCAGAGCTCCTTGCTTCCTACCTGCAGAACTGGGTCATTAAGTTACTGCAGACGCAGGCCCAGTGTGAAACGAGACGGCGTGGAAGATGAGGTGAGACGACGGGAGAGAATAAAGGAGAATAAAGGGAGGGCAGAATGTGAGAAGGAAAGCGGAGTGAGTGAGAGAGCGGGAGGACAGGGGAGGGACAGAGTGGGAGAGAGACAACAAGAAACAGAGTGATAGACGGAGTGAGTTGGTGGGTGGGATGTGGTGATGAGATGAAACATTTCACCCATCATTAGTGATGTTGTGCCAGTCGCTGGAGCTCCCCCGAGGCTTTTGATATGGCGGGTCGAGTCAGGGTCGCTTCTTTCAACTCCACCTGGCTGCTGTTTCAATCAGTCAGCAGTACACCGTGTTTCACTTTCTCTGGCGCTGCTGCGGGGAACTTAAAATAACCAAATCCACTAAGCCGTTAACAACTGTGTAACCTTCATTTCACGTTACCTGGAAACATTGGTCAAACAAAATGGTGCACATTCATTTTTGAATAACGCCTGCATCTGCCAGGAAAAACGTGAAAAATGCCAGTGTTTTAAGTGCCAGTGATGGTTAGACCAAAGCTGTAGGCCTGTGTTTTTCCGGTTCGTCTCCAGCTTCTCCAATGCTTAAGAGTGGAAGGTTGCTCTTTTTCTCCCAGTGCAACCAGCAGGATAAATGTGACTGGGGGGGGAGGGACTGAAAAAAACGGCTGTTTGTTAAGGTGCCCTTGAACAAGGCACTTAACCCCCAGCTGGTTTCTCGGTAGCTAACAGATCAGCCTCTGGTTGTACTGGGCAGCTTCCAGGTGTGAATATATAACTGTGCAAGTGTTGAGCAGGGCCCCACTGGAAAGGGATGAGCATTCATGCAGAGCAAAAAAGTACACTGGTTGAATAAAGAAGTATTTTTAAGCAAAAAGACAGTTATATGAATCACAATGCCAGTAGTAGTTTATACAGTGTGACCTTAATGCGTCTGTACCATTCAGAGAAATAATAACAGGTACCCATTTGTGCCAGACTGGCCCTTTGTAAATGACTAGGACATCTGTCTGATGTAGCTGAGGCATTTTAGATAATATAGTCATAAACCTGGGACTATGATTGAACGGTCATGCAGCCATTGCGTATTTTTTCGTACGTGTAATGCATCTCAACAAGCCCGGTTCAAGTAGTGCAATACCTACATTCTATAGTCCCAAGGTTTATCATTGCTGTTGTAACAGTTGCAGCGTGGAACACGCGGACCCAAAAGTGACGCCAAACAGGTAGTGACTTGAAAGGTGAATTTCCTGATCACAAGAATGATTTTGCTGGTAGGATGAGGCGGTGAGCTCGAGTGCAGGCCGAGGGCTCCATTGGTGGTGCAGGTGGAGACTCACGATTTCCAAGGGAGTCTGGCTCAGGGAGTTGAGGTTGTGAGGGGTGGCGAGTGGTTGAGGAGCTGGCTCTCAGGTATGGATGGGACTGTTGTGACTGCAGATGTCTTTGCCAGTCTGTAGGTGGTCAGCTGGCTCAGGCTTCCTCACCGTGAAAGGTAACGTCTGACAGGAAAGGAGTGAAAAATGACTGTTGACACGTTATGTCTGGTGTGACAACCGATCACAGTGGTGATTCCCTTTTGTTCAGCCTCTCCCTACCTGCTGGCCAGCTAATGCTAGCTAACAGCTGTCTGCGGACATCAGGCTGGGCTCTTGTCAGAAAACACAAAAAAACAGGAGTAGATGATACAGAATGTGGACGTGTCTGTGCTGATAAAGTAGAAGCATCTGGTCTGACAGTCCGTAGTTGTGTGGATTATACTCTACCAATTGAAGGTGTAAAATGATGACAGCGTGACAGGTGGTGAAGGTCTTTCATGATTAATATTCAACTACACTGCACACAAAGTCCCAAAATATCTAAATCTGAATCATATTCTTGTAGTCTTTTCGTCTATCCATCAATCCAGCCATTTATTATCCATAACATCTTATCCTTTCGATGGTCGCTGGTACTTTTCCTCTACATTTTACCATTTTTATTTATGCTGTAATTATCCTCTAACTGTGGCCTCAGGCTACAATTTGAAAATGTTATATGGTCTAGCTTTAGCTGGGAATAAATTACTTCCCCTTATCCTTCAGCTTGTAAAAAAAAAAAAAAACAAGCATAAACCTTTGTCGAGCAAACACACACCCGCACACACACACACACACAAACATGCAAGCACACAATACGTCTGGCAATCACAAACATTCATATGCATAGTACCTACACAACCACACACTCACCAAGAAGGAAGGGGAATCAAGGCCTGAGTGTAATTGCGACCTAAATCCTGTGATTAGAGGGAGTGAAGCAGAGAGAAGCTGATCAGCTGATTTGGTTGATTAGCCTGACGCTGAGGACTTTAATTCACTGCACAGAGTCAGACAGAGGACATGGCAGCTAAAAAGGAGTGTATCACTGTCTCGTTTTATTTGCAGGGTAGCCTCTCTCGCACTTAGTCAGCGGTCCCCTGGCAAAGCTCAAAAGACAATGTATTTGATTTGTATGTGTGCGTGAAGATTTGTTCTTCTTCGAGAAGTAACTACTAATTGAGAGTGCCTTGTTCAACTTTTTAGTGTAAGATAACAGACATTTATCATAAGCACATGTGGCACTTCCTCCCACATGCAGAAAGTTCTCACCAGAAATCACGAAACCGAGCATGCAATCTATTTCACTGGTAGCGACCAAACCAGAGTGTGTTTTCCGTTTAAAATGATCAGAAGCTTAAAGTGAGTGAAGAGCTGCCAATTTTCTTCTTTTAAGGAACCCAAGTTTCTAGCTGCCACCTTTTTATTTCATCCCCAACTGCTGAATTTGACAGCTTTTTGATGGGAAGGTCAAACTATCAGGCCCGGTTCTCAGGGAGGTGGTAATTCCTCGGCAGCCCCATGATGAGTCTCTTGGCTCCGACTTGCTGGTGCCGAGGAGCCAGCATACCTGACAATTTGATGGAGAATTGCCAGAAGCAATGTTACTCTGTATGTGGTGTGGTAGACACAAGAGAGGGTGCAGTGGTGAATGTGAGAGCTCTGCCTGACTGCTGCTGCCCACTCCCCATAGGGCTGGAGCCAAAGGGCAACCTTGTTCACGGACAGGGCATCACAGATCAGATTAACGGTTCCGAAGAAAAGTGGCAGTTTCGTCGGGCTATAATAATTTTACCGTATTGTCCACCTGTGCCAGTTCCATATTGTCATAGCTTGACTTGACATCAGTTGCACCAAAATGGGTGGAGTCCATTGGAGGTGAGCAGCAATAGAAATCAACCTTAACTGCTAACTTTGTTCTGCATTGTTAAACACACAGTCTTCCACATGTTTGTTAAAATTACCTGTCTTCCTGTGATATCAGTTTATCTGCCCTGCAAACTCAAGTGAAATTGAAACTGTGACAGTTCTGAAACTTAACTTCATTTAGGCCAGATTAGGGACCTAGCAATACATGTGTGTCCAGGTCTCAGCAATGAGTATGATACCGTCACTGCCTATAGTAATGATGCCCAAAACTATAAAATAAGCGAGATGTACACATTTAAAATCAGCCTTTAATGCCAGGCTCACACTACAGCTGATTTATTCTTCACTTGCATCCTCTGAAAAATCGGAGGAGACATCTAGTCTGAAACTTTAGTCTGTTTCGATGTTCAGCAATAATTTGAGAGTAGTGTGAGGGTTTTACAGATCCAATTTTAAATCTCCTGAACCACTCACAGACTCGGCAGGCTGCCCACATCATTTCAAACAGGATTTACGTTTAAGGATTTAAAATGTAAATGATTATAGCGCTATTTCTACCAAGCAAAAGCGTGATAGCCAATGAGTGAAGCATCCCGGAGAAGCCACCAGCGGTGCCAGGCAACTATTAACAATCTAGCCCTTGAGGTTGACATAAGCTTGCTTACTACTGTTGACAGAAACTAACTTCCTGAAGAATAGAATAGAATCCTGAATAGACAGCACATGTTGGTTGTGTCTCCCAAACCATTTTTTCAGCTTCGACTTAATCAGCCTAATGCTGATGTTTTCATTTTTTCGCTGTGGCATTACTACAGCAATTCATTACATCTGTTTTCCCGTGAGATCACATCAGCTGGCTCTGATGGACAGTTTTAAAATCGGTAAGGATTTCAAAAGCTCCGGTCGACTGAGCCAGGCTTAAGGTGAATACAGTTCCAGTCTAACATATGCCATTTACAGACAACCTGTGTCAGTACAGAAGTAATAGCTGCTTCAATTATAGCACTAGCACCGACTGTAGATGGTTTATATATTGCCATGTATTTACTAAAACACTATAACTGATGACATTGCAGGACCAACATTGCAACTGACCAACCACGTTGTTATGATAACTGATGGTTTGCCACTCCTTTTTTGGTTTCTCCTTTTGTTTCAAGTTGACCTATTATGTTCCATTTGTCTTGTCATTTGTTTGTATTTTGGTGAGTTTGGTTAGGTTGAAACTACAAATATACTTGGTTAGGTTTAGGGAAAGATGTTTGAGGTCATTGCAGACCTTTAACAACATTAACCACGTGTTCAAACTCATATTTCTCCCATGTGAGTATTTTTCTGTCTTTCGCTCTTTCCTGACTCTCAAAGCTATGACATCAGTGACAAAATGTGATTGTTCATTAGCAGCGATGGTCCTCAAGCAACATTAACTATGATATTGCAAGAACGAAGATGTTGCAACTGTACAGCTTCTATCCATTGTTGAGGATTTGTTATACTTTAAGACTGCAGAATGTTGAAAAATGTGTTTCAAACACAAACTGAAGCCTAACATGACTTGGGATTACACACACGTAAAGAAACTCTACATATGTAAATATCTGAAAATTCATTTCAATCACCATGTAATAAAGTTATTCTGTTAAAAGTAGTCTTTCTGCACACGCTGCTTGGAAAGCCACTTCCTCTAAATGATAAGGTGGAGCGGTTTGTTCTGCTGTGCCGCTTAGAGTTTAAGTATCAGGTGTGCATATATTCCATAAACATGAGTTCTTGAGTAAATTCATGATAAGAGAAGCAGGGAGTTAATAAATGTTTGGTTTAGGGGAGAGAGGGATGAAGCAGCTGAATGAAAGAGGTAAAAGTTTACTCAAAGTAATGGGGCATTTCATGTGGCTGCCTGCCCCAACTCCCAGGAGAGGAAAGTCAGCAGACATGAATAAACTTAACATTGATAAAAACATTAAAACATCACCTCCTCTGTAAGCATTTGTGCCTGAATGCCTGTGTTTTTTTTGTTTTTTTTTACTGTCGGGTTCACCACAAGTTTGGGCTTATTTGGATTAACCATGCAGTGTTTCTCCGCAACAAACAGCAATTTTATCGTACACTGCCCGTTAAGTAATGCACACCAATTCAGCAATGTTATCTTTATGTAGTAAAGTACATTTACCCTCCATCTCCATTATGCAGTATACATTTGTGGCAGCTGAGGCTCAGGTGTAGAGCCAGCGTCTAGTTATCGGAAGGTTGCTGGTTTGAATCCTCTGGTCTGCATATCACAGTGTCTTTGGGCAAGATATTGAACCCCCAACAGCTCCTGATGTGCTGGTTGGCACCTTGCATGGCAGCTAACGCCATCAGTGTATGTATATGTATGAATTACTGTAAATGACTTTCGACAGAAAAGTCTGTTAAATGCCGGTCGGTCCTCCACACAATAGTCAGCAAACTTCTTTCCTTTTGGTTTGATAGGGAGCCTCCTAGCTGCAGAAGTTAAATATTGTACCTTCAAATTGCCGTGGATTGTCCATCAACTAAATGCAGTATGAAAGTTCTACACTCATACCACCATCCACACTTTTTTACTTCATTTTCATATTTTGAATTCGCACAACCACGACACACAGACGTGCATCAGTGAAATAAGGATGTTTGCGGACAACCATCATTTCCTTATACATGTTTGACTACCTAATCTGAAACAATGGAATTGCTGGGATTATTTCCTGCTGGTGTAAATTGGGGTTTTCGGCGAGCAGTGATGCAGGATATAAACCGTTTTGAGACAGAAGATTGAAATAAGCGTGGGTAAACACACACTTCTGTGATTTAATGGTCTGCGTTTTCAGCAGCCCACACTGTTCCCCAGCCCTTGCAGTAAAACTTGATTTTCTAGGTGCAGAGAAAACACAAACACTGGAACACAGTCGAACAATGCCTTAGTTTGTATGGAACTAAAACAAATGCTCCCGACAATGTAACGGTCTCATGGGCGCCCCAGACCTGCTCCACTGATTGATTTTCAGCAGTAACATTTCTATAGTCCAGTGCTTGTTATAAAATCAAATTTTGAGTCACAATGAAATACAGCCACTGCAGAATCGCGTCTGCGTTTTGTATGCAGCTGACTCTGACAGAGAGGGGGTTTTCATTTCAGGGCAAATGGACGTTTCATATTAAGTGCATTCAGGAAAGTCTTTTCAGCAGACAGTTGCAGGGACCCTTCAACAATTCAATTTAATTAACTCTGAGGGTCTTTATCAGCAGTTACCTCAACAGGTGTTGCAAAGTTGCTGCTAGGAGCCATCATCTCAGAATGGGCTAACAGAAGCCCTGGTTGTGTTCATCTGAATACAAATTCCTTGTAGTCTCGAGGGAATGTAGCAGACGGTCTGCTCAGTAGGAAGCCATTGGGCAGATAATTTCAATTTCACAATATGAAATTAACAGGCCCGTTCCCACCATGACATTCACATCCATTTGTAGACAGCTACTGCTCCGTTCCGTTTTTTGGCTTGGGCACTGGGCAAAGAGCGCTGTGACACTGATGACACAGGGCCGTAGATTACCAGGACCCAGCATTAATGAAGTGGGTTGTTGAGATCTGTGGCAGATAGTAAACGAGCAGCACAACTCCGCCCAAGTTCAGCCTCATCATTTTGTCCTATAAGAAAAGTTGCCGTTGAGGTTAATGTTCTAACCCAAGATACATGTGCCATAATTATACGCTACAGAAGCACAGCGGGGCATCATCAACAACATTGGAGGTAGTGCAGTTAAGGTGTCATGTTGTGCAGCCACTATGCAATATGTACATGTAATCTCCTCTAACATCATTAAGAAAGTATATCAAACACACTTTTCCCCTTGCCCCATTGGATATGAAACAGCAGAACAGCTGTAAGACAGCTATAAAAACAAAAGAAAAGCTACAGGAATTAATCTGCCAGAGCTCTGAGAAGCTGAGTAGTGAACTCCGACAAGCATCCAGTAAATGATGAATGGGGTTTACGTGTGAATGTTTGTGTGTGTGTGTGTGTGTACTGACCCAGTCAATGGAGTGCTGGCAGGCCAGAGGATAAGGGAGCTAACACAGTGACCCAACTGTAAACCTCTCAGCTGAGTGACTATGGGCTTAGCTGGATCACCGGCTATATGGCAGTGCTGGCTCAACGGTTTAGCCACAGATAGTCCGACACTTCCTTTTTCCTCCATTGACATCGCATTGTAGCATCTACCTGAATCGAGTCTGTGAGTCAGCTAACTCTTGATTCATGACATGGTCTATATAATGTCAGAAAATGAAAAAAAAAAAACGGGTATGAAAGTGGCATCTTTAACCACCCGAGAGGCCAGTTCTCATGTAACGTCACGTTCCTGAAGTAAAGCAAACGGCCCTTCAGCTCCCGCTAGCAATCAACATCGTGCTCAACAACAGCTTAAATATAACATATTCAGTTTTATTGCATATAACATTTTGTGACAAGGAACTGCAACCACCATAAAGCAGCTCCTTCAAATTGATCCACTGTGAATGAGTGATTCCATCAGCCATCACTGGCTTTAGCCTGTAGCTAGAAACTCTGGTCCAATTTTCAGTTCTACCATAAGCTTTGATTTAGCAGGTTTTTAAATAGTAGAGCAGTTTCCTTTCTGTTAACCGAGAGATATATCTCTGAAATTGAGTAGTTTCTGTCCCGCAGCGATCTGAAGACAGTCTCCGGTATCTCTTGTCACTTACAACCACTTAATCTTTCTGTATCACTGCCTCAAACAAAAACTCCACTCTACTTGTAGCAAATGCAGCAGCAGGAAATCAGGAGACATAGTTGCATCAGTTTGAATTCAACATCTTAACATCTTAACACATCATGTATAGTTCTTTTGGTGGGCACAATTATCTGGATCAAATGCACTGCATACGATTTCCCCTTGGTTCAGACTTTCAGGTGTGAAAAAAAAAATTCTTCAGAGAACATAAAGAAACACATAACACAAAGTGAAGAATTCAAATGTGTTTTGTCTGGGCCCCTGAGGAAAAAAAAAAGTCTTCTGAAGAGATGTTTTCTCATAATACAGACAACAGTGATTTTGTGTCAGAACAGTTTGAAGATTTTGATCTGTGACTCCACGGAAGATTGAAATTTTCCACACATTTTCCTCAGTTTGCCCTGAGTGCAGAAGTCTCTGGTCAGCAATAACTTCTTATGCTTTTTTTCATGAGGGCACAAAATGAACAACACAGCACGACATCCACTAAATCATTTTGATTGATCAGACCTTCAGTCCGCTGCCCTCATAAACAAACACACACACACAGACACACACAAAATCACATTGTAAAAAAAGAAGTATTAAGGACAAAGAAACACTGCTTTTTAATCCCCCTTTGTACGAAAAAAAA
Organism: Diplodus sargus; assembly: GCA_903131615.1. NCBI lineage: Eukaryota > Metazoa > Chordata > Actinopteri > Spariformes > Sparidae > Diplodus > Diplodus sargus. The sequence goes on along the minus strand of CAEMYA010000018.1, from coordinate 6,332,761 downwards.
GAATTCAAACAACTGTGCATGAGTGTGAATGTTTGTGTGCAACCTACTGTTCTATAGCAAGTCCCCCAGGGTGTTGCTGTACAGCAAGAGTGTATTTTTAGTCTTGTTTTTAAGAAAAAGACTAAAAAAACACATCAAGCCTCCCATCCCACTTGGCATCACACGCCGCACATTCAGTTCATGTGATAAAAAGATGGTTGTGCAATTGTGATTTTACCATTTGCTTTGAAAAATAAAAACTGTTTTAAAAAAAGTATTTACATTTGCATATTAGATTTCTTATGTGTAATAAATGTCTTAGCATGATGCCAGTGTCAGGTCAAACTGTTGCCGCTTCGTACTTTTTCTCTCTAACTTTAGTAGTCACTTCCCATGGTCATGAATGCCATAACCCTGGTCTCCGGGAAATCATTTTCAAACCACTTCCATATTCTAAGTGCAGCAGTGTCAATTGGAACATCAGCTCATATCTTCCTCGATTTCAGTTGCACGCTTAATGGATTGTTTCTACAGTTCACATCAACCTCCTGGTCTCTGAACATCACAGAAACAGCGTGAAACAACAAGAAAAAAAGCAGATGTCAAGTAATCTAAGCAAAACGTTTATATAACCTAGAATCATCTGTGGGAAGATGTTTTGTTTTCGCTTCTGCTCCTTTGCACTGCAAGTGTGTGTGTGTGTGTGTGTGTGTGTGTGTGTGTGTGTGAGAGAGAGAGAGAGTAAATGGCTCAGTGATATTTGAAATGTGATGATAAAGAAGCCTAGCTGGACAGAGGAAAAAAATATCATGGACGAAACAAAGGAGGGAGACGGTGACGGAGGTGAGGAGCAGAGCGTAAGAGTAGGGCAGGGTGATGGAGGGATGACAGAAGTCGGGTGGGAGTGAGAAGTGAGGGCGGGTGGGACGCAGGGAAGATGGAGGAATGATAGAAGGATGGTGGGAGTATAGAGAGAAGGAAGAGGGAGGGAGGGAGGGAGGGGGGAACAACAGTGGGAAGGATGGAGGAGGAACAGTATGTCATGTGTTGTTTTATTCTCATCCAGAGGCCAGTGAGAGGAGGCAGATACCTGCTGATTATTCGGCTGTATTATCTAACACTAAAGAGAGAAAATGTGCGCGCGTTTGTTTGTGTGTTTGCGGAGTGTTAGATAAGAGCTGCCGTTGATTTAAAGCAAACATTTACACTCTTGATACTCCCTTCGCGTCACCTCCCTTCCTCCCTCTTCGGCTCTCAGCCTGTCTCCCCTGATTCCTCCTCTTCTGCCCGTCCCCTCCTCACACGGCCCCGCTTTCCTCATCCCTCTTTATTTTTTTTATTTTTTATTTTTTATTTTTTGCTTCCTCCCTCTCCCCCCCCCCTCCTTTATTCACTTCCCCTTTCCTTTCATCTCCCCCCCTCTTCCGCAGTATACTAAAAGGATATCCTCATGCTTCGCATCCAATCTGAAAAAAAAAGAAAAGAAAATGAGAAACATCATTCTTAAAAGGCGCCTGAACTCAAATCGCCACGTTACATAACCAAACTCCAGCAATGCATACGCACATGGTTGAGAGAGGGCGCGGGAGAGGATGTAGAGGTAAATACAACTCCTACACATGAAATGCATCAATGCACCTCGCCGCTACCTACAAGCACGTGAATGCCGCGGCGCACGGAGATGTTCCCTGCAGGCGGACGATCTCAGACACGGCCGCGACATTTGCATTCAAAGAGTGTGTGGGTGTGTGTGTGTGTGTGTGTGAGGGGAAAAAAAACTAGATTACAGATCTCCCTGTATACCCTCATTTAAATATGTATGCGGCCTTGCACTGTCATAGTGTACATCCTGTACGTAAAGTAACAAGAGCGTTAATCCGAGTGCTCTCCTCCTCTCAGCCAGGTGCTGCGTTTAAATTCGCATCAGGAATGTGAGGCGGTGGTTGTGTTGTTGCGTGAGCGGAGGCAGGAGCAGAGTGCCTTTACCTGCCATGTGAGGATGAATGTTTGATGAGTATGATTTTGTCTCTTGACACATTGATGAAATGTTTATGGGCCAAGGGGAAGGGGACCAAATGAACATGCCTGCATGAACGTATGTGTGTCGGCCCATCTGTACAGGATATATAGGGATGCGAGTACGAGCCTTTTTTTTTTTT
>CAEMYA010000018.1:6312512-6322666 GCA_903131615.1 Diplodus sargus | reverse complement strand
GCCCCTCTGTCAGTCCTCTTGCATCAGCTCTCTGCAGCCACACATCATGAAGCGGAACAGACACGTAGTTAAATGTTCCACAGTTATGCTTTAAAATTGGTTTCCCAGTTGCATACATTTTAACTTTGGAAGAAAGTTCGCAACGCTTTTACATGTTTGAATTAACAAAAGGAAACTTTGAGAAGTGGGGAAAAAGCAATTAACCAAAAAAAAGTTTTAGAGTTTGTGGCAAACCGTTGTCAGTAATGAAGCGAAAAGTAAAGAAAGTGATAACTGAGCAAAGCCCAAAAAGTGTTTTCAAAGTAATTTCACTCCAGTATTTTAGATTTGAGTGCTGAAGTTGAATTTTCACTGTAGATACTGTCTGACACTGGGACTGTGGACGCCTAACAGTGTGGTTCTGCTGTAAAAGGTGGTGCATAGGACACACACTGTCTATAATACTGTCGGACTTCTGGAGGTGTGAAGTGAATCAACCATGAGTGAATATTATTCCTGCACTTAACCCCGGGAACCTCTGAACTGTCTCACCTGGCGTCGGATGATTAATTCATTCAGAAGAGAAACTGTCAGACAGGCGAAACAGAAACGCTGATTAAATAGGGAAAGAGACAGATGGCTCAGAGAGACAAGTAAACAAGCAGGCAGACAAACTGAAAGACAAGAAGAGACGTGCCTGTACCGCGAGCTAAGAGAGACAGATGATTTAGATTAACGGCTACACAATGACAGTCTTGACAAAATGACGGCAGCGAGAGGAGCTGAATCACTAAGTCGTGGTCACCTGTGAGTCTCCTCAAAGAGTCCAGGCAGTCCAAACTGACTCTCTCAGGTCTCTGTGACAGACGACAAAAGAAATTTGAGTTTCTCTCGGTGGAAAAAAAAATGCTTGAACTTTACTGAACATGATTGGCTGGATAATAAGGTTCCCGTCCTAAATGCCACGGCAATTATGAGAGACATCCTTGCGTGCTTCATACCATACAGTGTCGGTGACAAATTACACCCCCCCGCATCTTGTTTAGGCTGCTCCTTTTCTCTGTGCACAAAGAAAAAAAAACAAAAAACATTTTGAACCCTTTGTGTTTCTTACACCTCAAAGATCTACAGATGTATTTCACAAAAATACTGTCAATTATATACTGAACTGAATAATGGATGAGCAGTCTAATCAGCAAATTAGTGAGTCAGTTACAGCTGCGGCGTTACTCACTTCCTGAGAACAATAAGCTGGTAAAATTAGAGGGGGCAATATGATCTTCTTCATTGACATTTGACAGCTCAGATTGCAAGGCCCCTGACAGAACTATCAAGCGGTTCGATAACAATCTGGACATCCCAGACGAGGTCACGAGTGCGGGATGCAATTAAACAGGTCGCCAACCCTGTCACAGCATGTGGGCAACCAGGCTCCACGCGGAACCCTGCCGACTTGCTGCAACTAAAGAAACTGTCAGGGAAAGTCAGATGTCGTATGGAAGAACTTGCAATCTGTCAGATTTATTCTCCAAACAAATAGAGGGCAGCACATAACCAGACTGTTGCCGTGTCCCTCGCCAGCATTAGCATTACCGGCGATCAATCAACAGTCTTTCAGAAGAAGCCTGGCAGTGTTCCAGCATTCGACTTCATCCCTTTCTCCAGCGGAAGCGACACCAGTATCCCTGACTGCCTGTCTTCAAATGGTCTAACGTTTCCCTCAACATGATGCATAAGAAGTTAGAATCAACACATCATCATAGCTAAGAGACTGAATAGGTCAATTGCCAGTGACTATTTAAAATGACTATTTCATTTTCATATATTCCAAAACAGCATGCAGTGTACCCGTAGCAGTAGCACTCGACCTTTTGTTAGGAGTGGGCAAGAACATTCTTTGGTTATGCACACCTGGAAACGATAGACACTATTCTATTACCAGTTACATTCAATTGTAACAATTTCACACTGGACACAAGCAGTGGTCTCCTGGGTGAAGCTCCTGTGCTGGTGGTGTCTGTCATGGTTTGGGTTTGTGGATTATTTGTTGCTTGTTTTTTTGTTTTTTTGTGATGCTCATCCTACTGTGTCACTGCTTCCTGTCTTGTTCTTGTTTTCCCTCCCTTGTGATTGTTCTAATGAGTTTCACCTGTCCCTGATTGGCCTCTTGTGTATTTGAGTCATTGTCTTTCTCTCACTCTTCCAGTCAGTTCATTTGTTCTGTTTTCCCCACGTCAGTCCTCCATCCTCTGCTTTGTTCCCAGTGTCTGCGTTGCTCCTCATGTTTTTTTTTGGGATTCCCACCTGCATTCCCAGAGCTTCTGGTTTTCACTTCTTTTGGTTCTTGTGTTTCTCTTTGGTTTGCCCCCAGCATGCTTTTGACAGTTGTTGTTGCTTGTTTTTTGGACTTTGGATTTTTATAGATTACATCTCATTAAGGCTCAGTTTTGTTCTGTTACCTGCCTGCCTCAGTGTGCCTTGCGTTTGGGTACCTTTTTGATGTCAGACCACACCATCTGTCCCAGACATCCTCCCATAAGTGGACTTTCCCACTTTTTATAACTGCTTTGCCTGAAATCCTCTCTTGTTGCCATGATAAATATAGGTTGCACAAAGCTCCGATGTCGCTTTCAATGTCGACCTTCCGTATACGATGTTTTTGTTTCTAATGAGGAGTGCCTCTTCCTAATCCTCTTATGTTAGACTGAGGGCAGGCTTGATGCTGTGACTCACTATCGCCTCTGAGAAATACAGTGGTATTACAAGACAGGACGGGCTGGGGCTAGCTGGTTAGCATGCTAATGTCAGTAGTTATCACTGCAACACAATATCTGGAAATCTGAAAAACTTTTTTTTTTTCTCATATTCTGCTCTTAATTTAAGTTGATTTTTTGAAAATTATTAACTCAAATTGAGACGGATTGCACCTTCATCACATGGGTTGGAAAACTGCTCGGGTAGCGCTGTCACTACCCCTTCTTCCCCCTCTGTGTCTGTGTGTGTGAATCAGGAGCCATGCTTTATTCTGTCCAGAACCAATTAACATGACTTGAAACAGGTGCACCAGCTGGCACAGTTGGAGCTGAGGCTGCTTTCTGCTGAGCCAGAACACACCCGTACTGCTGGAGAAGTTATGCTCGTGTTGCTACTGTGTGTGTCAAGTGCCAGACACACATCAGTAAAAGCATCTGCTGACATAAAAATCACATTATAAAAAGCACATTTTCTATATATGCATGTGGTAGAGGTAGAAGCTTATTTTTCAACAATCAGATACAGACTACATGATATCAGCTGGATAACGGGCCGAGCTAAAGACATGGAACATACAGTAGAATAAGTGTTTATTCTGTGTATCATAGTGGGAGTCAACCAACGCAGCATCTACGTTGTTTCATGAAGTAATGCCTATTTTTCTTTCTCCTTCTCTTGCTAGGTTTGACAACTTTAATACCATAGTAACTCAGAGTGCTCCATGACACATGGCACTAAACATAGCACAGTAAACATGAAACCATTTTGTTCATCAACCTCACCACGGGAGAACTGCACCAATTTAAATCACACCTGCCGCTGCAAACTTCCGCCTCTCTACGTGTGTGTACGCTGCACATCCGCAAAGTCAAACTGTTTCGATAATAAAGGCGAAAAACCCAGCTTCACCGTCGGATATTGATGATTACACACAAATGTTCAACGTTGCTGCTGTCAAGTCGAACAGCAAAGTTGGTCCCTGGCACCTTACGTATAAATTATGTGTGTAGAGCATGTAGTTGGTGTTGCTTTTCGGTGTCCGACATGTCTCTCGCTTTATCCTCCTGGAAAACTCTCCTCCTTAATGTCGTCTTTTTCCACAGAGTCCGTTGGTGAGTTGGTTTGTCAGCAGGATTACACAAAAACTACTGAACATATTTACCACGAACACTTGGATCTAGGATGGGTCTCGGCCCAGAATATACACCGTTAATGTTTGGTGCAGAACTGGTGTAAGGGACAAATCCAGGATTATGTTCCCAATTTTTTCAGCACATGGATCTTGATTTTAAGAATTTGCGTATCATGTATTTAGGTGGCTGGTATCTTTGAGTGAGTCCAATTTGCTTCAGAGCCTAATGAAAATTTGGATCCGGCAAATTTACAGTAAATATGTTTCCATAGAGAGTAGTCTTTTTTTTCAGCTGCAATACATTAACAAATAGAATATTTGATCAGGCTTGATTGCTGGGCTCTGCCATCCACTCACAGAGTTGAGCTGTAGAAAAAAAACCTGCTTGTAACAGAGTCTCTGAAAGCCTCACAGGTCACGTTCTTTTGAACAGCGGAACAGACTGCTTCGCCAAGAGGGGTAACAGTGTTTGTTGGTAAGCATGAATCACTGGCTGTATTTCAAAGAAAATTGACTCGGTTTCCGTAAGTCGCTGGAAGGGTCAGATGCAATTATTTTGTCAAAAAAATGCAGACATGGAGCATGTTCAGTGTCTCAGGTACTGTATATCAGGCTGTTGGTTCTAATAAAAGCTGTATGTTAAACTACACTGTGAGTCTCTCACTGGTAATAAACAGAGTACTCAAACAAAGTACTTTTTAAATGACTTTCTGATAGCAGCACTGTCTGGGTTTCAAACTCTCCTGCAGCGTGTCTGCTTCACTGCGCTCGCTGACAAATTACAGCATGTGCTCGTCTACCTGACTCATTATAGCAGCTTGATTGCAATTAAACCTACAGATACTGCTATAAATACAGCCGGTAAATCTGGTGGCGAGGCGCAGATCGATAGAGCACTCTCAACCGAAGCATTGCTGATTAATGACCTGATTATGGAGCAGTGTGTTGACATTAATAGGTTCATGTAAAAAGTAGTCATAGCCTTAGATTCATCTGACTTATGAATCCATATAGAGTCAAACTGACTCATGAATCAGCTTCATTTGCAGAACAACAAAAGACAGAAGTGGTGCCTCTTATACTGAAGTCTAGTCTCATTCAGAACACTAATAACACTGTCTCAGGTCATATATTTGTGTTTGGAAACCTTTCAAAACAATATATATTAATTAGTCCTGCATAAATAATGAGTTTTTGTCTACCTTATGAATAGATATCACCTGTGTTTCATCAGAGTCGGACAAGTGCATCACTCAAAGTGACATTAGGTCAAGAATGTGTTACTTTGGCCTAATACATTTTGTATTTGTGTCTGATTAAAAAGTCCCAAAGACACCAGTGTTGCCAAGTCCTCAAGCTTGTTCCAAATGCCCATACCCTTCAGCAGCAATGAAGGTTGTCTCAAACAAAAGTCGGACAACATCTCACTCTTAGTGAGATTAAATGCACTTTCTGTGTATCTCAAGGCATCTGTCAAATGAATTTAAAAATAAATAAATAAATGTTTTCACATCTGGCAGCCAATTCTAAGTAAGACAGTGTCTTCCTCGAACAGTCTCAATTATTGATGGCCCAATGTGTTTTGAAACCAGTCAAAGTGGCCACGATGCTGATGATCTGTTGGACTGCATTTAACTCAAGGAGAGAACTTTTCCGACCTTCGCCGAGTAATAATGATAATAATAAACATGATATAGGTGATCACTACAAACAAAATTCATGACATCATAACGATGTTATGTGTTGAAAACTTGCATGTTGAAGTAAACGCGTATGTAAGGCTGTGATCCGACCCTCTCACTGAAGTTACATAGAGCAGAAACAAGTGATGGGGGGGCAGAGTGGCTGAGACAGAGACACCATTAGCCCTGTTACAAGACACGGAACCATCAGCATGATTTAGAAGCTGTGAGTTTGGGGTAAATATAGTTCCATAATGTTATTTTCTAAAATGTGTCTCTTTCTCTTGTCCTTGGATCTGTAATATTATACAATGACAATAAAAACAACAATTACAGGGACAAGATGTGAACTGATGCCACATTACTCAGCTACACTACATCATTACTCAAGTGTTTCTTTGAGTCTGTGTTTGATCACATTTCGACAAGAGCTTCTCTATTCTATCGTTCTCACGAGGGGGCTGTTGTTTTTGTGTTCATTTACCGTTTTAACGATATGGATATTTTGAAGTCCTCCAGGGCCAATTCGCAGTTTAACAAAGAAACTTGACTTGTCTAATGAATTTTCATTCAATTACATGAATATCAGGTGGGAATACAGAATATATTTGTCTACAGGAACTGAATCAGTTCATGTTATCCATAACAAAAAAAATAAATAAAATCTGTGGTAAAAGGGGATAGTTTTGCTTGCATCTGGCCTCCGCCTTAAGTGACACATAGCTGAACTGCGTCATAGCCAGGCAGATAAACACAGACGGTACATGCAACTGCATCCTTTGTTCTGTCTTAACTGGCTTATTAGCTCTTTCACTTTCACAGACTGTGCTTCCTAGCTAACCAGCGTTTACGAGACAGACAACTATAGGGAGTGGGAGGCTCCTGCCGCTCACAGTAATGAGACAACACACACTGTGACACAGTGGCAGATGCAGAAAGGACCAACAGCACAAGAATTGGGGGGGTGAGTCAGAGGCAGGCTAACGCCGACCTTAAACGAGATGGTATTTGAAGCAATTTCAGAGTTTTAGAATAACGTCTAGCTGTAGTCCCGGGGCAGACGCTTGTGCGTGCCTGTCATGAAATTCATTTAGTGCGATGAGTCAGTCACAGCAGTCAGAAGTATAAAAAGTAAACTAGAGTGTAGCTGTAGTCCCTAGAGGCTGCAATGTTCATTATACACAATGATAGACAGTAAAATTGAGGACAGAAATGACAATTGGGCTTATGTTGTTATGTTATATTCGCTAAGACATTTTTTCAGGGTTTTTTTTTTTTTTTTTTTTATATTGTTGATATTGAATATTCATGCAGAATCTAACTGAACAAAGGAAGCCTGTATTACAGGCACTGGAAGTGCACGGTAATAAATGATCAGTAGACGTATCTTGACGTACCCTTTCTCTGTAGTTTTCTTATTTTAACCAATCATGTACTTGGATATAAGGTACGATGACAGTCAAATCCCAAAATGTCTCCCGTTCATTTACCCTCTATTTGAGCAGAGGGGGCAGAAAGAAACGCAAGCTTGTGGTTGTTCTGTTTAGCCTTTTTCAAATTTTTCACATTATACTGTTTTTCATCAATTTCACACAGCTGTCAGAGGTCCAACAACACTTTGAAATGTATTGTCCCAAATCCATCCGTGGTCCTGAATGTCAGCTGTCGTTACTGAAGCAGTCCGATGTGAAGTGGTTAGCACACACATAGAAGCAGGAAGTGTCGCCGGCACGTTGTCGTTAAAAATGAAACGCAACCGCTATTTTCTTTTGTTGTTGTAGCTGGGACAGAATATAGGCACTTATGTTGATTTTTACAACCAACAACCGAGCAATTTGTGTGTCTATCTCTGAGCGACAACATTGCGAAGCGCTGCTATCTTACCGCTGGACACACTGAACTTCACCTCGGGGATGGACGCCCCCCCTCTTGGATATCTCCTATCATCGTGCAGAGGAGGTCGGCCAATGAAAATCTCTCATTTCGTTACGTAACGACAGGAGCTGCAGAGACCATGCAGGACTCATTTGCTTTCCTCATTCTGGGAGTTTTTGGACTCAGGGAGGACCAGCTTACATATGTAGAGACCAGAGAAAACACGTTTTTCATAATATGGGACCTTTAAAAAGACACTGAAGAATTTTGTGCCAAGTTATGACTTGCTGTTATATAAATTGCAGTAATGGAGCTAGATAGTAGTGGATACGCTTACAGGCTGAACACACATCCTGTTCGCAGCATGTACACATGGTGGGAAGTCCTGCTTTCTTTTCGGCATCCGTGTAAACAGGTCAGAGCACACACACAGTTGTGGTGAGGACAGTCGCTCACACGTTCTATGCTGTCAGGCTGCAGCGGCGCATCATCTAGAGATTTTCCTGATTTTCTCTGAGACATGCAAGTAGTTCTCGGCAAAAGCACACCTGAAAACGGCCTGTGGCCAGTCGTATCGCCAGCATCTAGGGTAAAGGAAAACCGCGTTGTTGTTTTTGCACAAGGATGTAAAATTGGCCAGCAACATCAATGCTGACACACATCATGAACTCAGCCGTAACACACTGCACATGCAGGATATGTATTCCATCCATAAGCGCGCCAAAGCCTCCCAAAAGCTACCGGGAGAGCTGCAGATTTTCAGCTCGTTATAAATCACAGGTTATCTGCTGCAAGCCCTCAGCAACACCTGTGTCTGCCCCCACAGGTGAGGAGGTAAAAATAAGAGACCACTCAGACCTGCTAATGCATTACATCACAGACTTTAAGCTAGCATCTTGCAGTTCCCCCAGACGGATTCGATCAGCTCCAGACTGCAGCAGCCTTCGTGACAGACGGAATCAAAGAATCGACACATGCAGCTGCAGTCGCCCGCAAATCAGCCAGGCAGTCAAGACTTCTAACACCGCGGCAGCTTATTTGATTGGACACTTCCTTTATGGCTGCCAGATTCCTGTGCTGTTCTCGCCTCAGGGCAGAAACATCTTTTCTGTTCTTTTTTTCTCCTCTTCCTCTGTCTGCCGCTGTCATTTCACTGCTCTATGTGGTCATCAGAGGAAAAACTGCTCCGTCAGTACTTTAGCTCCGTGTCTGTCCCTATTAATATTTTAACCAAAATCGTATGTGACCTATAACTGATTGCTCTGTTACGTAAAGAGTATAACCATCTTTTAATGTGAAAGATTGTGTTCCAGTGTGAATCCATATTGAGGGCATAGAAACTTCTTCTGAACAACCCACTTACATAATACTAGGGCACAAACAAGAAAAAGACAGAAAGTGGTCAAGTTCCCGCTTAACTGTCAGTTACTTTCTTTTAATGAATTCAACGTTGTTAAGAGCCACGAATATCAGATTTGCCCAGAGACGTTTCATCCGCAGTGATTTTTTGTCACAAGGTTCATCAAGAGTATCGCCTACATGACGCCTCTCTGATGATCGTCAGAGACAAGCTTCTGGCATTCACAAGTGGTGCTTTTTTATCAACGCTAAAGGGAAATATATAAGAAATGAGTGGCAAGTCCTAAAAACTTGGTAAGAGTCATGCACCACAGACTTAGTCATGTACCGGAAAAGTTACAGAGCAACAAGGAATGTGAAAGATTGAGAGGATGACGGCTCAGAACCTACAGCGAGAATTTTCTCTGTATCGACGGCACTTATTTTTAATCACTCCGAACGCTCTTCTTCAACTTGTCGTGTCTTTCATGTCGTTTTTTTTTCTTTTTTTACTTTGCTTTGAGAAATTTTATAGAGGGGAACTTATTAAAATTAGCAGTGAAAAGAATCCATTATCCTTTGAATTTACGACCGCACTGGCCAATTACATTAGGAGCAAACGTTAGCCCTCGAGGACTTTTTCGAATGCCGGCGCCGAGGACTGATCAGAAGTGCTCGTCTCATCGGCTTGACAGTGTCTGTCGCTGTACCGCTAGCATTTTTTCATCCCAAGCAATTAGTGTAATTAAATAAAGCTCTTCTCAGCTCTGTGTGCTGCTCATTTGACCTATCCCCTTCTGTCTTCTCTAATCGGGAAATCCGGATGTAAAATGATTGTGGCAAGTCTTCTTTTTCTTTTGTTCCCGCCCTCATGTAGACAATGATGAAAAAAGTTATTCTCTGACTGGAAAACAAAGAAGCAGTCTTTTAGGTATTAGTCCAATTAAATACCTGTAGTTATTACCAACTAAGGCACTGGAAAATATTTATATAAATTGAAAACTGATCTAAGCTCTTTCCATCCTTGTCTTTGAGCTTTCCATTCTCCTGAAGCCTTTTAAAAACAGCTTGGGGACCAAATCATCACTTTTTGCATAATTTCTTGCAGTGGCTGACTCAGGAAAAAAAAAAAAAAAAAAAAAGAAAAAAAGAAGGGCACCAGTGAAACAGAAAGCCATGATTCATTTGTAGTGTACAATTGGAGGGGCGCCCCAGATTAGAGTTTAGATCGGGCCCAAAAAATCATGCCCGACCCGACCCGAGCCCGTGCACATTAACTGTAATTATGAGCCCGAACCCGATTTAAACCCGACATTTTTTTAATATGTGGGCTGTTATAACTGACGTTCTCAACTACAATTCCGAGTTGTTTGAACAGCAGAAATCTGTTTAGA
>CAEMYA010000018.1:6269736-6312174 GCA_903131615.1 Diplodus sargus | reverse complement strand
AGCAAAACTCACTCTTGTGTTAGACCATGCAGCGACACAAACAACGTGGAGGGAGGAGAGAGATGCGCGTTTTGTAGCTGGAAATTACAGTCATTATTTTGAGTTATTAAAAAATACAAAACACAACTGCTTGATCAAGGGCCCGACCCGACCCGGCCCGAGGATAGTGACGGGAAATGTCGGCCCGACCCGACCCGCGGGCCTGTTCGGGTCAGGGTCGGGCTCGGGTTCGGCAGAGAATCTAAACTCTACCCCAGATTGCACTTAATCAGGTTTTATCTACCCTAGGAGCATCCAAGAGGGCACTTTCACAGGGTTTGTTCAAACATGGGGGCATCTTTCTCCCATCTCTTCATTATGTTACTGCATAAAATAAAATACAAGTTCTTGGGATGTAGAGAGTTACTGATATTGACCACACATTACTTTGATTTTTGGCAGCATTTACAAACCAGTTGTAACTGATGTCTCGCGTCGTCAACTTATCTGTGAATACTTATATCGATGGGGCTCCTCCATACGGTACGCTGAGTGCACTAGATTTCTACAGACATTCTTTCCTTCAGCCAGAATATTACATTTCCACCAGGATAAGCCAATAATCCACCCAGTGTGCCGTTATTATGCCAGCCGGAATGATAAGAAACAGAGAGAGCTCAGCTCAGTTAGCTGGGGAAATTACAGGCCAATGTCAGCCTGACCTGGCATTTAGATTTGCGTGTGTCAGAGCTGACAAGCAGCGATTGTATCCAGCACCGACGTGTCCACGGGCTTTGTGAGGCAGCTGGACCAGATGCCAGGCCTTTATTTTCAAGCCTGTGGTCTATTTTTTCGCCGGACGCAGTAACATCTGCGAGCTGTGATACACGCCGCTTTTCATACTCGTAAGAGATAGTAGATGATGTGTTGATGATAATGTGAGCACAGAGCAGCTTGGCAGCACGTTTTGCATCCACAGTGTGCTCTGCTGTACACTGAAAGAAAAGTATGGACTATCTTTCATGATAGTTTGCGTTTGCGGTTCCATTCATTTGCCTTTTTCTTGTTTTGTTTTTTTAGCAGGAAAAAGTTAGGCTGTGGGCTGAGAAAGAAGATCACCTCTTGGTGTCCTCTGACATTAGTGTTAACCAGTGTTTCACGAAGCCTATGATGTCAAATGTCATTATGTCTACAACCCAATGATATCCAGTTTACTGTCACAACAAACCCAAAATGAATTTATTTTCTTCAAAAGTTGCTGAAGTTGATTTATCTTCTGTGAAAATAGATCAAATAAACTAATAGTTGACAACTACCTGATTACTTGTTGCTGCTCTAGATTCTCAGACAATGCTCGGATTCTGTGAAATCCAGCCGGCCTGTAACGCTGGCCCCACACTGGAGGACACTCGGGCAGATTATGGGTTTCCCTCCTGACATTTGCTGGCCCGTTCCCGATTCAAGGCTGGTCTGAACAGATTATCTGCACGAATGATCCTGTAGTGTGAGGGTTTTACAGCCGTAATCTTAATGTTAATGACCGGATCAGAGTTCCCCCCCGACCTGAATCCCTAAATATCGAACGCGTTGTTGTGTCTGACTTGAAATTCTCTAGCATGAAAGGACCAGCAGGTGGAATATTGAACAGAAATCCGCAATAGCCAATGAGAAGAAGCCGACAGGGAAGCATCACCAACCCGATGTCATTGTTCTCTGTCTGTGTGAGTCATGACAAGTTAAAAACACCCAACAGCCCCACGCCATGTTGAAGTTGTTTAATTCATGTGGTCCTGTGTCTTGACTGAATCATTCAGTGTTCTTACATGTGAAATATTAAAAATCTCTTAAAGATGTTGCTTGATATCAGTTAACATCCTCTGTGTGCACCAGATAACTTATTTTCTCTCCTGGTTTAATGCCCCTAGCAAATGAAAAACTGTGAGAATCTGTTCGTAATCTTTACAGTCTAGGATCTGTCAGACACCTTGTTCTCTCCACCCTCTCTCCTCTTATCTCACCCGATCTCCTTTTGTAACCCCCACTGCTCTCTTTTATTTAACCATCACTCTCTTTCCACTATCTTTGGCCCTCACCCCCCCCCTCCCTGATATCTTATTCTATTAAGTACTGATGTGCGATGTGACCTTTGAGAGTGCAGAGCTGACAGGATCTGTGCTTTGATCTCTGCTAGTTATTTTCTCTCGGCGTCCATTTTGGCGGCGTAGAGATGACACAGCGTTCCACCGATGCGGCCCAGGTGTCAAAGGTCTCCCAGGGGAGCGCTGCTGCAGTGTCTGAGAGATGCACCTCTTTGCACAGCTCGCTTTCTGTTTCTTTCTGCTTTCACTGCAGAGCTCGTCGCAGGTTCAAAGAGTCGAACACAGACGAGAAAAATGCTCGTCACTTGTCGGCTCGAAAACTTGCTGAAAGCAATATTTCAAAGCAAAAAGATCTGCTGTAAGCAAGTGTTTTTATCACCCAGAGGTGAAAAAATATTTCAGCCGATGCATCTCAACATTTGCTGGCTCGAACAGTTTCTGTGGCCAATAAAACATGTTTTATATATCTGCAAGTTAAGTCTGGATATGAAGCACTCGTGGAGTTTTACAGTGTGCAGGATGGGTCGTCAACTACTGAGCTCAGGAGCTGGCACCAGTCTTACTTCAGTTAGTGAGAGATGTGTAAAAAAAAGTGTGTCGGATTTGGAAAGTAAAGAAACTGATTTATGTTGCCTAAAAATAGAATAGAACCACATTAAATTCAGAATTTAGCAAGAGATTGTATTTGATTTGCATCAGTAAAATGTGGTATTCTCTCTAAAGAATAACAAACATGATTATAAAAGGGTGGGTATGAGGATAATTTCATCTCGTTTTTGTCCTTCAGTGTTTTACAAAGTAGCAGTCGTTACCTACAGAAGCCCCTCTCTGCCACAGAAAACGCTGCTCCAGAAACGCTATGTCTGTAGTCGCGCCCTTTAATTCTGTGACATCATCACAAAATGTCACTGTGTCACACATTAGCATAATCTATGCCTAGCAGCTAGTTATATCAATCGATTTAGCACATTGTTGTTGTTAGCGGTGCTGGGTCAGGCATGTGTGATCTGACCAATCAGAGAGGACTAGGTACTGGGGACGGGGGAGGCCTAAAAGAGAGCTAAAACAACATTTCAGACAGAGGGGGAATACTCTGGACAGTTTTAGAAAATGGATGTGTTTTTTTGAGCATTAAAACATGTAAGCCTATTCTCGTAGTAACTTAAAATAAAAGTATTACTTTAAAATGAATATTAGCCCTGTGAAGAAGTGTCAACTTATCAAGGGTGTCTCCCGCCGCTTGCCCAATGTCAGCTGGGAGGGTTAGCCCCCCGCGACCCTGAAAATAGGATAAGTGGTTGCAGACAATGGACGGATGAAAATGAAAGCAACATGTCTCCTTTAAAGAAAATATTATGACACATGAATGTGAGCTCAGACAGTAACGCTGCACCAGGTATCCGGTATGTTTTCAAAACGCCTCATGTGTAAAATATAACAGAAAACAGCCTCCCTCGCAGTGAAACACTGAGTGCTTCTCAAACCGCTTACAATTTTTTGTTTTTTGTTTTTTACAGAACAATCAAGTAAGGGGAGTGCTGCCATTACAATCACTGAGGGCCCGTCCTGCATCTCAGAATCATTTTGGGGAATCTGCTGGAAGTTGGGCTCTAATAATAGTCCTCCTTCAGCCGGTAGAGCTGAGTGTCAGGTGTATATGCCAGACATGACATGGCTCTATTTTCACGAACCCCGCGGCACTGCACAGATCGCAGTCAGGCACACCCTGCCCAGTGCATTGTGGGTTTGCCAAAATCTCTTTTGGTGTGTTCATGGCAAGGATTCATTATTGGCATCGACATGCAGCATTTCAAAAATGAAACACACTGCCAAGAGTGTAAGTGTGGGACATTTTTTTTGTTGAATTTTTTTAAATTTTATTTGGCATCACAATTAGCCATAAAATAGCCATCTGTAGTGAATACCAGCATGGTGCCATAGAGGAAACGAGACTAGAATTACAGTGTGGTGGTTTTAAGTGCTTAATTCAGTTAGCTGTGACTGTTTCACATGCAGAAATGATTGCTGAGAATCTGGGAACACAATGGCTGCCTCTTTAATCTTCATATTGCAAACCGGATCAATGTGATCCCGGTGATGAGCCACAAATAAATTAGGATTTTTTTTTTTTTAAATAACTCTTCATTTTCTGAGAACACCACAATGAAATTCCCTTTTCATCATAGTGGTGATCACAGTCACATCTACCTGCTTTGCGATCAAAAATGCAGGGCTCCAGGCGATACCTTGGCCAGACTTGTCACAGAAAAGATGATGCTTGCACCTGTTGCCGTGGTTACCTGCTGTTTTGGATGAAGACATCTGGGGGGAGGATTGGCAGGAAAGGACGGTCCTGGGAGAGTCTTTTGTGAAACTTTTAATTGATCCAAAATGCTGCATGGAAGTGTGTGTGTGTGTGTGTGTTCTGTCAAATGCCATCTGTTTCAAACACACCTGTTGATTTACACTGGAAACTGGAGAATAATCAATCAAAACGACAAGCTTCATGGGCAAATACGCATGATGGTTCCTGTGGTACCATGCAATATATTGGTATTTTACTCCCTGATAATGGTGTCCGTCAGACTCTAATTCAAATAGATATTTTGGTTTATTGAGTGAGGAAAGATAAAATAAAGAATATTGTATTTTGTGTGGGAGGTGTATGACTTTACTGAACTCGAAGTGGCTGACATGAGGCGTTGTGTCATGCCATTAGCACACTCCTCAGCATTATGCTACTGACAGCGCATGATGCTCAAAAGGTTTTATAACCTTTCATGCAGAGTGGGTAATATGATCAAAAGCAGTACTGATACTTGACCTTTTTAACATGATATCGTGAGTGCAGTGCCTAATGGGGCAGGACAGGATTCAAACAAAGCGGGAGAGATGAGGGCATTGCAGCTTTAATTGGAGAGGTTACACTGATCCCTGGGAACTGTGAGCTCTCCACGAGACTTGCACAGCTTGACACCGTGCTGCCGGGTCGACTATGAGGAAATTTGCAATTGTCACATTTTTCATGTGAAGTAACAAAACTTACCCTCCTGGAAAAAGGGAGTTGATTGTTGAGTCTCATCCCCACATTTTCAAATATGTCAAAATGTCTTTTTGTGTGAGGCCCATTATCTCGTGTGTCAGGCTCAAGCTCTCTCTGCAATAGCTGGCTGATTTGGATGTGTCGCACGCACTCACGTCCAGATTTTGCACATGGATGCAAATAACAGCTGCATGCACAAAACAAAGACCTAAACAAGCGCACACGCTCATAAACACAACGTAGCCTAAAGCGGCAGAACTGCAAGTTTTAAATGAAGACTCGGCTGCGCAATGAGATTATGCGGCAGAGTGGAGTGAACACACATGAACACACAGACACAATTGCACCGATAAACACACATGTGCACACACAGCGAAATGCACATATCCACCCACACAAGGACGTACATACTGAACACACCAACTTTTATTTGAGGCAATAGCTGTTGTGAGCCCTTTAAACCACAGGGCCAGCTGCTCTTTTTAAAGGGAGCAGTTACACTGAAGTGACTGATTGGCTCTGAAAGGGTAACCACCAATTTTGCACATCGTGGGTATTGTAGACATCGGGTTTTGAAAAAGGAAGAAGATCACGTTGAGTAAACAAAGGTGGTATCTCTGGTTCTGCTGCTTTAGATATTATCATTTGTTTTTAAACTGTCCATAATGTGTGCAATGCGGACCAGTGGGCTGCTTTTCAAAACCCGGTGTCTGAATTACCCACAATGCAGCTTAGACACTGAATGACATCACTGGAGGCAATTAATTAGATTTCATGCAGCTGCCTCTGGGTCCACAAAAGGCTTTAAGCTGCTTTTTTATTTATTTTCACAAATGCAGTAGTACTCTCTGAGACCTGTGAACACACTTGTCAGGAGAGAACGCAGGATGGATCGCAATGAGGTCATGTATTTATATGTGATTTTATATGTGATCCGACCGAGTAACTATAAGAATAGGAGTCTTTTCACTGACGGTCTGGTTTGCTGTTTCACGTCAGTTCAGAGGAATCAGGAGATGGTTTCATAAACACTTCCAAGGCCATCGTAGTCACTTTAATGTGTAAAGTTGGTGGAGTTGCCCTTTAACTAAGAGGTCGGCTTAACCTCACCTCCAGACACAACTATTTGGTGCAACACAATCTTTGACCACACACACTGAACTTTGTAAGCTCTAGCTTGCAATATTGGCTTCCAAGGACCGGTAAAGAATGTTTCTTACTTAAAAAATAAAAAAAATTATAATAAAAAATCTGATTTCTTTTGGTAGTGGTGATTATTTCGGAAAGTCAGGAAGTCCTGTTTCCTTGCCATAGTATGAAGTCAGCATCAATAACAACACATCCACATGATTGTGACGATGTCAAATACATGTTTTACTTGCTGCCTTGATCATTAATGTTCCTTAAAAAATGCAAAGGAGACTTCATATTGTTGTCTTTTAGATTTGCTTGTGGCAAGCTTAATTGCCATATGTTGAGAGCTAATTTGATCTGTGAACTATCAGCTGTTATGGATTGTCTGTTACTTCCCATATTTATGATTTGACTTGGTTCCTGTTTATACACTGGCACACATAAGACCACAGCAGTAACGGCGATGGGTTCAATACGCTGATGGTGAAACAAAGGTAGACCTGCTGAAATCTGCCGAGAGACATTTTAAGTTATTGATGTGGCCCTGCGCATGTGGAGGGGTGCGGGTAGCTGGTGTACAACTCCATGCAAATATGTGCATAGTGGTACGAGCTAAAAGTGCAAACTGAGGTGTGCCTAAGTTTGTGTTTTTTGTGTCGGAGTTTCAAGTTTCTGTGTCTGTCGCTGTGTTCACAGGGTCCGATTTGTTGTTCCACATCAACCCTTACTGAGCCCGGCGATTAATAAAACATGTATACTAGGTAAAGGGTGTGTGTTACTGTGTGTGAATGTGTGTGTCAGGAGAGAGGGACTGCAGCAGAATATGGTGACTTGAAATCTAGGTCATCAGCGAGACAGAGAGCGAGAGAGAGAGAGAGAGAAAGAGAGAGAGAGAGAGGAGGAGGAGAGGTACATTGTAAAGACAGCTAGAGAAAGAAGTAAAATAACAAAGACAGAGGTGATCAGACGACAGTGAAATAGAGGCAAGCTTCTGAGCGACAAAGGAAAAGTGTGCCACAGTATTACTTGCTCCAGGCAGCAGTAGAATGTATTTCAAGTACTTTATAATTTTGAGGACGTAGCCATAAACGCTATACGCAGGTGTATCTTGGGAGATGTGTTTTTTTTCGTTCATCTTGCAATATAGTTTTGACATTTTTTTTGCTGGACATCAGCAAAGCAGGGCCGGCCCCTGACTAGCTAATGAGATTACACCACTGGTTGTGTTGAAGTTGCTCTTCCAAGATGAAAAGTCGTCGTCCTCGAAGTCCTCAATTACGTCCTCAGGAGGCTTTTAAAGTGGCTCCACTCATTGACTGCCTCTCATTGCAAATCTATTCGGAGCTACGGGCAGCGACAGAGTATCCCGCTGGTCCTCGCCACTATCCCACTACCACGGACTGCTGCCCGTGCTTCATCAAGTCAAACATCTGAGCGTATGAGTGGAAAGTATTGTTTCGGCAACTGCATTTATAACCTTAATATTTCTCACTGAACTGTAGCTTAACTTTGTCATGGGGGAGTTGGTTGGTGTGGAGTTCAGTAGGGTGACAGAGGTAGGGAAAAAGCTTCCCCTGAACCTACTGGGGACGGTGAACCGTCTGTGGTTGGGGTGAAAACAGTCCTTGACGATGCAACGCGCCTTTCGCAGACATCGCTTGCTCTGGAGAGACTCGATGAACTCGAAACAAAGATTCGCAAAATCCGGAGCGACACACGGCTTTCCGTGCACACCGCCATCTTGGATCATCCAATATTAAGCATTGACTATTTACTTTTCATATGTATGTCTTAGGTAACTTTTTTGACTCAGTGAATCCATGAATCTCTTCCTAGTTCATTGTTAGACCTTGTTAAGTTGCTTATCATGGTGTAGATCCATATATCACACGGCTGTGCTGTTTAACACCACTTCTAACACTTATTTAAATCTCAACTGAACAAAAGGAATGGATAAACACAGTAGTCACTGCAATGTTTTTAAAATAGCTATCGAGTCATCGCTGCAGTTTTAAGCCATTATTCTTTGCTCTCTCATCCAGAGTTAAAGTCTGCCTCAACTACCCACGACCCTCAGAACACCACGTCTGAGTTTTTAAAATAAAGTGGTTCCCACATTATTCTCAGAACTTTGTTATAAAATATTGTTCTCCGTTTGTGATTCATTTTTATCCATCTCACTGCTATGTATTCATTTATTCTCACACAAGGCTGTCTTGCAGAGGAGAGCCTCGGTGGAATCGTCTTGTTAAGATAGGAATACTTAAAAAAAAGAAGAAAAAAAAAAAGCATGTATTGTCTCTATAAGGCATGCAGTGGATGTATTCTATGGGGTGGTTGGATTGTTTTAATTGGCTGTCCAGATCAGGGCACTCTTTTCAGTAGGATTCGTACAGCCAGACACACACAAACACAAACTTCACCCTGACCCTTAAAAAGGGCGAATCAGCAGAGGAGCTTCATTAGAGCTATCATGAAGAGTAATCACAACCTGCATTGCTGCATGTTGTGTGTGAGTCCCAAGAGGTCCATTAAGTCTGTGATATTATTGCTCGGTGTATGGAAGGAGTCTTCGTGAGATCGTTGAGCTGGAGTTGTAACATACACGCACACACACACGCACATAGCTTCATCAGCAGTTCGGTCTCAGAATAATAATGCGATTGTACAAATAGCCACAAACACAAACACACACACATGCAAAGAGACATCACAAAATGTGCAAATTCAATAATGTGTTAACTGGAGGCCGGCGGTATATGGCATCATCACGGCATGTTTCTTCGGCTCGGCGGCTGTGTTTATGCACACAGGCGCCTTATCCTTCACTCTCCTACCTGCCTTCCAGTCGACGTGTGTGATGTTTGGCGAGCGGGCTAAAGGTTGCGCTGACTTTCATGCTGTTTATGCCTTCTATGCAAAGACTCACACATCCTCGCGGGTGCATTTTAGATGAAGAAGGAAAAAAAAACAACACAACGCAGCTGTGAGCAGTGCTTAATGTTGCCATGGGGATCATCTATTCCTCCCTCCTATATTAGAATCAACTTGTTAATGCTCGTTTAGACACAGAGGTGGAAGCTGGCAGCTGCAGTGTTTCATACTTCTGCGCCGCTGCACCTTCACGCGTGGGCGTGACCGACTGGACTGGGTTTATTTACAACAACAGCAATCAGCGGCAGGTTTGTTTGTCTTGGATGCTGGCGGACTGTCATGGAGTTAGCTGTGTAGATTACTCTGTTGACTTTTGCCGCTATCTAAATTGCATCACCCAGCCGTAAAATAGACTGATACCAGTGATATCAGCCAGTTAGTGACCCAAAATAGGAAAAGTCGGTGTATGCTATGCTAATTAAAATGCCAGGCTTGCTCTAATATATCTAAACCCCCCGAGTGTGTGTGAGTGAAACTCAGTGTTTCTCTGTTTATTTATATGTGTTCATTTTCATGAAACAAGAGACCACTGCGCTCCCTTAATGACCCATGATGCTCAATCTGGCGCTGGCCTTTAAATAAGTAATTACTGTAATGCATTCGCTGGCACATTTACTTTCTTTTACTGTTCTTGTTTTATTCTTGAGGCGTTCTTATTTCCCGCACCCTGTACATTGGGTGATTGATCACTGTTTCTTATTCTCTCCAGTCCATGCAGTGGGGTCCAAAAGTCTGAGACCACAGACCACACTGCAAAAAGTGCCCTCGTGGATGCCCCAATAGTGGACAAAACATGAAAGCGATGTCTAGTGTGCCCTTCCAGTTGACAAAATCTGGTGAAGTGCCCTCTCTTCACTATAAACACGTCACAACTTTCTGCACAGTCCACCACTGTCTGAGACCACAAGGAAATAGTTTGAGAATTCAGAAAAGCAAAGGGGGGCTTTCTTGGTGTCAAATCGTGTCTAGGCTCAAGGTTTCTGCAGGGGTTTAGGTTTGTTGTTTTGTAATTTCCTGTTTCATGTTGAGCGTTTATCCTCACGTCTCATGGTTTACTTCGCGCTCCGTCTCTTGGTTTGTTTTCTCGCCCTCTTTCTGTGTACACCTGTGTCTCCTTAGTTATGACTCCCCGTGTATTCAAGCCTGTGTTGCTCCAGCAAATCCTTGTTGGTTTGTCTGTTTCCCCCACGTCACTCCTGTTTTCATCTTGCGTCCCCTGCATCTTTTTGCCCCTTCTTCCTGTGCTCCCCGTGTTCTTGATTTGTTCCACGCGGCATGTCGGTTTGTTTGCAGTTTTTTTTTTGGTTTAAAATATTACTCTATTGTTTTTTGGATATCTCTTTGTTGACTGCCTTTTTGGATCTTGGAGTTGGTTACCTGCATTGAAGCTTGCTTTGTTGTCTTTACCTGCAAGCCGACAAGTGCAGTCTTAGAAATTCTGTTCATGCAAGTTATAAGAAAAAAGTATTACCTTTGAAACGGTATCGTGACCAGTGGCTTATAGACCCTACTGGAAAGTCATATGCCATTTTATTTTTTACACCTATAGTTGTATGAGATAACCATTAGAGAGAAAACAGAATAAGTGAATAAGTTAACCAAGTAAGTAAGTAAATCACATGGCCTTCAAAGTCCTAACTGAGCACCTTTGGGTCTCCACCACCATCATCAAAACCCCCAAACCCAAGATATATTTTGGGATCATAATGTTTATCCCTCCAGCAGAGCTTAGAGACGTGGAGAATCTATGACTGAGAGCGGTGGAGCTGTTCTGGGGGCTGCTGGTGGACCATATCTCAAGTCAACGACGTCACTTAACTTTTCCCTTGAATTTTGTCACCGATCTGCAGCCAAATCTACAGGATTATGGCCCAATACTGCAGCGCCTCAATATTTAGTGAGGATTGTACCGTTCCCATTTTGTTGAAATTGTTCGGGAAAGGCATTCACTCAAATTGATGGTCATTGTGGGTGCTGCAGTTTGTGGCTCGACTAAATTGTATAGTCGTGTACAGAGTTATGCTGTCACAGGAGTTTCTTATATGAGTATGTAAAATAAAAAGAGGAAGAAAAAAACAATCTGTCTTGCTTGTGCTTAAGTCGAACTGCCAGACATCACGTCAAACCCTCTTTTGGCACGATGTCTGTTCCCTTGTTTTCTCTGTTAACAATCCTGTTGCCTCAGATGATTTCCAACTGTCATCAGGTTGTTGAATAGGGAACGTTCCCTAAAATGAATTTAACCACATATTGTTTTCAATTTCGCTAGAAGAAACTCCACACACTGAGGACAGAGACACATGGGCCGCGCTAAGCCAACGGAGCACATATTCAACCCAGCAGGTGTGGCTGTGACAACACTCCAAACTCTCCGAACTCGCTCTAAACTCTCGAGCGTGAAGACAATGGCAAAAAATATCAAAGAACCTCAAAAGCCAAATACCAAAGCTGAATTAGCCTCATGTGAAAAAACACCCCAAAGACTCTGCAGGGGCTCCATTAAACAACAGACCATGTAATAAGATCAGAGGGAGTGTTAGAGGGCTGCAAAGTTTGGTGCCTCGAAAATGTTTAGCGCAGTATCCAAATATTCATTATATATTCTTTCCCCCATTCTATTTTTATGCATTCTTCAGAACACTGCTGGTGCAAGAGGAAAGAGGATTTTCTGCAGGGAAGTGAAGACGGTTGTTACATTACAAGAAATGTAGCAGCTCAGGAAATGATGCTTTATATACAGACAATAAAAAAACTATTACGATAACTATAATGATAATTAATGTGTTATTATATACATTCTAACATATATGTATAAAATACCGCTGTCGCAGTCCTGCAACCAAAGGTAGCCCGGGACAAAGTTCTGATACTGTCAGAAACTTAAGATTACCATCTAACAATGTGACTAGCACCACTGCCTACATCTAGCTATCACACTAAAAGAAACGCCACATTAACTTAGCATTGTTTACTGCTATAACTGGATGATACGCACTAACTAGTAATGTTTTGTTCTTCACACAAACTCATGCGATTGTCTGAAATCTGTAGCCGTTAGGGCACTAAATTCTGAGTGTTCAGATGACATAACGCAAGAAGACATAAGAAGATTTGATGTTGATTAAGTCTTTACAGTGTTTCTCAGACCTTTTACCTATTTGTACGGTGTGTACCAAGCAAAACTGTTGCAATAAAGTAGCGTAGGCCTACTTCATTCGGGGTAATGTTTTGTGCCATCTGCTGCTGATGTTAGCAGGTATTGGGGGCACCACTAGCACTCGCGCTTAGTTCATCGTTGTCAACTTCAGCTTAGATGTGATCTCCTCCTCTTCCACACTTCCGTTCCTAATAGTTCCCATTTAGAGGAGTGTTTCTAGTGTTTTTGAACCTTTATTTTTACTTCAGTTTATCTTGGTGCCTTCACAGTTTGAGTCGAGCTCCTAAATCATCATGGATGACACATTTGCGCAGTACGTGCTTGAATGTGACTACAAAATACCAACATATTGCAGGACAGACAAAACTGATTTCTTTTAGATATAGTATGTTACATTTCTTACGTTTTCAAATTAACTTGTTGCATTTTTTATAAAAAAACAAACAAAAACATGTTGGATTCCTCCCATTCCACTAAAAGGAGCCTGAGTACCGCCGAGAATATAAGGTCCAAGAGATACAATGTGGACTTCTCAACGCTGAGTTCACTTTCAGGGAAGAACTGAGAAAGAAAAGAAGTGAAGACATACAGTATAAGACAAGTAGCTGACAGTTTGGTGTGAGTACAGAACAAACAGGCCCAATCTGTATCTAGGGGCTGTTAGGAAAACTGGTGCTATTCTGACTGACTGACAGCAGGGAACAGACTGTAGGTAACAATGAGAGGGACTAATAACCAAGTCAGAAAATACGCATGTGTCATAAATACTGTAACAAGTGGATCTGGGGCAGGCAGCCAGATGTCATTAAACATTTCCACCATATGGTCCACAGGATCTGCAGACATTTACATACTCAGTCAGTCGTAATTACAAAGACATGCAGCCAAATACACCAAATGCTGGACTGGTGAGGTTAATCACGAGCCCTTACCCCTTCTGGTATTATGTGCAAGAAGAAGAAGAAGAAGAAGAAGAAGAAGGGTTTTAATGTTTCAGACGGCTGACGCAGATCATGCAGAAGCTACCCAACATCAAGACAGTGTCCTTTGTCGTGTTCAGTGAACAGCGTCTCTCTGCAGCCTCACAGACCCGAACACATTTCACTTTCCCACAGATTGTATACTTCAGCTTCTCAGTCACCATCGAGTGCTGCACACCCGGTGGCTATAATCCGAGCGTCTCTGAGTTTCTGAGTGAAGAAAGCGAAGTGAAGCCGAAGACACGAGGGGGGAGATCGAGGAGGAGACAAACTGTGACTGTGTGAGAGGGAAAAAAAACAAGGAGGGGATGAAGTGGAATTACATGAATCAATTCATCCTCTAGTTTGTCACATATGGAGCTTTACCACCCAGTTCCACGTTGAAATATTTTATTGACCCAAGACATTTTTTGCTTCTCCTAGGAGAGATGACAACAGAGAGAAAAACAAAGAGATGTGTTCACCCAGTCAAAAAGGATATTTCCACTGATATATTCAAGAGTTCTTCTCTTCTGTGTTTTTGGAACCAGGTTAGTGAAAATCGCTGGTATTTTGGTAACAAGGTTATTCCAGAGCATGTTCTCCAATGTCCTGTGTTAACCTTATTTCTCTCAGTAACCCGGTTTCCCAAACACAGTGATAGATTAACATCCTTGACCTTAAAAAAAACTGTGTGACAGAATTCAGGAGATACATGTACTCCTCTCGCAGAAGCAGCACAGTGCTATCTTTAAAAGTGTCTTGAAAAACTCCTGCAAGGCTTTTGGGCAGCACACCTCTCGGGTTATGCTGGGTTTTCTGCATGAGCAAGCAAGAGTGGAGGAAAGGAGCCGGAGAGAAAGAGACAAGCTGGTCATGGTTCACTGGTCAGTGAAGCTGGTCATTAGCTGTGTGTGCACGTGTGTCTGTGCTTCTCTGAAAAAGATGGAGGGGAGGAGAGATATAATTGTCGAATAGTTTTTTTTTTTTTTTTTTTCAAAGAGCTTTCCCTGGGAGAGTTTGATGCAGATTCATTAATCTAAAAGCAAGATGTATGCACTCTCTTAGGGTTTTCTGGGAAAACAATACAGCTCAGGAACGAGAGCAGCTCCACTTGACTTTTTCCTCTCCCTCTTCCCTCTAATTTTCCATCATTTCTTTGGTTCTCGCTCGTCCACTGTTCTCCCTCTGCCTTCCTCTCTCGTACCGATTTTTCCCCGCAAGCCAACGCTGGATGTGAACACTTGATCGAAAATAGGGTGCATAGAAAATAGAGTGAGTCAAATTGTTTTGACAAGTTCAGTTTGAGGTTTATGGAGCAACACCATACACGTAATTGAAATTCTATCTTTAAACTACTGATGACTGCTGTTTGACGGAGATTGCATATTGTTGTGATTTATATTCCAGCAGGTGGTGACTTCAGGTATGTTCACATTCTCACTGCATTCTTTATTAGATTTGATTTTCTTTTTTACTTCACTACAAGACAGTGGTGGAAAGAAACTAACACTGTGCACCACCCACATAGTGTACAATTTTGAGGTAATTGTATTTTACTTGGGTATTTCCATTTTGGGCTATTTATGCATATATTCTTCCCCATTCAGAGGCGAGACATTTTACTCCTCTAGATTTAAACCTAAAAGATGTCATTGTTAACATCCAGTCAGGCATTCGGTTCAAAGGGTTGCCAGTTTGTCCACTTTCTATGTTGCTAACAACTAATGTTACTAACTTAAATAGTGAATGTTCAATAATGTTGCTGACACTAACTAGTGAACATTAATGTGCTAATGCTAACAAGTTTTTGCAACAGGCATTTGCACCACTGTATATATACACATTATATATGTACAGTACATTATATATATATATATATGGTATATGTAAGGGATAACGCCCGACGAGGTGTCCATTATCAGGAATTAATGTACGACAAGTCTTGGCAACGGGAGATATTCTAGTCCGCTCAGCGGTGAGCCAGAAAGCTAACGCTATGCTAGCAAGGTTCAAAGTCAATAACATTGCGTACGGTTGACAAACAGTAAATATTATTTGACAGTATGCTAGCTAACAAGACCAGCTAGCTAGCTAACCAGTCATGTCATTGTCCCCAAATCAATATCATGATTTTCACAAACAAATGATCGGCCGTGTGTAACGTTACTGTGGCAGCAGCCTGAAGTAGAGAGCTATACAGTGAACAGGATGTGAGATTATTCGCGTATCAGTAAATTTAGAGGGGAAGTTTACTTTCTGCAGCTTGTGTGTTACAGTCGCCACCTTGTGGTGTTCAGAGGATAAGGCACTGAAGGACTGACGGACTGCTCTCAGTGTTTGAAATAAAATATTCAGATTTGATACGCCAGCTAGCGCATCGATTTATAACGGTAAACAGACAATTTGACTGGAACTACTTAGAAGGTGTCCGTATATCAGGGGTTAATGGACACCCTTCAGCCAATCTGAATCGAGTATTCCCCCAGACCATGGTATAAATATATGTATGTAGATGTATATATCTTCCACCTCTGCTACCGGCTGCTGGCAACCTTTGATGCCAGTTTGTGAGTTCTTGTGAAAGATTAAAGTGGAGAAAAGTGTGAACAACTCTCACTAAAGCTGAGCCTGATTTACTTTTTTGTGCATGTCTTTTAGTCTGTGTTTTTAACAGGTAAAACTAAGAAAGAAAGAACACAAATTGAATTTGCAGCCCTCAGGTGAAAACAAGGAACTTCCAATGAATCGAGCTGAGTTCACTTCATCAAGGACTGAGGCTCACACTTTTCATGTGGCCTCTGAAGTGCGTGTGCAATGTTCCTATGGGTTTTTTTTTTTTCTCTCACCCACCGATTCAACCAAACTAGAAGAGAAAATGCTCAGCAGCTTGACTAACATGTTCCAAACATAAACGGTGTGAACACACTTTTTTGTATTGCGTTGCAGAAGCGCTGGATGCCTACACACACATACACACCCACAACTTCCTCAGATTACATCAGCTTTGAGTATACTAAAAGCAAACACACACACACACACACACACACAATTACAATCACAAGCATATTTTCCTCAGCTTTCGCTTTTAGCTTCACTTGACCAGAAGGATCACTTACATTTTTATTTATAAGAATTGCCTGGCAGACAGTTTCATACTGATCTCCCATCAAATTTAATAGCACACAAACATGGCTTCCACTACTACAAGCTTGAGGGATATTTTAGCTTTCTGATTGATCCCCACAGAGAAATACTCTTTTCACTGCAGTAACTGGAAGGGATACAGAGCATAAGGATCATGTTTTTTTCTATTATCATAATGAAATTAATACTGATGGCACAATGTAACAACTATAGAATAATGACACCGTCTGAGTTTAGACTGGATCCCTCAATTTAAACCTCACTTTCACTGTGCAGTTTTGTCTTCCACCAGGCATGAAATCTCCCAGGAAACTGGCTGACTGGTGTAACAGCCAGGCTGGATGCCAGGCATCGTTTCTATCTGCTTTTATGTCTCCATTATACACTAAATGAATGACTAAAATTCATTCAAATTAAAGTTTTGTCTTGCACGGCCGTTTAAACAATGTTGCGAGGACACTCCTGTAGAAGAGATATTTAATTTTAGTGAGGCCATTGCCTGGTTAGGGAGAAACTCCACCGATTTTACACATGAAGTTCTGTTTATACGTCATTAGCAGTATTTCTAAGCCGGAGAAAACAGCTGTATAATGTCTTCTGTGGCTCTGGAGGGAGCTTTATGAAGCATTACAAACCGGGGATGTGGGATTTGAAAGGAATTAGCATTCAGGATGCGAGGGGAGATTGAGATGCATTATTGGATAAAAGGACCCAATAGCTTGACCCGTTCCTGAGCCGGGATATCTCTGCTTCTGCTGCGTCGATTCTGATCGTTCGTTTTTAAATCCGTCTTTTGTGAGACACCGAGCTGAGTGCAAATAAAACAGAATACCAAAGTTACAGTGGTTTCTAGTAACAGTGTCTATTAACAAAATCAGGTGTATAAGAACAACATTTGATAATGTCTGGACATCCAAACTTTGTGGGCTTTTGAGGGGTCATTCCCAAACTTGGACTTTGAAAGAAAAAAAAAAAGTTTCCCAATGAGGGATGAGCAAGGACAACCATCAAACACACACTGTTTCAAACATACTGTACACATAAGCCCCACTATTGTTACACATATTTAAAAAAAGGACCCAAACGCAGACAAAGAGGTAGGCAGGTTCAACAACAGAAAGCAACGTGTTTATGATGTGCTGATAACCAAAGTCTGGTCATCTAAAAATCCAGAATGTGATTAACAAAAAATGCAACAAGGAGAATCAAGAGAGCTAAACCATAATACAAAAACACAGGAAAAACCATATAAAGCCATGGGGAACAAATCCAGAACAGAGGGAACATACAAGGAAAAGATACAGGAACACTAGAGGCACAGGATGAAAACAGATGAGCTAAGAAAGACTGAACTAATGACTGGACTCGTTTGTCCGGTGGCTTGGCCAATGGCTTGAGACAGGTGTGGGGAGGAACACGAGAACGTGAGAGCACGGGAAACAAACAGAACACTGGAAACACAGGTGAGCAGGAAGTGGAAGGTCACAAATGAGGATATAAACCAGAAACCAAAGCCATGACATATATTTTCAATGAAATTTGCCAAAGACAGACAGTGAATAAATTGTCAGTCTAGCTATTAAGACTATAACGTACTGACATTGAGTCTCAACAGAGAAGCTGTTGAGGTTTTTATGGAGCGAGCCTCAAGTGGCCACGACAGGCATAGCAGATTAAGACACAACACAAGCGCGCAGGCAAGAAGAGAACCCATCAAGCAGCAAGTGAAATAATAAAAAAATGTCATCCTGTTAAAGAGTCGAGCTGTTGATTCAAATGGCAGCTTATTGTGTCTTTTTTTGACAAAGGTGTGTGTAATCGTTCTCCAGTTACTGACAGTGGTGTGTGTTGTGTGTGTATCTGTGTGAGCGTGGTGTGTGTTGACTAAACAATGTCTGACTGTTAACCTGCTCTTCTCCCAAACCTGCTAAATTGAACAGACTGCACCTGCAGGTGCCCTGTTGGCTCAAGCACACACAAACCCACCCACACACACACACACGCGCAGGCACAAGCGTGTGCACAAAGACATACAGATGTACGGACACACACACCCACACACCTGTGAAAAATTATGACAAGTGCTGACATGCTTGAATGCACAAGGACAAATGCTGCATGTTAGCATGGACACAAATACACATACACACACACACACACACACACACACACACGCACATGCCCACACACAGACATTAACGCTCATGTGCACCTGTGGGAAAATAGAGAGAAGCTCTGATACAGTTGGTTGCACAAGGTCAAACCCTGCATGCGAGTACGCAAACCACACACATACATGCTCAAGTTCACAAATACACACACAAATTAGGCCATACAAATGCATACTGGCACTTAGCTGGATTTAGCTGAAGGGGGAGAGGAGAGAGAGACAACAAGGGTGGACAATAATGAGGGAGAGGAGGGAGGAAAGAGGGAGCGAGACGGGGAGAAGAAACAAAGGGCTGAGAGAAAGAGGGAGTTAATTGGATGAAAGACAGAACAGGACAGACCGAAGAGGAGAAGAAGGATGTGCTACAGTAAGAGTCGGAGAAATAATGGGGTGGAAGAAAGGATGGACAAAATGGTCGAACCCTTCATTTACGCGCTCATTAACTTTGTTGATTAACTGCTGGACTGTTTCCCGGTTAAAGTGGTCGATCACGGTTAAGAACCTTCGAACAGACTGATGTTTGAAACATTCGAGGCAGAGAAATCTGTAGAGAAACAATGTAATGTTGTGAAATAGTAGCATGTTCAGAAACACTGCAAACAATGATAAAAGACCACATTTAGTTTTGTTAATTGTGGTTTCCCTAATCGTGTGTGTTTCAGTGAACCCGAAGACCACTACAAATTGTTAGTTAATTGTGTTGTTGTTGTGTTTTTTGATGTAATTTGATCATTTTCTGTATCACAATGTTGGTTTTAGTGTTCAGTTTTGTTTGTTTTCTCTGCTCTTCAAAATGATTTCTTCTGCCAAGGAGGTTAAGTTTTCATCAGTGTCAGTCTGCCGGCTGGTTGGTTTGTTTCTTTGTCAGCAGGATTACAAAAAAAAACAACTACTGAACAGATAAGATACTTATCATCAGATACAGAACATTTTTTTTCTCACTTTCTTCTCTTGAAGTCCACATGAAGAAAGACCGAGCGTTATTTGCCTCTGCATATTTACGGGTGTCCTGCAAAAACGGTCAGGTAAGGAAGCATTTGTCCAGGAAGTTGATTAGCTTTTATAGCACCCAGTAGCGTTTGTGCTGAATGTGGACTGCGTCCCCTTCCTATGCAGGTAGATATCAAAGCAGCTGACTCTGTCTGAACAGATAACCAGGAGCTTCCAGTGAACACAGCTGACTCGGTGACAAGAGGGCTTGGCAAATATGGCCGCACACGGCAGCATCCAAGACCAACAGCTGCCAATGTGACAACAGGGAATACAGTATCAAGGTGGCTTTCTAGCTAGGTCTGGCTCTTTGTTAATCAGCTGATAGGACAAGCAGGCAGTAACCATCTAACAGCACCTAAACTCCCCAATACCACCTCGGTGCTGGGTTCCCTGTCATCAAGTTTCCTTGTCCATGAGTTTGTATTCAGTCCTGACATCAGCCATGTTCACTTCGAAGTCCAGTACAGTAAGTGGCTGATCGCGGCTAAATTAGCAATGAGGTAAGTCATCTATGCATCAAGCAACGCGGTAAAAATTAGGATATGATCCTGTTTCACCCAAATCAAGGAATAAAGTCATACATGTGTATTCCCCCCCAGCTCCCTCTGCATGTTTCCGTATGCTGTATGTATGTTTCAGACTTTTATTTTGGTGGTGTGTAAAACATGAGAGAACCGGAGTGACAGGAGATGGTTTTATGCTTGTTAGTTTGTTTTTTTCACGCCTCACTCTTCCTATAGCAGGGAGCCAAATTGCAGCAGTATCAACATACAAACATACTACGCATTTCACACACATGCCTGCACATGCAGCGCACAGATACATGCATCCGGAGCTTTTGATGTCGTGCCCACCTCCACACGGACTTTCGACTCCTTTCGCTCTTTCTTCTTTTGTGCCTTGAAGATGTTTGTATTTCCCAGCGTGGTTCATTCAAACACTAGCTCTGTCATTGTGTGTGTTGGAGGGGCTGCGGTGGTTTGTTAGTTAGGTTTGCCCAGTGGAGAATAATGGTTGGCAAGAACAAGAGGCAGAGGAGAAGAGGGGATAGGAAGTAGAAAGGCAATGAGAGACCTTAATAATTCAGCCCTTGGCATAAATTGCTGAAACTGAAAGTATTGCAAATTACTTTGAATTAAACTTCCAGTGAACTTTCCAGTGTCGTCAAATGTTCACTGCAGAGGGGGAGATGTATGTCAGATGCAAATGTTTGCCGCAAGAAACTTGGATGTTTCCGATGTTAGAGAGCAATAAATAGCAATAAATATAGATTATTCTTGATTTCTCAGTGACAAAGGACTAACATTGTGTTCTAAGCAGAATGAATGTTCGAATGTAGAGTGGTTTTATTTTAAGAGGTGTGATGTTTGGGATTTCTGGAACCTAATGACCTGGACCGACATCATGGTTACAGAGCCTGAATCGGTTCAGTTTTGCTCGGATTGAGAGTTCTCTCGGCGCATGTCACACATCCTTTCTTTGATGTAATTATAATGACATTTTTCAGGTCGATCGTGACATAGTGGCAAATAATAAAGACAATGTTATTTTTGTTTATGTATTGTTTATTCTTCTGTCCAAGATTCAACTATAATTCTGTGACAGTACCTAAATGAGAGTAACGAAAATACCACTTGTTTGGTTTCTTCTGTTAATGTGGCTAAAAGCAGATGCTGCCATGGCAACTTAATAGGTGTCGTCGTAAGAAGAACTTAAACAGATTAATCAATCTATCTGAAACCCTTATTCGACTGAAATAACTCATTTTACACATCGTATTGTATTGTATAATGTAGGCTCGGAATATGATATATAGCATTTTCTTACAGCTTAACCCAGGTAACTCAAAACTTCATCAAATACCGATTTGGCAAAAATAAGTAGATATTCAAGGGGAGCTCTGTTGTTAGCGGACCGGAGAGAGGCACTGAGACGAGGCACTGCACGTGCAAAAAGTCACATCTTTTGAAAATCCGTCTGTCCTTCACAACGAAATCCAGCAGTCCAGCAGCATTTAACGACTTAAAAAAAACAAAAAAACAAGTCCTTTATTCACAGCCAAGGTCAGTACACAGGTGGTCAATAAACGAGGGAGCAGTAACAAAACCGGCAGGTAAAAAGGCAGAAATCCAAAAGCAGAAAGCAGGTCAGGTAACTATAAGGCTAACAGAACAGACGTCACACTTGGAAAAGGTCTGTAAGCTGTCAAGGGGGAACTGACAAGACTGGCAAGAAGGAGAAGACACACTGACACTGTATACTGTGGAACAGGGGAGACAACAGGACACAGCTGCAGCACATCAGGACAGGTGACACAGCAGGGAAGCACACAAGAGGGAACTTAACAGGGTGCCTTTAAATTTTAAAAACAGCTGAATTGTAGATTGTGCACAAGGGGCCGTAAACAGATTTCAGGACATTCTGATGTTTAATAAATTTGGTGTTTATGCTTTAGGCTGTAATTTTAGTGATACTGTTGGGTTGTAAAACATAATCCTGTGTGCAGCTGTGACTAAAAGCTCTAAAAATGGACCTTCATGGGCAAAAAATGAGTGTAAAGTATTCACAAAATGAATCATTATTTTATAACAGGAAATTCATTTAATTATAGTTGTGCGTTATTGTAATAATTTACATAGAAAGTATGAATATTTAATTGCCGGCTGTGTTTTTTGTCTCATTCAAATGGAGGCAGCAAAGTCTTTCAACAACATTCCTGCCAACTCTCTCGCCGTCATTCAAGGCGCTCTCACGTTGACCCTGACTGTACCGATGTGTACGCTCGCTCTTGAATTTCCTCCCTCGGGGGGAAAAATGAAGTGTTATTCTAAGTGACAGAGGCCTCCCTATTCGAGCACAGCACAGGCCCTCCAGCTAAACTGGAGTCTTAGCAGTACTGCGGGGCGCAGCGGAGAGCAGACGATACAATCAGTCCCACCGGCCAAAACAGTCGGTGCAAACAGTGGAGAGCGCCACAGAAAAGGCAGAAAACCTGAACCCGTGGAGGTTGTCACCTAAAATTACAGTTATTTTAGAGTCGAGGGTTCGTGTCAGCTCACTGAATCGTTGATTTGCAACAAATTGAGTCAGACTCTCGCAACTAAACGACTGTGAGGGAGGAGAGGAGGGGATTATTGACTAAGAGGCGGAGGATAAGAGTGTGGTGACAGTAATACTGTACACGGAGTGACAAAGCAAAGAATGGAGAGGAATGAGCTCTACACAACAACCGGCTGTCAGCGCTGTTTATTTACGTCTTAATTGGTTGTGATTGCTGGAGGCATTCGCAACATATGTTCGTCCGTACGCGCAGTTCTTTGTTTTCGCCATCATGGGTTGTGAATGCTGGAGGTCAAGCTCCACAATCCGCAGTTCTGACCAAATCTGCACACAAAAGAATTGTGGAAAACTCTCATAGTTTCTACCATTTCATTATTTGAGTGAGAGCAGCTACTGTTTTTTGAGGGATGCGCATGATAGTGTGAGGAGAGCCTCAGCTGAAATCAATATTAAATCAACTCTCGCAGTCTGTTACCCCGACCAACAAGTGGGCCAACGAGAGAGAGAGACAGATCTGTCAACGAGTCAGGTTAATACACACAGTGAGACACATGTGCGCAGACACAAATGTAGTCAAAAATGCACACTCCCACACACACACAAACACACACACAGTTTATTTCCCAACATTTTCACTATATTCAGCTGTTATCGCTTCATTCATTCAAGCCAGAAACTCCATTTAAATATCCTAATGTTCCCAATTGTTGATACACTGAGATTTATTTAACTTTTCGGTCCCATTCAGAGTATTTGACTCATTCTCATTGCAACATCTTTTCATATTCCATCAGTGGCTTTTTCGACACGAACTCGAGGCAGCACTGCCGTTTGGCTCACAGCTTACATTCTGTTTTCAATCCTTCAGTCTCACCCGACTATTAGGGAAGCGAGACTTCAAATAAATCACAGCCGCCACTTCAGTTTGGCCTCTGGCTTTTCAACAAACCTGGACGTTATTCAGAGTTTTCAAGCCAGCAATGCGCATTCGGCGTCCGCCTCTAAGCAGGCAGCATTCCCGACCACAAGTCCTGGGAACTTGCTTTCTCGCGTTATTTCACAGGGATAAGTGAAAAGCATCAAACTGTAAAACTGAAAGCTTAAATTAATGCTGCATATGGCAAGTATAGTCAACACGTTTTTATGGCAGACGGCCCCCCCGATCAGTAGATCGCGTGACAGAAGCGTGGTGATGCACATCAACATTCCTGACGTGTCTGAGCTTTTCCACATACGTTGACCTTTTCGAAACAGCCTACCCAGCTTGACAGCCGATATTTACAACCTGCCGTCTTCAGGACAGCGATGTGTGGCGTTCTAGGTTGCCAGTTTGACACCAAATGTTTCTGTCCGCATTCGTGACGCCTGCCTGGAGGATATCATAGCGACAGTGCAGACAGGCAGGCTGAGGCAATCATGAGAAACACCTACATCAGTGCCCCGGTGAACAGGTCCTTTTCTTTTGAGCAAAGAGTGCCTGTCACCGCCGCTGTGATATAGCAGCAGAGAACACATTTAAATCGTGTTTTGTTTGCGCCTCCTTAAGTGTCTATTCATTAAACGTGGCTCTGACTGTGATGGACTGTGATCTTTTTGTCTGTCAAATGTTGTTTTCAGACTTATTTGCTTCCAGGAAAAAAACAATAAAAAAACTTAAGATACTCACCCGCATGCCTCTACATGCACGCCACAGCTTACCGTCTGCAGTCCCCTGATGTTACAAATGCATCTGTGTTCAAGCCCTTTCATTGTGAGGGGATCCTGTGAGGCAGAGAAGGAGACGAGATGAGAGGAATGAATGAAGGACAGAACAGAACAGAACAGTTGAAAAAAAAAAAATGCCATGTACGGCAGAGGACGGGAAATGACAGAAGAAGAAAAAAAAAAAGCGAAGAGCGAGGATGACAGAAAGGATAAAAAAAAAAACTGAGAAAAGACAACAAGAGCAAGAGGGACACCGTGGGTGGACACAGGGAACATATAGCCAGCGGCCTGGAGACAGAGGAGACAGTTGGCAACACTTTGACACAACAAAGGCCAGAAGCACACTTACTGCTGAACAAAAAAAAAAGAAACGATGCTGCCGCCAGAGGGGGTGGCCGGGTGAGAGGGGAGGAGAGACAACAGAGGGAGAGAACGAGAGGCAGAGCCATATTGATGTGTGCGAGAGCGATAGACACCAGAGAGACAGTGTGTCGGGAATGCGTTGGCATTAGCGGGACGCCTTTTTTTCTTTTTTTTTCCAGAGGACAAACATATCTGAAAGCAAAACTATGATCCAAGTTCACCACAAAGGCAAGTAGAGAAGAGGGAATGGAGACGGGCGATATGGACACGGTCGGACAATGTTCAGACATTTTAATAACGTGGTTCTGTGCAAGATCGTGTTTGCTTTCGTGCGTCCCAATTAAAAGTACAAGAAAAGATACAATTAAGATGTACTGATCCCCCAAATGGGGAAGTTCACTTGTTGCAACTACCTAAGAGTAGCAAGCGAAGGTAATAAAAAAAAAGAGAAAGCGAGTGATAAATGAGTATAACGGTGGAAAGAAAACAGATTACACACCTTTCACGTGTACATAAATGACCATGATGCCACGGAGTTATTGTGCCCGACTGTAATACACACCTGTATGGTATGAAGTATACAGAAAAGTATATATATATAATTGCACAGATGTGAACTATACAGATATTATATATATTATGAATGTACATGTGATATGCAGAAACATTAACTGCAAACATTTTATTCAAGTAACGGGGCCAGAGCGAATGGAGCAACTGAGGTGATATGGGAGTTGTTGTGGATGCGGCTGCAAATCTGATGGCACGTCATTGACCCTTTGCCATAAAAAAGGTCGAGCGTTTGGAGAGTCATCAAGAACAAAAACACTCTGAGCGATGCGTCCCTCATGGGGATCACGAGCGCTGATGTGGACGTTCTCATTTGGTGTGATGCAGTTGGTTAAACAGCAAAGGAGGAGCGTTGTCCAAGAAGACTGACGGTGCCGTGACTGTGACTGAGCCGTTGAGACAGTCACTAATCAATTTACTAATTGATAAATGTTTGTGCTGCATAAATTAAATCTTCGTGACAGTTGCGTGCGGAGATGCGGACTGGTACATGGTAGGGGTTAATCTAGCGGAAGGAGAGCTCAGGAGGGATTTTTTTTTTTTTCCCCAGGCGCGGCAATTACTCGCGTTGGCTCCGCGGGCTGATGTCATGGATCGGTTTGATGAATTGATCTCGTCACTACACCACGATTTATCGAGATTGAGTTCCCCTTTCCAGCTTGTTGCACGTACCCAAAAATAATTGCACACTGAAAGACAAAGTACATGAAGAAGTCCTTGTAGCGTACCTTCAATTACACCACTTGTTCCCGGAGAGCTGAGGCGCGGCACGAAAATGCATGAAAAAGTCTCTTTTGGTGAGCAAGCGCGACTTCGGATGAGCCTGGCAGCAAACAGCGCTTCAGAGCCACACAACTGTCTGATTTGTTTAGGCCTGTGTGGCTGTGTGTGTGTGCGTGTGTGTGTGTATGCGTGTGTGTGTGTGTGTGTGCGTGTGTGTGTGTGTGTGTACAGGGGGGTGTTATTAATTCATCAGGAGACGGGAAATACAGCGAAGAATCCAAAACCGTGCCTTCACTGTAAAACAAGTGATTTGAGCAGGAAGACGTACTATAGCCCCAGTCTGATCTAAAAATATGATATCAATGATAGAAAAAAAAAACTGAAGGAACAAAAACATGGAATTCTAAAGTGTTTCCTCCACTCCAGGATGTATAAATCATGAAGAATGCATGTCAGAGATTCAGTGAATGTTTTATTTTCCCAGGAACAGACGACCCTTAGAAGGGAAAGGAAGTTGCATTTTGACACAACGTTAAGTGTGTGCTGATATACATGGTTTGTTCCTCAGTGTCCCTGTGGAACTAAGGTCACACGCCTTTTTTTTTTTTTGGGGGGGGGGTATGAGATATTCACATTGCACCAGCAGAATCTTGTCCTCTCTGTCCCTGTTACACACCTTCTCTCCTCTCCACTCTGTCCATAATCTGTGTTGATATTCATCAGGTGAAATGAGGTGGAGAGACTGCACTCCATTAATATCCTGTGCTCTCCCCCAACATCTGCAGTGACACGTCGAAATATTAGCAATGACAGATGAGTTTGCTGATGTGCGGCGGGGCTGACGCACATCGCGCAACCCCCTCAGTATTCGCCACTTAACACCGAGAAGAAGAGCCGGCAGACAAACACCCAAGTGAGGGTTATATGTACAAACAGACTGTTTATTACCAACCCTGGGAGGATTGCGGAGGGTAGCAGTCAGATTGCAACGATAGGGACAGAAATATACAGTGAGAAGAGGGGAAAAAAAGATAACACACTGAGGTAAAAATGTGTTGGCAGCAACGTCAAATTAAAAATGCCACCGTTCGTCACTTGAGGGGAAAAACCCTGTTATCCTGGAAGCTGAGCATAAAATAAGTGTTCAGCGTGATGAGTCCCAGAGCAGAGACATCTAATTAACTGTCCAGTGACTCCACCAGCAACACAAAGCTGTTTGAGTGGGAGGCTGATTTTGATGGAGCATCCCTGTTGTCATCATCAGCGACTAGGAATAAAGTGCCGTCGAGTCCCGCAGCCGAAACACTGAGGCTCGATTCCAAGCACAAATATAGGCTTCTTTTTCTTTTTTTATTAAAAATTGTTCTTCATATCCATTTAAGCTAGAAATGGGAATTCTTTCTTCTTAATATTCAGAGTGAAAAAATGATGGATAAAACATGATGATTGGGGAGTAATGCCTTTTATTTGCTCTAGGGTCAGCGATTTCCACTGTGATCCTCTAATAGCTCCTTTAGCGCCACCATAAGGTTGATATTTGTGCAAGCACAATATCTTGACAACTGTTGAACGGCTTGCAAACTTTACTAGATATTCAAGATATATTAAAGGTCAATGATTGATCTTAAAGAGGACTTTAACATCAGTAAGTCATCATTTTCACTTGTTCATTGATATAGCTTGACGTCTAGAGTACTAGACTGATTGGCACAAAGTTTTGGACAGAAATGTATGATTTCCCCATAATGCAATGACTAATTGACTAGAAATGACTTGCTAACTTTTCCTTTGTGCGCCATCGTGAGGTTTATATCTTTGGCTTTGAGTGAAACGCCTTTATAAACTACTGGGTGGATTCCACTCAAATTTGCTCAGCCTCAGATTATTTCAAGATCCCAAGAGAATCAATTGTTATGAATTTGGCTCCTTATCTACTTTTCATCCAGCGCCACCATCAGGTTAGAGTCATAGCACATCTTATACTTTGGTTAATCATCGAGAAACCTCCTATCAACCTAACCTGCTCACCTGCACGTCCATGTGCTCCTCAGATGGTCCCATTTCCAAAGTTAGGGAGTCCTTCTTACTCATTGGTCATGTGCGTCACGTCGGAATGTGGGAGCCACATGGTCGCCAAAAAGAAGTTGTTTGCATTTTATGGCTCGGAGCATTTAAACAACACATTGACAGCTGTTTCTTTTATTTGAGTGATGAGGAAGCTCAAAGGAAATTACAGTTTCTTACCATCAATCCAGCGCTGGCTTTCCTCCGGAAATGGGCAGCATGCTGTTATTAGCATTTAGTCATTACCGCCTCACAGAGCTGCTAGCATGGCCGTAGACCTGTTTCCCCCTTGTCACCGTTTATTGTTTTTATCCGACAAACACTGGTCTTTACACTTTACTATACGCCTGTAGCTGTTGATGTCTGCGGAGCTTTGGTTTAGACCGCTGTAAAATACAAGTCATTTAACACATACAAACTTTTTGGCTTGAAGTTTTTGATTTCATACAAGTTTTTCAAAACTCTTTTCTCTTTTTTTTTCAGTTGGACC
Source organism: Diplodus sargus (assembly GCA_903131615.1). Lineage (NCBI taxonomy): Eukaryota > Metazoa > Chordata > Actinopteri > Spariformes > Sparidae > Diplodus > Diplodus sargus. The sequence continues at coordinate 6,283,585 of CAEMYA010000018.1, read as the reverse complement.
ACTGAGTAAAGACTTGAAACATTTACAATCATCAGGAGTCTCATGAAGCAGGATTCGTGAGTTAGGGCGCTAACTCTGGGCTTAACCCCAGCGCCGACAGCCTCCTGATGTTTGTTCTTTTTCAGTCTGGTACATTGCCATGGTAACTGCTCTGATTATAATTGTCTTTAAATACATTAAAAGCCTTCCTTAATCTCACCAGTCAACTCAGCATTGCCCACCACCGTTTGAAACGGCTGGTGTTTCTGGTGCATAAATAGCGAGAAGGGGTTTCTATTTTCTGTTTTCCTCTGATGAGCTAGATTTAACTGTAGTTCCTATGAGAAGTATGTACTCCGTAAAGTTCAGACAGTAATGCTTATGCACCATCTTCGATTTTTCTCCTCTTTGAGCCTCTGCAGCAGAAACACTTTCTTTCAGCCATTTTATTTTCCTTGTATTGTGCAGGATATTGATCGTCCCGTGATTGTTCCATATTTTGTGTCTTGCTCACGTTAAACTTTCCAGCTCCATATGTTTGCATAACCTCAAATTCACTCCAGGAAAAAGTTTGTTGAAATGCTTTTGTATTAGTCGCATATTCCAGTACATCTTCTGTATTATTTCACAGTGACATAATTGTCTTCACAGTTGTGATTAGTGTTATCTTGCTGCTCTGTATGTGACCTTGTTTCATGTGATTAGAAAACCTGCCCCTGAGGGGTTTTTGTTCATATCTCACAGTTTTGCCAAATGGTGTTTCTGTTGAGAAACATATTTCTCATTTCCTCAAAGCTGCGTGTTCATAATGAGTTTGGCACTGACAACTGTAAGTTTCAACCTAATACTGACAGTGCTCATGTTAATGTCTTTACAGTATATTTATGAAATAATGTTCGCCAATAAATGCACAGATACAGTTCCTTTACTGCACACGCTCTACTTTTCATATCGGATTGATCCAAGATCCATTACGTTATGTTTCTTCCTTTGAATCTCTTCTGCGTCACACAGTTTACGCTGAGATATCAAAAGATTTCAGCAATGGAAGTACTAAATGCAAAGTCTAAAGCTTTGGTTGTATTCAAGAGGATGAAAAGAGGATCAAAACTGCTGCCATGTCACCAGGAGTATTAACCCGAAAATGCAACCAGTGGTAGTAGTGAAGGGACAAAGAGTGATGGCTGAGGATCTGTGTGGATTTAATTTAGAGCCGGACATCATATTAGCTCAGTAAGGACCCATGGACGACCGCTCTGATTAAACTGGAGGTCAGTGGGTTGGGGGGGTGTCAATCTGAAACTGAATAGACAGACGCAGAGGAAGAAACAGCCTTTGCTAAGCTTAACTAGTCATCTTCTAGGCCTCTAAAAAAAAAAAAGTGGGGGTGTGTAACAACAAGCACAGTCCTTTGGCACAATCCAAACACACCCTTCGCCCCAACCACTTAGGCTAGTGGCCAGGTAATGAAGCAGTGGTCTCTCTTATATGATGACTTGATTGATGGGGAGTATCCATGCCTTCCTATCTCCATCAGATAAATGACATTGTGATGGTACCAGGATTGCCACAGCAAGATAAGATAAATCACCACTGCTGAAGTGAGCATGTTGTGTACAGTCCTATTTCAGAGGGGGAGATTTCAACCACTGGCTCTTGTTGCTATATTCTGAGGGACATGGGATCACTGGAAAATGTAGAGGTAAACATTTAAAATGTGATCGAAGCATAATTTACACATTTGTCAGCACAAATGTGAATTCAGCACCTGGGCAGAGTTAGTATTAAGACAGCATGCTACCTATTTCGCAAAAACCTTCTAATCCTGATGGTTCAGCCACTGTAAGCGTGCATAGTTTATAGTGTGTTAGCATTGCATTCTGTGGTAGTCTGTCAACATGTATTTAAATGTACAACTGGGCCACTGTGAGCACAGTGAGGTGGGAGACAGAATCGGTGCAACAAGTTACATATTTATTTCTAGTGCCACCGATCTTACAAATAAATTACCTCCTTCAGCTGATTAAATAAACAAAAAAAATACCTTTGCGTAGCCAGAACATCACACCTCCCACTCCACACACGCACACACACTTACACAAAATGATAGACTTGCAAACACGTAATTAGCACCCAACCCAAACAATTTTCCATCCATTGTTTCCCCCTAACAAGATTTCCGACTTTACAGTGTGATGAAAGGTATCGTACACATTCATTATGTCACTATTCAAATTCCTTTTTTTAATTTTCTTGCAGGAAAGAAACCTTTCAAGTCCCTTCAGAGCATCTTACAGATTCGGCTGTGCGCTGTGAAACACTGTTACATCTGTTCTCGGGGTATAAAAACAAAAATGTTCATGTGAAAGCACAGGGTTGTCAAATGTATGTCAACACTTGCATTATATTTTCTGCTGTAAATGGTTTGTGCTTATCACATGTCGGCGAGGAGCTTGCGGGAAAAGAAAATGCCGCCTTTGTCTTTGTTTTTCCATATATTACGTTTAAGCACTTCACGGACTAAAAGCATTCTGCAGTGTCTTCCTGCATTGCCAAGAACAATTTTTTCCAGCAATTCTGGCTGAAGAATTCATTCCTTCCGTCTCTGTATGTCGATAGCAACTCTCTGTCTTTAGTTGGCGCTTACAAACTCATTTCAGAAATGCAGAACAACTCGTCTCCCCACTGAGTCGTATCCCTGTTTCTACAGTGATTTTATCTCAACAAAAATATCCCAGCTACCTGACTGTTGTGCAATTCCTCTGGTGTACTTTAATGTACCTCCCTTCCCACATGATCATTCTAGACTCACAGGGGTATTGTCTGGGCACTGTGACTCATGCAATCGTCCAGTTTTTTAATCAGCAGTATCTTTCAGAAAGTATAAATGTTTTACTGTCTAGTTAATACCGCAATTTAAAGAGGCACTATCTTGTTTTGCAGAAGAAATTAAACCTCAGAATTGTAATTTTTAACAATATTATTGAGGTAATAACACTAACTCAGAAAAACTTTTAAATACTTATTTTTGTTCAATAACTGAATAAACAAGCTGTTCTCATAAGGATAATAAGGATCCGCCAAATATAAGGAAAGTAAAGCGGTATGGAATTGTTTTTATTCAGTCATGAAAACCAAAAGAGTGTTTGTTTAGTTTGTTTAGACATAACGAAATTGGTCGATGAAGATCTTTCTTTGCTGATTTCTTCTGAACCACAAAACTTCACCTGACTTTCCATCAGTATAGGGGGGGAGTAGAAAATGACAGAATTTTTCATTTTTGGGTGAACTTGTACTTTAAGAAAATCCAAACTTCAGCTCTTATGGTCTCACAGGGTCTGAAAAACGACTTACTGCCACATAGGAGATAGGAAAACACAGAATCTTATCAACATCGTTTTAAAAGCAAACCCTCAGTTGTTTCCTTCTTCAAGCTTTTGCTGTTCAAGCTTTTTTTTGTTGCTACATCCATCACGACATATTCCCCCTGTATCCAGACAAGAGGTAGAGACCACGTTTCTTGCTTTTTCAGCACAGTTAAATACTGACAGATTCACAAGCCCCTGATTTAGAAGACATAAGCACAGATACTATTCTCTCTAGACTGACAAGTGACTCTAATTCCTGAATAGATTTTCTTATCTGAGTGCCGTAGAGATAAAAGCCTAAATTACTTTTTTTGATCTTTTTTTTATGAAATGGGTGGATTTGGCATCAAGATTTTGCACCAAGCCGCTGCACGTTCCAAGTTGGCCTGCAGGTTTCTATTGGCTGTTCCAAAAATCTATAGGCAATGGATCTTTGCCATCGGGGCTCTTGGCTTCAGAACAACCTTCCTGAGAGCTGGCAAAGTCAGCATGATCTTATAAATCACTCCCTAACAAAATAACTTTTGGATTTTATTTGTTGCCATATTTTTGTCTCCGTGGTGAACTTTCTGCTCATCCATTGCCTTGATTTTCTCACCTCGTTATTTACCTCGTTCCTGTTCACAGGTGTCACGATCACATTCTCATGGGCTCTACAGGCACATGTGAGAACAATCCTCTCAAGCAGGCTTGGAAATGTACCAAAAAAAAGAACCAGGGATGCAACGTCAAAGACTACAACGACCAATTAGACAATCAGACGACAGGGAATAAAAGTATAAGATGATGCCAGTATAAGAGGTGATGCCAAAGAACAACTCTATCAACATCAAGGTCAGCACCTATTGTGCTTTATACAGCGAGGGCAGCACTGTCATCGACTGCCAGGGACACGACAGGTCATCTTCCAGCAGCTTGTGCAGAAACAGGCAGCCACCTGCGTCCACTGCCAGTAGGTGGCTCTGTGACGCATTGCTCCATTGTAAAGCACAGTGTTAAAGAGCGTGCTGTTGGTTGTCTGGTTGTAATAGTACAAAGAGTGTCCTGATCTACCTATGGTTTAAAGAGACAGTTCACCCCCCAGATCTAAAAAATACATTCTTTTCCCCCTGTTGTGCTCTTTATCTCTATAAATTGTTTCAATATGATTCGCGGAGTTTTGGAGATATCAACCGTAGCGATGTCTGCCTTCTCTCAGATAACACGGAACTAGATGCCACGCGAAATGCATTTGATGACAGGGATATCTCTTTCTAGAAATCACGACCCAGTTCATCAAGGTAATCCACAGACCTTGTTGCGACTATTTTCTTTCCATTTCCCCGAGCAGAAGGAAGCTGCATTTACTCATGGACAATAGGCTATCAGACTAAGATACCAAAGCTAGTTTCGTTTTGAGTTTCGCCCATGAGTAAAAGTTTTTAATTTCTTTTTCCTTTTTTCGGCCGTTTTGAGCACAACAACCATCTAGTTTCATTATATTTGACAGGGTGGATGGACATGTCGGTATCCTGTATGTCTGGTCTGGATCTCCTACCAGGACGCTTAAATAACTCTGAATTAATTTCCATATCTCTCAGTCCTGCCACCTGTGCTCAGTTTCTATTAGTACTGCTGCACTATACCTCAGTGATTTATACCGCCTGAGCTCTGCGTCAAAAGATAATTTATATATATATGTACATTTTCGGTAAGAATCTGTGAACCAGACTGGACTCGCCATCTGATCATAAATTTAACGCTGCAGCAGAAATAATTTAGCACAACAGCTTGGTTTGGAGGACGGTTTGGAGATGTGTCCTTGCTATGGGCAGCAGACCAGTGAAAACACAGGAAAAGCTAAATTGGTTCTGCTGCAATACTATATTTTTGCATGACTAGTTACCAGTCAGTACCGTATTTGTGCCAGCTTATCACGTTCAATATTTGACAGGGCAGTGAATTGTGGGAAAACAGCTGCTCAATTAAGCACATAGATTCTTTAATCAGCGCCTGCTACTGGATCCCTCGAGTTCCGCGGTCCGTCTCCCATATGTTCTGTATCAGCAGCATGTGTTATATGGATTATAAGCCAGTTTGTGCTGAGGAGTTTGAGGGCAAGGACGTCTGTATGTTCCTCCCTTCTGCATGCGCTCGTGTGTGCCAAGCTGCACGTGCGACTGTCTGTGTTATGAATCCAGAGGTTGTGAGTTTGGTCCTCTGGGACGGAACTTGAAATGTATGATGCCGCCTCTTGCCCACACGTCTGTTTAAATAAGAACGTTGTGTGGAGGGGTGTTTGCTCGCTGTACCATCTAGTGACCGCTGCACAGCCACATTCAAAAGCTGTATACATCAGGGCTAACGGATATAAACAAAGCGACGTATGTACACAGTTTTTTTTCTAGATGGTTTGCAGAAGTCTTGTCCTTGAAACCCAGTTTCCTTTGTGTCCTTGGCCTTAGTTTATTTTATCTGCATTCACATGCAGATATTTATTTATATGGATATTAGCCAAAACAATGTGCACAGAGGAGGAAGTCTTGGCTCGGATATCCATCATCTGTACATCTGCTGGCTACACCGGAGCCCTGAAACATTGGCTGTTGTCCAAAGAGGCTGGATCGCTGATAAATTCTTCAGAGCAGACAAAGGGCCACATAAACACGACACTTGTTTTGGGTTTCTCTGTGACGTCGGATCAACAGTTTTAGGGGGATCTGGCTGTCTGGCCAGCAGAAGGATATTCGGACCGTGTCCTTTGAAGAATGCATTCCCATTGTTGGGATTTATCTTAAATGTTTGGTAGGTGATTCTGAAAAAAGATAGTTTGATTGTCGAGTCTCATTCCCAGGCGACTTTCAGTATAAGGCCTGAAATTCTAACCTAAAGAGTTGATGTTTGATGACCTATGAATTGGACTCAACAATGGACATGATAGATGCATTGACTGGTGCATGATGACCACTTGAAGGTGGTGCTGTTGAGTCCTGCATGCCTTGATCGCTCATATTTCCCATCCACAAAATGTTTTGGCGATGAGGTGGACATTGAGAGGATGATGTTCCGTCCTCTTAATTCCTGCGAACAGGTTTTATCTTGCTGCCCTGTCTTGTCAGACCTTTTATGAAGTGTTCAGTCTTCAAATAAAATGGATCAAGCCCCTCGAATTATGAAGCAATAAGAGTCTGGAGTCGAGGGCCCAGTAACAGAACAACCTTGTGTGAAGTACCATTGTACTACGATGATGCATGCTGTAGTGCACATAACTAAGACAGGCATTACCATTAATATCAACAGCTGAGTGTGTCTGTCACGAGGTGTGGGTTGGAACAGGGCAGGGAAGGGCCAAGGCCTCGTCACTCAGGTTTTTATACCAGAAGAAGAAGGTGGAAAGAAACACAAAGGTGTATGTTTGGGCTGCAGACTGGGGTTTCCTCCAGCTGGTGAACAAACCCAAAGGGCAGACAAGAGAGGGGGACAAGGACATGGTCCTGACATCTCCTCTGAGAACAGAAGGAGAATTACTGTCACATGCAGCACATTAATGTGTAACTAGAGGATTGCATACATGGCACAAGGACAAGGAAATGTGCGGTGTGACACACTGAATGAAAAAGTAACATAATGTAATACTTAATTGAGTCACTTTCTTTCATACTCGCCTCACTGGTGGGAGTGCTGCGTTGACCCAAAGGACAGCGCCTCCGGAGCTGACCCATTTCTAACAAGGTGTGTGAAACAACTGCACCGTGAGAAGGTGCAGAACATGAAATATCACTAGACTTACCAAATTAGAAGACACAATATTCACACTGTGTACGGAGAGTGCAAACATTTTGAGCTATGGTGAAAACTAAAGCTGCTTCGTGCCTCATTAGATGTAGTTGTCGGGTCATCTGAATCAACTTCATACACTATTTAAAAGCAGCAATTAAAATTTTTTTCAGATACTACAATCTGTTTTTCTACCAACATTAACTTGAATGAACTACCTGAGAAAAGTTATCCAAACAACTGTGTAACTTGAAAAGCCATGTGCTGTTTCCTCCTACCAATAATCACGTTCTTGGCTTTCAATGCAAATTTTCATACCATGAGAACAACAAATACGCAACAGGGGAGAAAGAAAAATGATTTTACTAGGTTTAAAACTTCTTCTCAGGATCGGGTAATACTCAAGAAAATGCTTTTCAGAACTTTTTTGAGGAAAACCTATTTATGACCAAAGTTGAACTTTGCAGGCTCACATTCTGTGGAGAGAAGGATGATTTAATGGTGAGGCAGCACTATTGTTATTGGTGGAGCAGGAGAACTGGAGCCCTGTTAGATATGGCATTTTTTTTTTTCTTTCTGGGTCTCCTCAATCTATTTGACGTATTATAAATATTAATGCCTGTGGGTTTTGTCATAAAGTTGATGTGGACTGTGATGGATTTAACCCCCAAACCAAACGTAAGCACAAATAAATGCCAAAGTTTATAATTCACTGGGATTCTTCACTGTGGGTAGGCTGGAAACTGCTTGGATTGAGGATATGACTAAGTTAATGGAGAGGTCTCTATGCGCTTTACAGAGAATAGCACTAAATGGGCTGAAACACTGCATGATGCACCTCCACATTAAGTTAAATAAACATTTGGCTAGATTCAGAGTGGATTGCATTTGTTGATTTTGCTGCTGTGCGGTAGATAACCGTTGTTATGAACTGCCTTTGACTGTATTTGAAAGATTCTGCTGTTTCATGGCTGCATTATGGTTTCAATCACACAGGGGTTTTTTTTGGGGGGGAGAGCTGATATAGGTTCTGGAAATACTGCAGTCTGCTTGTTTCATTCCGCTGTTTGCTGCAGGGACCATTGCAAGGATTTAAAACCACAGTCACGATTTACTGTATAACCTGACAGCAGCCACGGAGTGCCCAAGGGGGAGGCTGAGCAAGCCCAATGAAGATAAATAGCAAACTGGAAGCTTAAGTAGCTTCTGTTAAAGGCAAATAACACGGAATTCTGTTGCTTAAAAATTTAATTCGACTGGCCACGGGCAAAACAGTTTTGTCATAATGAATAACGTCTCGTGTTGCCATAAATAAGAAAGAAGATTATCCTGTCTGAAAGTCTCGTTTGAGTCTGAAAGCTCTTATCAGCTTTTCTCTCTTGTAATATGTATCTCAGTTATTGGGAGAGGACACCCAGGTTGCACATCCGAGAATAGCACCAGAGAATTGATTTCTGCTCCTGGGGGTTCTCTGAAAAAGAGCTGTTTGTACTCATTTAATCAGAGTCACCGGCCACATTTGTAATGAAAGCCAACAAGACCGGCAATTTCAATTTTTCCACAAATGTACTGACGCCCAAATTAAATACTGGTTAAAGGAGAACTATGATGCTGTCTCGTTTGTTGCCTTTCCTTCTGTGTTTAATTTACAATATTTGAATCTAAAAAACCCAAAGTCTGCACTAACGGGAGCTCCTCTCTCCCACAAAAAACACTACTCCGTAATTTCCTTAAAACTCCCCGTCATTAGCCCCCCTTTAATTCTGCGACTTCTTGACATCACTGCATCGCCATCTCGCATATTTGCATAATTTAAGGTTATATTTAAGCTATAAGTGAAGCTACCGGGAAGCTGAACATGAGACAGCTGAACAGTAGACACAGTGAAGGGTGCTGGCTCAGGGGTGTGCGAGCTGACCAATGGGAGACTAGGGATTCAGGAGGCAGGCCTTAAAGAGACAGGAGCTAAAACTCAGACAGAGGGGGAACACAGCGCTGCCACGAAATAGTCTTTTCTTTTTTTCTTTTTTCACCACAAAGTTGTTTTTTTTAATCTTACAATCCCACAACAGCACAATAATTATCATCGGCCCAAGGCATTCTTTATTCACAAAGTGGTTTTAACTAACATACACTTGAGTGCGTACATCTGAAAAACATCACTAAATTGTGAGGAGATCCTGACAGTTTGTATCTTCAATACTAACTGAATTATTAAATATAATTAAGCTAACTTCATCTCTGAGGTGAATATGCTTCCTGTGGTAATGAACACTAACCAATGGAGTCCTACTGTAGACATACCGATTTCACACCGAGATTAAAGAAGTTTCCCAGGAAGGATTCCCACCACCTCGGGGTTACAAGATTTCCATCTCTATTAAATCAGTGATAACTCTGTTAAGATAAAAATGATTTTTGCCATGACTTAAACATGAGCCCCTATCTTGATCTAAATCCTGTAGTGCTCAGGCAGAACTCTTCTCTGCTTCGGCCTGCTAAGTTACAACATACTGAGCCCCTGTTGAGCTGTACAGCTACACCTGTACTATCGATCGATTTAAAGCTAAAGAGAGAGTTTGAATTCTGGTTACTTTTTATTTTTTTACTATTTGAACTGGGACAGAGCAGCTTCTCAAGAAAGTGCATAATGCAAGACTTGAAACAACAGAGACAGACCCATTTGAGCCTTCAAGCTGTCTGTTTCGTATCTCCCTCAACCCATCTGTTAGTTGTTGGACCAGTATAGTTACAACAGGTGTAGACCGAGCAGCAGGAACAATAGGCTGCGCTGGCAGGTAACAAGGCTTTGGCCTAATTGACCAAAAAGTTTAACAGGATTAATGAGGCAATCAGCCAACATGGAGGAGAACAACGGGTAAAGACATCAGGAAAAGGTTTCAAGCAGACGACAAGCAGGGAGTGCGCAGAAATCCTGGACCGGAAACCAACACATTCTCACTCCAAACTCGTCAAATATGACAGGTTTGTCAGTGGACAGTTCACATATTATGACGTTGTCAGATGGTCGAAGTTTGGTTGACTTTAGGCTGAAAAAAAACGTGGTTAGGTTAAGGAAAAAAATCATAGTCAGTCTTAGTCTACTCACGTTATAGAAGACTGGAGTGATTATATGACCCGCCCAACCTCCTCAACCACCACCTTACTCACACTTTTCTCGATCTTCATACGTCCGCACTAGAGAGGCGCTTTAAAAAGTAAAATAACTACAGCATCAAACTTAGAAGCGCCGGGCAACTGACCAGACTGCCGTATCTGATGCTTCGGGAGTGAGAGTGAGCTGGCTAAAACAAAAAAAAGGCTGTTGATGTATTGCTGATGAAGAGCAGCTTGCAGTTGAAAGGAACGTGTGATCTGTGGGGAACCCAGACAGAGTCCTCCTCCAGCTTGCTCCAAATGTGGACTCAGTTGCAATAACGGCCCTAAAGCAACATTCACGATGATGTTACAGTAACAACACCAACGTGGTGATATCAGATACGCCGTATTGCAAAATATACATTGCAAAAGTCGCAATTAAGGATAAGAGCACTTGTCAGAGTTGCGTTTTAGTCCGCAGTGTTCAGTCTGAACACTAAACCCAGTGTTTCTGCAGTAGTGACTAACAATGTTAACCTCACTCGACGCTGATAGGAGCAACAACCGTTTTAGCTTGCTCTTGAGTTCAAGGCCGATGCCATTTGTTACTGCCGCCTGATTGCTTGTTTCTTTAAAATTACTTTGCGTGGGTGTGGTTGCGCTGTTCACAATCACTGAAGCAGGCACACCAGCTCCCTGGCAGCAGGGGGGCATCACACAAACAGCTCATCAGGCAGGCTGCAGGAAGTGTTCTGTCTTTGTCGCAGAGTGTCTTTGTTCATGCGTGGCAGCCTGACATGTGTTGCAGCAAAAGATGCTTTTCTCTGGAAAATCGGGTTGACAGGTGAAAAACCTTTCAACGGGGGGTCATGAATTATAGAGTTGATGCAGTTTAATTGTGTGTGTCTTTGGATTTATTGATGTGGACGTGAATAATTCAAAGGTTTGTGTGCGCGCCGGACAGTTGATGTAGATCCGTTTAGTAGTGTGGAAATGTGGACAAGGATAATGTGAGGACTTTGGTTGACTGGGAGGGATTTTGGAACTAAACTACAGTCACTGAAAGGTCTGTTACTTTATTATGCTGAATGTAGCAGGGAAAACTAATTATTTTCACCAGCTGCAGAGATTTGGAGTCGAAGTTGTCCTGGTTTTGAGGACGGCAGATAGGTCAAGTTTCCTTGTGTGGAGATATTCTCACTAGTTTTCTCTACTTGTCCCTGGACTGATAGTTCTTCTTACCTTTTGAAGCACTTGGACAGGCAGCTTGCCTACTAGGGCTGTGAAAAGCTTATGTTCAAGCTGTAATTACTGGTTTGAAATGTTCAGTCTGGTGCATGAGGCCCTTGTCGTAGTTTGCAGTGAGATCCAGCAGAGGGCGCTCTCAAACTTCCATATTACCTTTGCCTATTACATGAAATAATTGCACTGACTTATCGGCAAGCTAAGCTAACATTGTCGTTGTGTTGTTTTGCCATGAAAATGGAGGACAAAAGGGAGAAGGGCCGTCCAAAGCGGACCATAACGACGACGAAACATCTGAGAAGCAGTGTGTGGAAGTATCGTTGGTTCTACACCTTAAATGGTCACAAAGTCACAAAGTTTGTCAACTCTGTAGAAGACATTTGTCTTGAAGTTACTCTTCAACAACAACAACAACAAACCTGCAGATTCACCTGCTAGCTCACCACCCAACTGTGGCAGCGGAGGCACCACAGATGAGCGGAGCTGCACGAAGCTCGTAAAAAAGCCATCACTGATGAGAAAATAAGGCGAGGCAGTAGTGACGGGCATACGGGAAACAACAAGTTAATGCAGCTGCAAGAAAATAATTTGGATTGCTGGAACAATGCGACAAATTCATTTGAACAAATTCCGTGTCATTTCAAATGTGTTAGATCTTGATTTTAGGAAAAAATGATGGCCATGATGCTGATATGAAGCTAGTTGTTCAAGACTCTGGGCACAGATGAAGACTTTCAAGTCACTCCATCCAAGCAACCAAGGCTGGATTTTAACGGTTCAGACTGCTCTGACCCAGAAACAACTTAAAAATAACTAATGGTTTGTTGATTAAAACGAACATTTGTTGAGGTCAATGTTGTTAAAGTTCTATTCAGCATGCAGGCGATGTGCCAGTCCATCGCATTAACTTAGTAGTAGAAGTCAGATGACCTCCATCGTCACAGTGATAAAAATGAACACGTGGTTATTGCTGTGAAATGGCTAGAGTACAGTACGGTCAAGGCAACAAAACTTCTTGGTTAGATTAAAGAAAAAGGATATGGTTTGGGTTCAATATGCATGTTAATTTCAATTTTGTGTGTGACTTAAATGCATGACCTCAATGAACCTACATTCAAGCTAGTCAAAGTTGACCTTTCGTATCATGAGAACGCCGGTCCTCTTGCCCTTCATACTACGCCACCGAACATTTTTTATGCATGGTATTTTTCATGAGAGGGAGGATTTATGCGTTCACTGCATGCAAAATCAGACTGCGAATTTGAAAAAGTGAAGTGGGGTTATTTGCACGGACATTAAAGAACAATTCACCATAAAAATGAAAAATCCAGACATCATCTGCTCACTCCCATACTGATGGAAAGTCAGGTGAAGTTTTGTAGACCACGCATCCTTTAATTTTTGCAAAAATTGACCATGAGCTGAAGTCATTTAGTTACCTATTGATGATGTGTACAGTTATCATAAGAAATTGTAACTAGCAGAACACCTCTTAAGAAGAATTTGTAGTTGCCGCTGTTGTGTGTTATTTCTAAATAATGACACACACTCGAGCAAAGGAGGGAGGAAGAGAGGAGGTCGCATGCTGAGGGAGGGGAGACCTCATTTAGACAGAGACAAGAGGGAGTGTTGTATGTCAGCGGACTGTTGAGCGTGTCCAAGGTCAGGGGGAGATGAAGGGAGCTGACAGAGTATAGAGCAAGGCGAAGAACCAGAGAAGAAAGAGAGACAGAGGGAGAGGGAGAGGAGAGGTGGCACGATGACTGCACAGAGGGATACGAGATGAGCGACTTCGGATCGAAATGAGAAGAGAGATGAAGGAGGAAGAAGAAGAGAGGAGGGGAGAGGAGCAGACTGCAGGGAATTGTCAGGGAGCATCGCGGAGGGCAAAGACAGCGAGGGCGGAGAGGGGTGAAAAACAAGGAGGGAAGATTAAGTAAAGACAATTATTAGGTGGGAGGATTAAGAATAAAATCAAGGACGGGGCGAGGGAGTATCGGGAAAAAAAGGGGGGAAAGGCAGAGGAGCTTGAGTCGAAAGGACAAGAGAAGTTGAGAAAAACTTGAAGAAATACAGGAGAGGCAGACGACGAGAGGCGCACAGTGAAATCTTAAATGGCCTCGCGCTTCCCACGGTATATTGTTTTCCCCTCACATTTGGAAGTCAAGGTGGACAGGCTGCGAGAGTGAAAGGAGAGGAAAATGCAGCGGAGGGTAGAAAGTGAGAGAGCCAATGCAGCGAGCGGCGTGGAGGAGTTCTGAGGGCCGTCGACACGTCTCCCTCTGTCTTTCATTCTCGAGTGTCTCCTTCTTTTCTCGAGATCCTTCTGTCACCGTCCTTGAGGCGGCGAGGGAACATTCAGTGCCGGTGAGGAGAGACAAAAGACAACACACACACACACA
>CAEMYA010000018.1:6253525-6269705 GCA_903131615.1 Diplodus sargus | reverse complement strand
CACACACACACACACACACACACACACACACAAACTCATTCATTTATACTTTATGCACTCACACGCACACACATTCGGTCACGTGCACACGCAATATGTACAGTACGGTCTGCAAGGCGGCACATCCTATGTTGCGTAAACAAGCCGACACGTGTTGCTGGAGAAGCTCCCACACAGACGCATGTACTTTCTCTAGTCATTCTTTTTGGGTTTTTTTCAGGTTTTTTTTAACACCTCGTGTTTTTCCTCTGCCTTCATCAGCTCTCCGTTGTTCCTTCAGATTGCCTCTCCCGCCCCTCTGATTTATCATCTCTTTTCATTTTCACCCAAATGTTTTTTTTTCTTGCAAACAGCCCGGCTTCTCTCCATCTTATCTGCTCTCCCCGTCTTTCTGTCCCTCAACGCGGCTTTTGTCCTGCCGCGCCGGTCCCATTCTTTCAATGTCTGTGAAAAAACCCACACCAGGACAAGTCGTCAAAGCAGATTACCCATGTACAGCACATTCTGCGCACGGCTATTTATCTTCTCTTATTGTCTATTTCCTATAGAGCCAACCACCCACAGACATGGCGAGGTGCAAGCATAACTACCACCAATGGATTATGGACAAGCGTTTAGAGAGCAATACAATGCAAACACTGGGGAATGTGTTTCTATTTATTTCGGCTTCAGAGCCCAGCGAGCGGATGTTTTCAAAGAAATCTTGCAAGTAATGTTAAAGGGAAGTACGGATGGAGTAAAGTGTCAAGTGTGACTGTTGTGGCTGTGTTGTTGTGTAGGAAGTGTGCTTATATGTATCACACGAGGAGAATTAAAGTGCTGCTTGTTAAAAAGTAACAAGCCGAGACCGGCATCTACAGTCACATAACTCAGAGAGGCTGTACAAAGGCACAGCGGTGATTTTAGCTCAGTGCTTATGTCAGCGTGCATAATTGTGAAGTATTTTGGCCATAAAGCCAAGTGCACAAGTAGAATAGGTTTGACTGGATGATGGAACAAGATGAACATTTTAGGGATCACCAAAGTTATTTCAGTTCACCCCTTGGAGGTGTCTACCAAGTGTTTACCATTACCATACCATTACCATTACAAACTTTACTTGTGGAGATGTGTCACTCAAAACAACAAATGTTTAGTTGTTCCGTTCACAAAAGTTTTTGTAAGAAGTCACAATGGAGATGATTGAACCAAGTGGTAATACATGGGTTAAAATGAAGAATTAGCCAAAAGGCTATTGTAACAAAAGCAAATCAGTAAAGGATCAGGAATGTTCTGTTCAGTTCTTCCCACAGGATTTAACGCTCTTCCCAAGCAAATTAATAAAGGAGCTACCGGTAAGCTAGCTGTCTTATCTGTTCATCTATTACGAAGCAAATGCTGCTGCATCACATATTGCAGCCTGAAAAACAGAGTTGTGACTTGACTAGCTTATATAGATGATGAGAATCTTTGCTAAACTAGAAGAAATGTTTTTTGTTCTTTTTGTTTTATGTGGAAGATTATCAGCACATCTTGGCAGAGAGTGATGTGATCTGTCAGACTTCTTGTTCATCAAAACTTTGTGGATAAGTTCGCGAGGAAGAAAACTGGAAAACCGGCAGCTTACAGTTCACTGGTTAGACGAGAAGAGCTGAAGATAACAGACGCCAGTGTCAAGTCAAACCTCCATATCACCAGGGAAAGTGACAGATTTCACCTTTATTGAAATATGTATCTCAAAAGTTTGTCCACATTTGTGTGTGTGTGTGTGTGTGTGTGTGTGTGTGTTTGTGTGTGTGTGTGTGTGTGTGTGTGTGTGTGCACACTTTACTACTAGATGACGTGATATGTGGTAATGGCTCTGCCAGTGCATCAGAATGATTCAAATGGAAATAGATGGAAGCTGTCGGAGAGGTTGAAAGTCAGAGTTGGATAAATCACAGCTGCTGTGGGAAAAAAAAAAAAAAAAACCTGCTAGTGCAGCCGTAACATTTAGCTCATTTTAATTTAACCTCTGTTTGTTTGATAATCGAGTTCCATAATCTTGTCTTTGAAATAAAGCTACCTGAGGCAGCAGAAGTGTGTGTGTCAGTGCGTCCTCATTTATGTAAAAGAAAGACTTGTGATATACTTCTCCAGCTGAAATCCGACATCGATGTGGCTCAGTGAGTCGAGACAGTACGCAAACACAGAAACACTCAGAGCCATATGCCTGCCATAGGGAGACTTATGACAGATTATTAATGCACACACGCAGCTCCATGTCCTCGACTGACTTTTAGTAATTTTGCAGCCGGCAGCACACCGCGCAGCTGTACCTAACAGGGTTGGATTAAAAGGAATAAATTATCAGAAGTTGTGATGAAAAACTGGTTCGAGTCACGGCCAATAAACTCATTTTAAAAGCAACATCACCCCGACAATTTCCCGAGGAGGACGAGGTGCACAGAGTGGTGTATGCCACACAAGGTTTCCACCAGGAGGATACTGATGCGGTCGCGTGGGAAGCGCAGACTGGCCATGACTGAGCGTGCACCGACATAGTTTGTATTAACACATTTGGTTTAACGCGTCGCTCCGGTCTGACACTCCACATGTCACGGTATGCGCTGACAGTTAAATGTGAGAAAGTCATTCACAGCGTAGCCTCCGGTCTACAAGTCATAAGGCCTCGGCATTCTTCAAACTGAGGCCTTGTCAGATTGTCAAACACAGTCTGAAACCTCCATTTTGACAATTTTGTTTTTTTTTAACTTCGAGACATGCGATCCAACATGCCCGCCGGTGAGCAGTCAGAAGTACAGAGGTGTGAGGGGTCTGTCTGAAAGTGCGCTCTATTATCCATATTTGTCTCAATGCATCAAGACAAAAAGCGCGAAAAGGCACGGAGTGTTTAGAGGGATCAGGGAGGCAACGTGCCAGGAGGTACGATAGCCGGCTTTTTATAACCTGACTTTAGTAGAAACACTTTTGCCTTTAGACGTGGTCTGAGTAATCAATACCTTTAAAAAATATCTGCAACCCAGTGCACAGTAAAAGGGGTAGTATCTGGATATCATTCCCCATACTGAGAGCAGTCATACCTTTCTGATAAAAGTCTTGGGTCCAGTGCATAGGAATCTGTGGCATCAAGCGCCGTCGTTTTCAGATTGCAACCTATGGCGTACCCCTCGCCTCTCCCTCCCCTACGATGGCCACCGAAAACACAGAAAGTCCTCTCTAGAGCCGGTGTTACTATAGAAACATGGTGGCCCAACAAGGCCAGACTCCATTGCAGACATTAAAGGCTCATTCTAAAGCAGCTAAAACACAGCGATTCTCAGTGTCAGGTGAATCTACACCAATGAAAACATAATTATCAATGCTGAGATTGAGAGGCAGGGTTTAAAAAGCCCCCGGGGGAGGTTTTAATGGTGTGTTTTCCTGCCTTTTAAAATCGGTCTGTATTGTGAAATCATTATAACCCAGAGGTCAGCCGGTGCCGGAGGAGAGTGCTAAAGCAGCCCTCAGAGTGAATGACCCACCAGGACTTCTCCTGCTGCTCCCGAGGGCCAGTCCGACTCTGTTAGCATTTTCGCGACTAGTGTGTCAAACGAATACAAAGCCCCTCCAGCACCGATAGAGAAAAGCAGGCAAAACAGGTGAGCTTCACACCGAGTCCTCTGGTGATGTAGTTTAGGATAGTTTAGGGCCCCTATGAATCGCCCAGAGAACCGGATATGGAGAGGGCAGAAAAGGGTACCGCAAGAAAAAGACACGGTACACTAAAGACTTAAAAGGTTTCCATGTTTAACTTGGCTTCATCACAGAAAAGAGCATCAGAATTTTCTCCATGCAACTGTTTTGTACGGAAATACTTCAAATTGTGTGTTAATTCCTGGAATCAACTGGCATCATGAGTGCAAGAAGGGTTTGTGTGAGATTGTCCTCTCCAGTTAAAATGTCTTGAAGGTCCAGGTTACGACGACTGATAATACTTGAGTTTATGCGTACATGCATGCTTGTGTTTGTGCCTCAGCTATATTTTAACATTGAATGCCCTTATCAACTTTTGCTTCCCGCACACTCACACAAATCTTATCACACTCGGTGACGGACAGCCAGACTGTCAGATGAGTCTCTGCAGGGTCGTAGGGGCCCATCTGCCTTTAGCTGTTGAGATGAATGATCAGCAGGACCTTAAAATGACCTGTTGTGATGCAGCGGCGTGGCATCAACTCTGCGCAGCTTTGATGAGCGCTGACACCACGCTGGGGTTTCATTCGAAGCTGTCGACAGGAGCGCCTCAACATTATTTAACTAAGCCGACGTGATGGGTGATTCCACCTCCGTCACCCCCGGTACCTCCAGAAGATCTCTTCTCCTTTTTGCGCCACGGAAATGCACAGGAAGATTGACAAGGCTTCAGCAGCACGTGTGATGTTCCCAGCTCTTTTTCTACAGCTGTAAATTGGAAACTGGAAAAGGCTCTGACCCTAAATTGCAAAAAATCCGGAGTCTATTTTCAGATCTGTGATCACGGATGGATGCTCGATTATCACCACAATGAGCAGCACTGCGTGCATTCAACACCAGGACTGGCAATTTGCCCCAAATCCAGCAGTGATTTCCATTTGAGCAGTTTTGTTCTGTTGTTTGACAGACAGTTTCATATACACACACAAACACACACACACAAACACACATACACACACGCGCGCGGTATCTGAGCGCTCCATGCAGTGAACGAGATCTGAAGATGATCGCAGGGGACCGACTGCTTTTTTGAGCTATGCAGTGTGGCTTCTAATCTTTGACATACTGGCAAGAACTGAAAAATATGAAAAGGTGCCGAAATTTGATTGCTTGACGTTTTATGAGTAAAGATCTGTTTATGCACACGGAACAAAGAGGGTTTTAAGAGCATGTCAAACACCTTTTAAAGTAGTTCAAAAGTAAAGCAAAGAGAAACTCACAGGTGTTTTTACGTGGAGGAAAAAAATACAAAATGAAGACCTTGTATATTTTTAGGTGCAATCTGTAACATACATGTGAGAACTGGAGTTTTAAAAGCAAATAGTCAGGCATTATGTCAGAGGCGTCTATGTACTGTGCTGCGGTGATGCCTCCTGAAGTTAGAATGCTAACCAGCTAGCCCTGGCCAGACCTATCAGGTAACGCATTCAAGGTGAATTGAAATAGTGGCCAAGTCGTGTGGTTATAATGCCACTACGCCCCAAAGAGACTTTTCCAACAGAGTGGCATTGTGAAAGTAGTTGCCTTTAAGTAGTGGAGGCATTACTTTAACTGCAAAATGACTCTCTTCACTCTCGAATATCATCCACCAACTGTCCAGTAACATTTAGAAAGTCTTGAAGAGCCTCCACATTAGATCATTTGATCCAAAGTCAGGTTAGTGGAGAGCGAGCCAGGAAGTTGCATCATGCATTCATCTGGGTAATTCATTTACAGTGGGAAGTAGCCCTTTGTTGTGTCACAAAACAACTTTTGTAGGAATTAGCAATTGTCCAATTCTCTTTAATGCATCCATATTTGTGCCTCAAGAGGCGCCTGTTTCATAGTATAGTATACAGCGTGGATTCAGCTGCAGAGTTAACAATTATAACATTATATTACGATATTTGATACTGCTGTGTTATCTGTATGTTTACAGAGGAAACAGCTAGCCTGGCTCTGTCCAAACATAAAGCTCTATATGCTACATGCTGCATCCATATCAGTATTTGGTTAAAGCTTACCTTTTTTTAGGCAGGCATTCAGTAAAAACAAAACACATCTACCGTTTGTGGAAAGGTGCAGCACCGAAGTGACTAAGCCTACTTCCCCGCATAAAATGTCTCTATGAAATATCATCAGCAGAGAGGAAAGTTATTGTCACATTTGTTTATCTGCTCCACTCCCCTTAATAAAGTCTAACAGCGTGCATATTGCCAGTCGACTGTAAAAACAATACCAAATTTGATTCATGCCATTGCATCCTGCGCGTCCTCCGTCCAGTTTTACAGCCTCGAGGCCCAACCAGCTGCAGCAGCGGCAAACTTCAACTGGACACAACCCCCGGCACTGCATTACACGTCTCACTGTGTTAAAGCGCTGACAAGATTTAAGCGTGTCAGCTTCAGTTGTTGCCACTCCAGAGCATCGGATGGATGTCGTACAAGTGTGGGATTATAGGCTGGTAATGTCCCGCGGATGCTTTAAACTTTACGACGCGCCGATGAAAAACTTTTACTTGCTTTTCTCCCTTGTAAATGTAACATCGATTTATAAGCGACTTCTCAGCGTCGGAGCGGAGTGTGGGTTCCTAAAAAACCTTGTCGTGGGAGTGGAGGCCGGGGGGGATGACGGAGGGGGGGAAGAAATGGAGAGAGGAAGGGAGTGGGAGTGGCAGAGTGACAGGCAGGAAGAGAAGGAGAGCGAGAGATCAGATAAAAGCCACAGTGGAGAATTGGAGTTAATTTGTTTCTTTGATGAGAGCGGGACACCCAGGATGTGATTTCAAATATTTATTAAAAACGTTTTCGAATCCGGTATCTCCTCTATCTCGGCCCCTCGCAGTACAGATCCGCTCTTGTCTCTGTCCGCGTCCATTTATCTCCCAATCTGTCTCCTTGTCTATTCAAGTCTCTTTTTGTTATCAATTTCATCAGCCCTTTTCCCCTCACATCCCTCAGTTGTCTCTTATCCAGCCCGTCTTTGTCTTTTCTGATGTACTTTCCTTCTTCCATTTCTTTGCTTTTCACACGCGCTCCCTCCGAGCCTCCTTGTCTTTGTGCCCATCTCTTTTATGTCCCCTTTTTTTATTTCCACTTTCTTCCGTCCTCTGTCTTCCCCGGTCCTCTCCTCTCATCTCCCTCCCATCCTTCTTCCTCCTGCCTCTCTGTCCCCTTATCTCCTCCTTTCCCCCAACCCCCCCCCCCTCCATCTTTTCACTTCGTCCTCCCTTCTTTTCGCTTCTCTGAAATGTATTACTGTCATCTAGTGTTTAAAACATGAACCACAGCAGCACCTTCTTTGATCAGCGGAACAGGAAAAGCCTGCTCCTCCTCTCCTCCCTATCGATGACTAAAGACGGTTAAGTTCCCTTCGTAATGACGGATTTTTGAGAAGTGTTTTTTCATGTTGTTTGTGCTCGGGGAAAGTCTTATACAAAGAGGACACGCTGCAGAAAGTAATTAACAGGATCCAGAGAGCTTGATGTACTCATATGTATGTACTTGCTCAATCACTAACTAACACCCATGGTACGCAGGTCTGGATATCTGCTGTTTAAATATTAATGGCGATAAAAGACACTCATCACTGGCCCCGATATTAACCCTTCCCTTGCATTTACTTACGAAATCACAAAGTAATAACGTGTTAATAACTCATTTGGTTTAACTTATAAACATGTGAAAAATCAAGGCAATAGCTTTCGATATACTTTAGGGACGAAGGGGATTCTGTCACAGTTATGTGGGCTCAATTATGTTGGCTCAATTTTGTAAAAAGAAAAACAAAAAACCTGACAACTGAGTGTGATAGGATCTACAAAGGTCAAAGACTGAGTGATGAAATTCCTGGATCACGTTTGGGAAAAACAGCAATGACACATTGCTGTTCTAACCTCAGGTCATCAGACATGTTGGCTCTGGCCTGTCTTAGTATACACTTCGTACATAAAAGAACACAAGCAAGTGATCTGATTACCGACAACAGTTTTACAAAATGTTGCCGAGTCCAATGTTGCACCGGAATGATTTATTTTCATGACATAACTCCCCCAGTCCTCGGTTGGCCCTGTCCCAGTTTGTTTGAAAAGTATTGCTGGAGACAAATTCATAATAAGAAATAAAAAAAAATCCATCCAAGTTCATGACACAAAACTTTTCAACATATTCTCTTTGTTCTCAGCTGAGCATATCACAAAAAGCACAAAAAACACAGATTGTTTTATTGGTAATCGGGGGCTGTAATGATATTAAACAGAAAGCAGCCAGTGGGCGTAACAGTAAATCATTTATTTGGGATTAGAAAAAATAGTAAAAAGGCTCAGTTATTATGCGGACAGCTTTCACTTTTAACAAAGGGATGTGTAGGTTGAGCTCCGGGGGCAGAAAACGCATTACCACAATAACAACAATATCTGATACACAGACAATTCTCGCGCAATTAAACTCAATAATGGAAACCTGTATAATCACTTTTTAGAGGTGTATCTGTGTCTGACTGTCAAACTTTTTCACTCCACTCTGAATTTTTTAATCTCCACATCTGTTGGCTCCAACTTGGTGATATATGACAGACGAGTTTAGATGATGAATTCCAGCGAGGAGAAGCCGTGAAACTGTCCTGCTGGATATCAGCGGCGCTGGCATTTTGTGAAATTCCTGCTGTGCCTGTCATCAGATTATACCACACAGCCGATGTATGCGACTCACGGCAGTGATATCTTTGCTGAATATTACAAGCCTTAAACATATATAGGCAAAACTTCACTTAGAAATATAGGGTTTTTACGATTCCATCCTTCCATTATCTATAACTTCTTGTCCTTTGAGGTTTGCAAGGGGCTGTTTCATGTGTTTTGCAATTAGCTGCCAGATTAAAGGGGCTGCAAAAACTTACAAGCATTCACTCTCACACTCACACACATTGGCAATTTAGAGTCACCAATTAGCCGTGCATGTCTGTGCAAATTCCACAGAGGAAGGCGTCACAGTTATTCATCAGCTGGACAGGATCTGCACACCTGTTTCTGTCTGAAAAACAAACCTAACGTGATGCGATGGAGTGTGACGCATTTTCTTTGCCGAAGCTCTTCATTCCAGCGCGCTGTCTGCCACGGGCGTTGCTGGGAAATGTACGGCATTTTGTACGTTGAGTGCCGGCCGATCCATACTGCGAGGAACTGAACGTTTTGTGACTCATCGCCCCAACATCCTGAAGGCGTTGCCCATCCTCTAACCGACGGGGAAATACTCGTGGAGAAGAAGCTCCGGGGTCACAAAGTTCTAGGTAAAAGGTTTCAAGGGGTTTGACAAAGTGTTCCCTTGCACACTGTGCTCGGATCAGTTTGCTTGCCCGGTCTTGTTTGAATGATGCATGTTGCAGCTATAACGCAGAGATATTCCTTCAGCTCAGAGTGTTTTGTTTTTTTCCTCAACAAGAAAAACAGATTGTGAAAGTGTTCAGATTATTATAAAACTTTTGTGATTCTTACCAGTGACAGCGACTACAGTTATTTGCTCAAATGAATACAATGCGAGGTGTTATATCTCCATAAACCTGCTCCTCGGGGCTGCCCTGGCAACAGGCTGCTGAAATGACTTTCTCTGAGCTATGAGACAGCGCTCATTGTGTGAACAGCAGGCCCAGCTGTCTTACTGTCAGGTATGTGAAGGTTAATGCTTTGCTTTGCAGCATATCTTTTCATTTAGGGAAAGTTATCATTGTATGCATTAGCCCACGTTTCAGTTCACTACTTCTTTGCAGCTCGTGATTATCTGGTGCGGACATGGAAAACTAAAAAGTGCGTGTCAGCTTCAAGGACGCCATGTTGCAGGAAGAAAATAGGCGTGCAGTGGTGGATGCAGGATTTATGAGGGGTGAAAAAAAAAAAAAAAGAAAGAAAAAGGGCACCAGCTGTATGCGTTGAGGCACCAGTATGCAGAAAGCTGCGATACATGTATACTCTAGAGGGCAATTCACCACATTTTCTCCACTGAAACTGCACCCTAGAAGGCATTTCCTCATGTTTTCCCAACTGGAAGGGCACGCTAGAGGGGCATCCAAGAGGGCACTATTGCTATCCTGCCCCCCACCCAACACCACATACACCAGTGATCATGTGTGAGAAATGGAAAAGGAATCTAGCTGTTGCTAATGGAATAGGCCTTTTTTTCCTTGAGAAATCAGTGGAGGATGATGGAATATGGAGCGGAGCGGCTTGTGCAGGAAGATTACTCCACCATAGGATACGGGGAGGCGGCTGTGGTGATGGCTGACCTGGTGTAGGGAAATTAAAGCCAGGTACCCAGTCACGACGGGAGCATGGGCATGTGTATAACCGTGGCCTGGAGGTACAGAGCTGCAGATCTCTTCACAGCCATGTGTGCCAGCACCAGGGTTTTTAAAGTAGTAAGAGCAGCAACATGGAGCCAGAGGAGGGAGCGTAGGACAGAGCCAACATGAAGGAAAGAGGGGAGGTTTGAGAGAAGACAGGCTGAGGTTTTTGGGGGGGTGTGAGATCAAGAAAGTGTTTCAGGAGGCAGAACAGGAATTTAAAGTAGAGCTGCTGTGACTTGGAGCCCTGCAGAGGATACAACTGGTTTGATAAATGTTGTAGAGCGTAAACCTGCAGGATCAGGTGATGCATGTGATGGAATTACTTTTAGGAAGCATAGAGAAATCACAGGCAGCAGAAGTGTAGTTTGATCCATGAGCATGAGTTCATTTAAATGAAGCTCAAGCTTTTGTATCGTTCCACAACACAAAACGAGCCTTGGCTTCCCATTTAAATGTAATCATCTCCACCAAATTAGTGTCTTCGGACTGAAGTGGGTGTTTTGACTGGACAAATGTTCCACAGAGGAAAAACCATCGCCGGTTTCTGTTCCAAAGACGCAGCAGAAATAACTTTAGTCTAGTCGGCGCCTAATTTGCAAAGTGTGCTGCCTCAGCTGTTCAATCGACCCCTTTCATTAGCATTTAATGGGGCTGAATCATGCAGTTGCTGCATTGTACGGTGGGGAGAAGCACGGTTGGTTGTAAGACTATAATTTCTGGGGACAGGGAATCAACATCAGGCAAAAAGAATGATGAAGAAGTATTGTTTTTCTTTTGTTTTTGTTTTTTTAAACTGGTAATCATCATGCGTTCAAGGACAAAACTAAGTATTCAGTAGCACATGCGGGCTTACCACGTGTCTGGTGAAATGTGGGTTGGATCAAGCTCTTTCAGAGAGGGATGCCTTGCCAGTCTTGGTGAGCTGAAGAACTATATGCCACCATCTGATGTTTTGCGTTATCACTTATCTCATCCGTGATACTGTAATGTCTGTCCTATGTGCAGTTTTAACTTCAGACAGACAGGTAAAATTGAAAAAAATCACGCTTCAGAGAGTAGGTTAACAACAGACCTTTTTTTATCAACATGTTCGTTGCTCGATATGTGCCGGAATGGCTCCTATTCGTGCTGCAGCGGAATCCGACGGACCTGCCTCGTTTGATCACAATATTATCAGCCCTGTCAATCATTTTTGGGAAACAAATCAGTGGGGTTAACCTACTCTCTGAAGTGTGTTCTTTCATTTTCTGGAGGCATTTCTTCATCAGAAGCCATACAACGTAGATATGCCCAAATGTCTTGTACTTGTCTCTCGCTGTCTCCACTCCCCCAGAGTATATAGTCTCAGATCAGTCCTCTCCTTCTTGTGAGTTTGTCTTGTTCCCCTGTGACAGCTTAGCAGCTTTTTCCTGTGTGAGTTTCTTGCTAGCCGTATGGTTACCTGACCTGTCTCTGCCTTTGGATTTTTTACCTGCCAATTTTGTTGCTGCTGCCTTGTCAATTGACCACCAGCGTACTGGCTGTGAACACTACTTTTCTTTAAACTCCTTGGAGTCTGAGAATGCCTGTGGTGCAGTTGTGACATAAGTTTCTAGCAATCGTTACTGAGATATGAGTGATGGGGACTGTCTTCCGCTGCAGATTTGGCCCTCTATCAAGTATTCCCTGCTCCAGGATGGCATTGGATTGACTCACCATAAACTCCAGTGCCCACGATCCAATAGAGGAACATGTCAGCCAGTGGGCTGGTGCGGCTCACTGATATGGTTCAAGTGTTTTAGACGAGGCTGGAGATTTATGGCACAGAGGATTGAGCTGTATCAGACTTTGGCTACACAGGCGATGCTTGTGACGCTGGTCAGTTCACCGATTTTGTTCTTGTGTGTTGACATCAGATTTATCTTTCAATATTGGATCACGCGATTGCCTTTCTTAGAGTAATAGTTTTATGGTTTGAAGGTGCTGCACAACACTGTATACAAGCCCCTGCAATTCCTTCCGCGTATCACCGTAAGTCCTGCAATAATACAAATCTCAATCTCACACTTGAGCTATGAGGCGCACTGCTGGGACAATCTGCAGCAGTGATTGCATCCTTCTCCGTAGATTGCTCGGTGGATTGATGGGAAAAAAGTGAGTATTTTACACCACAGTGTGCTCTTCTCCCTGTTATATCAGTTTTTATTTCACTGCATTAGCATCTGATATGTGATCTGATGTCCATTTTTGTTCTATTGCATTCAGTGTTATTTGCTGTGTTCCAGCTTTTATTTCCCTTAATGCATGCAGTTCAGGACGCACACACAATCTTTATCGCTGTCTCTTCCCGAACACGCGAGCAATCTTTCACGCCCACACACATCCGCAACCATGAGCGCACGTACGCCAGCTCAACTCAGCTGGTTTGGTAGCATCCTATTTCAGCAGCCTACTGCTTTGTCAACGTGAGCACCTAAAATAGAGATTACCCTGCTTTCCATGGAGATACACCCATGGACACGTTAGCCCACGCATGCACCGTCACCGACATGAGGATGCTTTTGCACAGACCTGAACAAACTTAAGGATAGAAGGCACACAAACACACTGGCAGCAGACCTCTTAGATGTGTGAGCCTGCCTGCACACATGGAGATGTAGTATATGCAGTCGGATTCACTCAGAATTACAACCGCCGGGCTCCGAGCTCGGATGAGATAAACATACGTTGAGATTCTGGCGGATAAACCAGAAGATAACGGTGGAAAGTGGACCAGCTCCCTAGACGTACATGCACACATACGCATGAGCAGGGAGGATAATGACATGTGGGCCACAGATTTCAGGCGAGCATCTTAAGTGAAACATCGCAGTCGGCTGGCTCACTGGCTGCAGACAACGTTAACAGCATGCTCTGCATTTTATATCTCCATGTAAGTGGCCTCCCTTTGAGCTGCGCTCCCAGCCTGTGGATCTCTTTAACCGCTTTCGCTCATAACCCGGAAAAATGGAGACACATTCAACGTGAATTCGACCCATTTGATATCAGATTGCTGTCTCAGGTTGATGCTTAATTGTTTGTTAACTACAGCTCAATGCGCTCCATTTCCAGTCAAAAGCCACTTATCAGATCTAATGTAATTATATTTGCTGAGCAGAGGTGCCAACTTTCAGTTCATTAAAAGGAGTTACTGCCGTGTGTACCCTGAAGATAAAACAACGCTGATTAACTGGTGTAATTTAAGAGTTTAATTTCTTTGTTTGGTGTCCTTATGTGAAGTTAATTCTAAAATCAACAGTTTATAAAAGTGCTCAAGTATTTCTGAACTGTAGTCAAAGATGGTTCACGCTTGACAACTATGTGCGAGTCCCACAGTTGTAATACAACACGTGTCCATAATAATGTAAAGCAATGTAAGCTATGCGGGGATGTCGACTGTAGGTGATTCCAATCCGGCTAACAAACCGCGTGGCAAACAAGAGTAGACTGCCCAAGTGTCATCACTCCCCGGGGGTATGTGGGCTGAGGGGGACGGGTCTGGTGTGGACCAGATCTGGGCCATAACAATTTTGCTATCTGGGTTCAGGAAAAAAAAAATCTTAGCTCTTGATCTTAAATGGAACCCCATTAGCTTCAACAGCCTGCACATCAAAAGTTAATGGGGTTTACTGCGAGACCCATCCTCCATCCAAGTTTTGTGGAAATCCGTTCAACAGTCTTTGTGTAAATCCTGCTGACAAACCCCCCCAACGGACACAAACGAAAACCAAATCTCTTTGACAGAGATAAAAATAAAGTACAAGGCAAAGTTTGCAGGCATTAAAACAACACACAGTTCTGAGTTATATTCAAAATGGCACCAAAGAAGACACACACTAAAGAAGTGCTGGAACCAAACAAAGGTGAAAAAATGCAGGCAAAATCATAATATAGGAGTTGATGGCCAAATATGTAGTAACAGACTCCCAATTTTACATTTCCTGTAACTTAAACAACTTTTGTGCAATGATGGCGTTGTTTTTGTGCTGATGCTGGTATATTATGAGCCACCAGTTACACTCACTGAGCAGGGGAAGTACACGTATGGCCCTTTGTCCTTCGGGCCTCCCACCTGCCAGCATAGATGAGTAAAAGCCCAGAAGGAAGGGTATCGAGGGGCGATGCTGGCATCATTTCAGTGAGGAGAGAGGATGGAGATGTGAGGCCGCTGCCTGTCTTGAGTCTTGAGTTTGAGAATCAAATCCCGAGACAGTTTTTCCCGAAGGCACCATCTACACAGACTGACATCCCAACAAACTGGAAATTATTGAGTAAATACTTGCCCAGACAAAAAAAATTCTGGACTCCCAGCTTAAGTTCTCTCCATGCTGTGGGTTTTAGTTTCATGTGTCATAAGACGCTTTTCCTGTAATGGCCACCAGGAGCTGGCTTAAAAATAACAACCCCTTCTTTGATTGTATCAAAGTCGAAAAAAGAAAAACTGGAAAACCCCTGACTTCCCTCTGATTATAAACAACAAACAAACCTCACCAGGATGAGAAGCAAATATATAATCCAACAACTTTCATTTTGAGCTCAGTGGCATGTTTTTCCTAACAGTAAGTCTGTCTGACTGGTGGTCAGGTGTCTGTCACAGTGGCGGTTGCTGATGTCTTGTCTGACCTCAGCTCTACCCAGTCTCCACCTCATAACAACATTCCCGACGCCACTTCTCTTTTTGTGCTGCGAGGTGGAACTGTGAAACACACGAAAGGTCACGGTGGCTTTACCTAACTTTTTAAAAAACTTCTCCAAGCACAAGACAGCCGGTAACACACATATATTCTAGTTCTGGGAAGATCGCACATGCCACCTCCTTCCCGAAGACGTTGCACACGAAACCAAAGCAGAGATTTTTCCCTGAACCTAACCAGGTGGTTTTGGTGCCTTAACCTGATCCAAACCTTTTCACAACAAGTTACTTAACGTAACTCCAGTTCTAGAGTATATGTGCCTGATGCTGGTACTGCCTAACAGTCATATATTGTTTTGGGAGCCATTAGGGAACAACCACTTCTGCTATTTAGGTATGAGGACATGCTGAAAATATCTGAGAAGAGGCGCCGTCGTGACTTTTAGCAACAAAAAAAAATTCACTTCACAGTTCTCTTAATTAAGATCCAAGCTTATAGTTGAATAACATGTACTGCTTGTCAGTGTTATCTAATAGCTACTTCACCCCCATTTGTGCATTTGAGCATAATATGCGCTTCAGTTGTACAGTTCACCGCCTCCTTTGTCTGTAATATACAGATACAGACATTCAGGTTAATTATGTCAAGGTGTGTCTTGTTGACCAGCTGAACCACTCCAAGCTCCATACACTCAATCCCTGCCCTATATTCCAGTCTCCTGCTGTGCAGCTGAACCAGTGAAGCATCTGGCCTCTCCTGATGAAATTACTTATTCATGATGTGTGGGGAGGGAGGGGGGGTTGGGGGGGTTGGACCCTGCTACCTAAATCCAAATTCTTCTGGGATCTCTTCTGTTGAGGAAGTACCTCATTGAGGTGTGGACATGTCAAGAACAAAGAGTCTGTTAAACAAAGCTGTAACTATGATGACCGGCAGAGCTGGTGTGTTCATGTCATTGTGGAGTGTGCGCTGAGAATATCAGAGAGATGAGGTACTTTAAGCATCACATCACATGATGAGAGTTGTGATTATTTCACAGTATTTTCTTTCAGACCAAATGTTCAATTTGGGTCGATGTTTATGCTTTAGCGTTACATCACAGTCGAAGCCGGTGTACATTTACTCAGGTACTGTTCTTTGAGGCATTTTGAGGCAGTTGTACTTTACACTTTTACTCGACTACATTTCAGAGGTAAATATTGTGCTCACTGCCACATTTATCCGACAGCTAGTGTAGGATCATGGGAGTCGTTGTATATTGTTAAACATAATAACCATAGCTGATGAAAATCAACCTGAAAATCAACCTGAACATGGGTGAGGTCATTCATGTAAGTGTTTTGTTCCCGTTACATTCAGTCTTGTTCGCCGAATCCCCTCCTCACTCTCTGACCCCCTTACAGAAGTCATAGAGACAGGTGACCAATCACATGGGGGCGTGGGCTGCAAGGAGGTTTTTAGGTCCAGCGCTGGAAAGGGGCACCAGAACTGGAGCAGGG
>CAEMYA010000018.1:6236751-6252159 GCA_903131615.1 Diplodus sargus | reverse complement strand
ACCTTGTAGTGGACATTGAAGATAATTTCCCAGTGATTATGGGACACTTTCATTGATTCATGACAGTGTTTGGGATTTATAAATGTGCCAAATGATTGTGAGTAAGTTGCCCAAGATTTCTCCGGCTCTGTAAACATTGACAGTTCTTCAACGGTTAGCTTGCTTGCTAACAATTAACATTAACACAACTGTTTGTGTTGAGCCCACGCAGCTCAAAACTGTATGGTATTATAAATTTACCAGTATATTGTTGCATTTCATTGCTTAATATAAACATATACAGAGTTCATAACTAACTGTGAGATCTGACTTGTTGTTGCGCACAAAGTCGATGTTACACAGTGAATCAACAGTGTTAGCGCAGCATGCCCGTGGAGGCTTTTTAGGGAGTTGTGGCGACAAAATCCCAAATCTGTAATGTTTGTTCCAGGATACAGTTTATGTATTAAACTGATGCTGAATTGAGAAGAAGGCTGTCAGCATTTGACGCCATTTGTTTTGTGTTTCTAGAGTAATATGTTTTTGTTTTGATATGTGGGGAATTGTTATTATCTCATATTTCTTTAAGGGAGTTTGGTGTAACATTTCCGCCAGAGATCACAACAAGCTTTTATTTAAAAAGGTGTTTTTTGATGAGTGAGTTGGAAGGTTGTGAGGTCTGTACAGTCGTTGATGTGTTTGGGGAGGGAGGTCCATAGGGAGGGGACAGCTACTGAGAAGGCTCTGTCACCCCAGGTCCGGTGTGTGTGGTCTTGTGTGGTCGAGTGAGGAGGTTTGCATCGGTTTAGGTATGAAAAATGTAAGTTGTTGGCTGCTGTGTTCCCTTTTCACAAGACAAACCAGAGGATTAGAAGGAGGGGAAAAACAAACCTCCTTGTTTCAGTGTTGTGAATTCAAGCCTGTTTTGATTCTTTTATTTTTTATACAAAACTGTTATCATGCAGCGCTGTAAATCACAATTGGCAGCTGTTCATTTACATGGATTACCTCTGCCGACTGAATTAGAAGTAAGCTGTTTCCTAATGGTGTTTGAAATCATGTCGGAGCGAATGAGCTTGTGACGAATAGCAAAACTGATTCAGAAATCTTGCGGAAAATCGTTTCTCTCCGCTTGACTGGCACCTGCTGTTCTGAAGTACCTGCCTGCCGGCTTCGGCGAGAAATTAACCATTATTATCCCGGTGGATGTCTCCTGGTTACTGAAAGGTTGCGGTTTTACCTGAGATCTGTGTGTGTTCGTGTGTGTGTGTGTTTGTGTGTGTGCGAGGGGGAGAGAGTTTACAGTAAACTGGTGAATATCAGAAGGTGTGAACATACTGTACTGCATGACAGTGTAACAGTCTTTGATGGTGCGTGTGTGTGTGTGTGTGTGTGTGTGTGTGTGGGAACAGATACTCTGCAGCTGAACAAAGCTCTGTCACAGAGGAAATAAGAGGGCTTGATTTCCCAAAATGGCCCTGAGTAATAACGATACCTTTGTCCACAGACTTACTGTCCTCAAGCAGAGAGCAGAACAGAGCAGGGCATGATGACATATATGAGTTGTGTAATGGGCACACATTTTGGTTCACTGAACACGAGAACAAAGAGCTGAATCTCATTAACGTGCGCTGGAAAGCTCTGAGAACTTTTTTTTTTTCTGACAGAGAGCTGGCGTTTGTACTGCTTCAAGCCTAATCATGCATAGACAATAAGGGCCGCTACAAATGAGGTACCACCTTTCCCGTCTTGTTGTCATGTCATTGGCCCGGATGCCCTCAAGGTGTCACTGCGAGACATTTGTGTTTAATATTTATAAGACTTAACATGAGCCGTGAAAAACTATTAGAAAACTTTGGCCTCATTATGTGCAGCAAGAAGCGGCTGTTTGAAATCCGGTTGTGATAACAGAGCCCCTGTTGCGCAAATATGAAACAAGTGTCTTTTAAAATTTGTCTCGGACCTGGTTGATGTTGAAGCTCAGGATGCATGCCCATGACACGCAGGGCGAGCGTCATGCCGCAGTCTACACAAAAGGGCCCAGACGCAAGACACACAGAGGAGGGAAGCTTAAAAACAAACGGTGAGCTTTAATGAGCACAAGTCCAAAAATCCAAAAATGTGAACAATAAAATGGCACCCAAAAGAAAAAATACAAAAGTCATACAAGGGGGCAAACCAGAAAACCACAGGGATCAAATCAGGAACACTGGGAACACAAGAGGATCAGGGAACGGGAACAGGAGCACAAGGAGACGCGAGAACGAAAACCAGGCGTACCAACAAGACCAAGGGAACAACACAGGCTTAAATACTAACCAAACTATCGAGGGGATGAGGTGCAGGTGGAGAGACACTGGGAACAGGGCAGCGCTAACATGGCTGACGTGAGAAATCGGACAGAGGTGGAGCACAGGAGGGAAACAGAACACTGGGAACACAGGTGAGCAGGAATTAGAAGGTGACAGCAAAGAGCAAGAAGGTATCAAAAAATACCAAAAAACCCAAACCAAGACAAATCATGCACATACAACTGAATAGACTATACAAAAACATTCCGATGATCAGTATTTTATTTGCAGTGGTGGTGTTAGGTGGGGTTAGAGAAGTGAGCCTGTCAAAGGCGGGGGGTGCTTTTTGCAATCCGGCAGGATAAATCTGGGTGGGGAAGGTGAAAGGCAGCGCCCCTCCCTCATTACAACTGCTAAGGTACCCTAAGCTGCTATCAGATCAGGACCGCAGTTGTGCTAGGCAGCTCCAAATGTGTGAATGTGTTACTGTGTCAATGTGATCGGGATGTTCCTGTGAAAGTTAGCACTGCTCTTATTGCATCCTCCCTGAATAAATATAACAGAACATACTCAAGTATAATTTTGTGTTCAACAGCAGGGGAGATGCAGTTCACAGTCTGGATGTACCTGACTAGGCATAAAAACTCTTTCAGTGAATCTCCTGCACTCATAAGGACGTAAAGAGGGTGTGAAATCAGCTCCATTGTGGCACCTGTCTGTACCAGCAGCATTGCACATATGTGAACGTGACCTCCTTGTGTCTCCACTTGTCTGCACTATGCACTGTGTGGCAGTCACGTACTGCATGTCTGTATTTTTTTTATTTTTTTTTCCTGTGGCAGCCTTTACGTCCAAGACAAACTTCCCTGAGGAAAAATAAAGCACTCTTGACTTGACTTGGCTTGAATGTACATGTTTTTTTTTTTTCATGACAGATGTGGAAACTCAGGGCCCAAACAAACACAAAATCAGACAGAGTGACCTCCATGTGCAACTCACGCACACACGTGCATCGAAAGCGCACATTGCTGGAAAACCCACCACCATACAGTAACATCTAAGCTTGACATTGTTTCCATCTCCTGTACGGCTTTTTTTTTTTCCCCCTTGTGGTGTTTAAACGTTTACACTCCATTACTGTTTATTTCCATTTTTTGATTCAGTGTTTAGAGTCAATAAGATCATAACTTCGATTAAAAACATTCCAGAAATGTCCTCTGGTTTCATAATGTTTTTTGTGTTAGTGCAGTGTGTGTGTGTGTGTGTGTGTGTGTGTGTGTGTGTGTGTGTGTGTAATGTGACCTATATGAGCAATACAGCAAGTGTGACTCATTGTACAAACTGTACAGTCTTACCAGCAGATGTGATCTCGACTCCACCGCCGACTCCCAGTCTGTTGCCTAACAGTGAGCAGCAGGTGGCAGCAGCACATCAGCGAAACAAACAGGACAGAAGGCCACAAAATGCGAAGGACGCACGCTGGTGACGGCAAAATGTGATTTATGTGTGCTTTGTCCAGGAGCGCTTATTATTTCCCCTCTCCGTTCTTTTTCACAATGTGTGAAGCAGCGGCACCAGTGATCACGTTTGTAGAGCGAGGACTGTTTGCGCTGAACAACCAAAGATGACCTACATATGTTCTGGGCAAGGTGACGTCTAGATTACATGACTAAATGGTTCAGAGAATTCAGCCATGACGGCGGTAAACCTGTTGTTTCAAAGTCAGCGTGGACCTGGTGGAAATAAGCAGACAGGCGGCTACACAGACAAATAGGAAAACATTTTTTGTGTGGCAAAATGTCAAAAGTTTCTGTACTTCTGCTTTTAAGATCTGCTCCTCTACCCAGTGTGTTATCTTTCCATGCCATTTTTCACCGTATGTAGTGTGATTGTTTTTGTTCCGTGTTTTCTGCTTTAGTTCACATGACCGGGGCCGCGTCTCCCCACAGTTTGTTGTGGGTGGTGTGGGTGAGCTCAGCTGACACGGAAAAGAAAATGTTACATGAATTAAAAATTCGATGCGCACAATTGAGCTTGTGTGACAGGCCTTTGTGTGCGCTGGCCCTTCTTGAGAGTTTACAGTCCCCGTGACATGTTCGGCCTATTAATAACGAGACGTGCCTGCACTAAAAAGGTCAATGGCCACTTCTGTTTGGCAGCTTTTTAGACACACTGACATGTTTTTAAAATATTTTGTTCACATGGTGCCGTGTCAGGAAAGAAGACGTCTGGCTGGAGATGTGAGTCTGCCGTGTGTTTCCAGCCAATATAGAAGATGCCACAAACTGGTTAAGCGGGTGAAAGTTAGGACCACCTGTTCCAGTAAAACCTTACTGTCTGCCCGCTCTAAAGCACAAGATCTGTTTTCACTGCTTGAAAATCTGCTGGTTTGAGTGGAGTCTGACTCGAGCACCGCCTCAGACAGACAGGAAATGGAAAGGCTTTCAGAGCAGGAAGTGAGGCCCCCTCGGTGCGTAGTAGAGGAAGGTTCCAGTGGGGGGGAAAGAATGCTATTCAAGTCAAATCAAAAGCTCGGCACATAGTGTACTGTACCGTACTGTACATAATCACACGAGCTCACACGCCCTCTTCTCTCTGTCTCTCTGTAAGAAATGAACAAAGAAACCGCAACTCCTGTTTAGCACCTTATTGCTACACCATTGGCCCTGATGGCAGCTGCTGCATGGTGCTGCAGTGACGTCAGAGGATTGTGGTGCAAAGGCCAGTAACTGACATCTGAATGTTCCTTGAGGACAGTTGCACTATGAGAGCAAGTTTCACGTCTTTGGTGGTAGCCTACATATCAAATATGTCAATATTAAAACAACATTATTTCACTTTTTGACCTTGAAATAGCAGCTTCAAAATCATTCTGATGGTCCAGCGTCTCTTGATGGGGTGAATGGTGTCTCACTCCCCCTAAACACTTGTTTCTGCACTGTGTGACTTCAGTGAGAGGGTTGGAGTGAAAAGTGACTGTAAATGTAAATCCTATGCGCACGGCTGAGTCTCACTAGTTAACCCATGTCATCTCTTTCCTCTGTAATGTTGACACACTCCTAGTCTCACACTCTCATGCTATCTAATCACTTGAGTCTCCACCACAAGGGGCATAAGGCTGTGGTCAGAATTCCCCTCTTGCCCTGCAGAAATTCCTTTTCCATCCATTCCCCATCACCTGACCTTCCCTCGCCTACCTGCACATCTGTTCCTGCTCTCCCCATCAGCCCTTCCAGTACATATATACCAGCACATTTCCATTCATTTCCTGTCAGATCATCTTGCCTGCCCGTTGGATTTCTGCGAAAACTTTTCAGCCCCGGCTCCTGCTTGGATAGGTTTGCCTCTTCTCTCTCTGCCTGGTTTCGGACATTTTCCTCTCACCGCACGAGAGATGACTCTTTTTTTTGGTTTTAGTTTCTGTGCAACTAGACCCAAACGAGAAAGTGACTCAGCACATGAAACCTGCAGTACTGTAATTTGTTGTTTTCATCATTATCACGCTAAGCTAAATTAGCCAGCTGTCAGTAGCGGCTTCATATTCAGCATGCAGTGACCGGTGGCCTCTACAGTTGTTACCTTGCTGGAAGGGTCCATCACCTCATGTGGCCCACATCACACCCTGAGGCAGTTGTTGCCGTGACACGACCTTAATTTAACCGACCGGACAAACGTTTTTACCTTTCCACTCATCAACAGTCCAGTTGTGGTTTCGCAGCCCCCCCTACACACACCCTCGTGTGCTCACCATTGGCTATTGAGAGCGACTGTGTCATGGTTTCTTTCGGTGAGCCGAGTGCAAATGTTTTGATGCGGCGTCTTGTGGTCTAACAGCTCTTCACATTTGGCACGGCTCAAACGCCCCCTCCCACGACAACCCCTGTCACACCTTTTTTTTTTTTTCTTTTTTTCAGATCACACTTTAAGCCCGCTCTTAGTGCACAGTTAACACGCAGAGTTAGATGGGTGATGGAAAGCAAAGGGCCCTCTTCTTTTGCAGGTTCAAGGTATGTATCATTGGTCATATAAGTCATTATTTAGTTTTCTAATCAACATCAACATTAACACAAATTTAAGGATGGAGAAATCACAAATGAATAGATTAAAAAACAAAAGTAAAAACCATACCGCACAGACTGGACAGAAGCACAACATCATGTTGACACTGCCCATAGCAACGTTGGAAGAAAAAAAAACCCCTTCAACTCCCTGAGACAAAACTAGAATCACACGTGGCTGCTCTGGTCAAACCACATGGTGCACAGGAAATGGATGAATACGTTGAACTCTCACTTATTTAACTGTTGGATGGAAATGATGGAGGGTTGTTTAGGGGTTTACCTGGAGAGACAGTCACAGTGTTACAGTATTAGTCTGAAGAAACGGCTGACTTACATTCGGACGTGTCTTTATGTAAATCAACACATATGTTGGAGTCTCCATTGGCCCTATATAGACTCAGTAAAAGCTGGAAATGCACCTCACTAATCACATCATTGTGGGAGAGAGTGACACCGAGCGCTTTCACGTAATGCATTTTCTCTGGACTAGTTCTTTTTTTTTTCTTTTTACAAATACGCAATGTATCATCAGCTCCGTTGCCATGGTCAAAATAATATTTGGTAGAAAGACTAAAAACAGCAGTTATTGATTAGCCACAAATAACTGAAATATCCAAGCTTTCTCAATATTACATTCCTCTCCAAACAGCAGGAGATTTGTGGGGTTATGTCCCAAGAATGCTCCACTGATCTAATGAAAAGCAGATGTTTTTGAGGTGTGTTTGCTGCAGGGCAAAAATATATATATATAAATCAGAAGTGAAAGCAGGACAAAAAAAAAAACAAACACAAAAAAAGTCATGCAAAAAAAGTGTAACAAGAAGTGTCATTCTCACAAAGTAATGATTTACCGTACAGGCGCTTAATCGCGCCATTACACGTGCGATGAAACATGTGCTGGCAACAGATGCAGCTGTGAATATGA
Source organism: Diplodus sargus (assembly GCA_903131615.1). NCBI lineage: Eukaryota > Metazoa > Chordata > Actinopteri > Spariformes > Sparidae > Diplodus > Diplodus sargus. The sequence continues at coordinate 6,244,903 of CAEMYA010000018.1, read as the reverse complement.
GGAGGACAATTCAGAGCGAAATAGCTCACACTGTGTCTGCACTCTGTTTCAATTCTCACTACAGATATGACTGTACACTTTCAATGTGACACCTAACACTATGCACAAGAACAGCTCAAACTTTATGGTTGTGTTTTTAGTGTGTCTAAAATTTGCTTTTTTTCAGCTATTGTCCACGCCGTCCAATGGCTGAAACCGCTGAAATGCTGTCAAACTGAATTTCATTTAATGTTGCAGCTCTTTTGGTTTGAAATATGTTAACTGGCCTGTGTTTATTTCCTCTTTAAAAATCTCTTTGCTGATGCAAGGTGTAGATTTTGGTAATTTGGTGATCATGAAATGAATAATTTTTATGTCTGCTTTGGATTCTTTGGCTTTCCCATTTGTCAGAGGCAGCAGTGGCTGACCGATGCTAGACATGTTTATGGGGCCTTATACCGGCCCGCAAGGTTTCATTGAGGGTGCTCTCAGGGGCGGCTGTAACCAAGCAGGTTGAGCGGGTCGTTCAGTAATCGGAAGGTTGCTGGTTAAAATCCCCTGGCTTAGCATGCTGAAGTTTCCGTGATGAAAATATTGCTCCTGATGAGCTGGTTGGCATCTTGCATCTGCCATCATTGAGTGAATGGGTGACTGCTGAAGTGCTGCCGAAATGAACTTTTACCAGTCAGTAACTTCTCATTTTAATACATTTAAAATTAGGCGATTGTTGTTTTTATATGAATATATATGATTGCAAATAAAGTACAGATTACAGTCAAATCAATTAAACCACTATACCCTTTAAAACAAGTCTCCATCTACTACAGTTGCTCAGATGAATGCTGCAACACTTTTTTCTGCTGCTCCAGAAATGTTTTGTGGTTTATGACACTTCACCCGAGCCTCCACCCACACAGGGCTGAGTAGAAAATGAATAATTAAAATTATCATTTTTTGGTGTATTTAACCTTTTAACACACCTACACATGTTTCAGTTCTGATTTGTGTTTGAGTACAAAAAGGTGGATTTTGATACTCATATCCTCACATTTGCAAAAAAACAAAACAAAAGGAGCGATCAGCAGAGTTGCACTTTGCTACACTTTAAGTCAGACGACACAACATTGTGAGAGAGAGAGAGAGAGTTACCCCACCCTGGTTAATAATCAGCAGCCATCACGGCCTCAAACACATAAAAAAGTGGCAGTGTTTTTTTTTTTTCTCATTCATCCTGAGAAAGAGTACCGAGCTCAATGCATCAGCTGGTGTCGGAAAAATGTGCACTACTCATTCTCATGCTACTTTAAATGTTGTCTAAACTTTCCATACTCACTGCATCATATGGCGATGTTATTTAAAAAACCAATGCTATGAAATGATGTTGTGATTTGGATTTGGATTGGATTTCTGTTATGCGTGACTCTATTAGATCATATGTGGGTTAAAAAAGACCTGCTATAAACGCTGAACACCACTCTCCAGACTAATTGTTATAAATGGAGGTGATTCAGACACTGTCAGACATCTGTCGGACTTTTGGCATCATAAAACACTTCAACGCGGATGGAATAAAACAATAAATGTGTGAACTTCACCCACTCATGAGCCTACACACACATACACATAGGAGCCGGCGCTCTGACGTCAGCCAAAATTTACTGCACATACTCACCCGGTGTAATAAAAACACATACTTGCACTCACATGAACAGACATATAGCGCACACATAAAAACCCTCTGCGATAAACACACACACACACATACACCCTCGATCAGTGGGGGGAAGAAAAGCACCATCATTTGGTCAAGTGACTGAATTAATCATACAGGAACTTACACAAACACTGACTTATGCACACTCAGAGTAAGGTAAAAATTTGAATCAGCTGACATAATAAAAGACACGACCACGTGTAACCTCATGGCCACATGGGCACCCAGACTTAACGAGAAAGTGTGACTGTGTCAGCAGGAGAAAATATACAAGGCCCTTACTCGGCTTTCTATATTTAGTCCTAAGGCCGAGCACTGCCTTCCGACCTTCATCACTACATTTGTATTAAATCGTAATATAATGCTAGCTTCAAACAGTGTTCTGGGGACTGTATGTTCCCTTTTGAGAACAGTTAGTTCATTCAGTTAGGGAAAAAACTAAATATTTCCTCATTAATATTGTAAATATCAAAATCCTGAGTTTAAATTCCCCAAAACTACGAAGTGCCCCTCTTAAGCAACGACATCCATTTAAAGGCCTGTCCTGTTGTTAACAAGCAAATCCACTCTTGACCTAAATGTTAGGAAGCGTGTGTCCTGAGCTGGCCCTCCCTCTGACAGAAGACTTTAGTGTTAACTGTAACTCATTATTCTTTCTGTAGAGTCACTGTTACATATCCTCATAGCGCTCCAAAAATAGATCCATGTCACGATCTTAAATCTTACTTCTTGGTGTTTGAGTTTCAGGTCACCATGATTGATATCACTTCTCTCCCACAGTTTGTCTGCTGGTCTGGGACCTGTGGTTATCACCAACTGGGAAGGAGCCAGAAGTGCTACGTGCTAGAAGTCCCCCACACACACAAACAACCACACACACACACACACACACACACACACACACACACACACACACACACACACAGATAAGTGCAACAGCAGTTTCCGGTCCTGCAGTGTGTGATTCAGTTTTTTTTTGGCCAGTCTCCATTTTTTAAAGCAAATCATTAACCTCAGTGTGTCAGACTGTTACAGGAACATGACAGTATCCTTCACTTGTCCCCCGAGACAGATTTTTCTTGGCCTCCAAAACACTGTTTCACGAGAAGACCACTCAATCACATAATGGTATGAAAACAAATACGTCAACACTCTGACTTTTATTTAATGTGAAATGGCTTCATATCAACTTTCCAACACTCAACTTCATAGAACAACTGTAAATTCACACCTGATATGTGTTGACCTCAATCGATGGTAACTCAAATTCTGCTTCCAGGATCAGCTTTCTCGCCGTGACAGAGCAGACACATGCCCTGTTTGATCATTGTTAGATCAACATGCATACAGTGACACATGAACATACGAAAAACAAGTTAAAATGAAGATATTGATCTCTATAATAAGTGACGAGCCCTTTCCCCCAGTTATATCTGTAAATGTATGTGTATGTCTTTCATCTGTTATCCTCCCACTCATGAAAGACAAACACCCACACACAAACAATGTGATCCTGACCAGGAGCTAAAAATGGCTAGAACCAAGAGGAAGTTAACCTTTAACAATTCTTCCAATACGGCAGTTCTGCAATTTGATTATGAGGCTCTCTGCGTAACGCGACGCACAAACACGCATTCATATCCACCATGTTTTGAAGAACTGAGTTATTTATATTTATATGTAAACACATACAGGAGGAAGCCACCACTTGATAAAAAAATTCCCTGAGCGCTTGTTGCTTCCTTAACAGGGCTACTGACAGGCCAAAGTCTGTTTGCTGTCTGTGACGACTGATGGGTCACGTGGCTGAACTTATGGAACAGTGGAGGAAATTTAATACACAGCAGTTTTGTGTTAATGGCTCACAGTCACTGTCACAACTGGGACAAAAAAGTTTTAAAGGAAATTTAATCCAAGGTCTTACAGCATACCATCAGCATGACTGGACAGATTGTGAAGTGATAAAATATCGGCGGAGTACAGGACTAAACAGTGTTAAAGGTTTACTTTTTTCTCTTTAAAAGGAGGGTTTTACACCCTCCAAAGTTAAAGTGAGGATTTTATGTGTCAGATTTAAAATAGTATCATCTTGCGTCTCTTTATGATGGGACAACACTTATACAATGTGGTTAGGTTTAGGCACAGAAACGACTTGGTTAGGTTCAGAGAAACTTCACCATTATTGTGAAGGTTGTTAGAGGATAGTCTTCACAGTGGTGACAATAATTAACACACGTTTAAGTTTGGAAAAAACTGTGTTGACAGTTGTCAGTTTGAAAAAGAAAGTGCTGTCACCCGTGTTAAAGTCTTTGCTGACCCAAACCGAACTTGTCCCTACACTGACGTCAATGTCAACTGCCTTCCTCCTTTGCTTCTTTAATAATTACTACGGCCACAAGATGACGTTGTTACTTAAACGTAAACATTTGTCACTTTGGGGTACTTACTGAAAATGACTAAGGTAATGATGAGTGGATTTATGCAGTGCTGGAACAAACTTTTTAATTCAGGTATTGTATATACGTTTTTGGGTAGTTTGTAATATAGACTATAACCGTTAGTTGCTCTCCCCGCCCAGTGGACAGGATATAATGTTAGCAGTCAAAGTTTGTATGTGGCATAGGCTTTGTACCATTTTGACACTTGTACAAAATTACATTTTTATTAACTGACTTTAACATCGGTAGGTGGAGGGCATGGTGGTGGGGTTATAGGCAGCCTCAGTTCAAGTCTGTATTTCTAGCATTCATAAGCATGACAGCGCTGGGTATTCCTTAAGAGACCTGATGTCAAAAAAGAGGTACTGTAAGCCTAACCATGATGTTTCCTCACCAAGTGTTTTTATGTGCCTAAACCTAACCAGAGCAAAAGCACAGTGTTGTACTCCACACGGGTGACTGAGTGCACCATCGTCAGCTCAGTCATGATTCACATTATAATTGAATTAATGATTAACCTTAACTGAGCGCAACAGAACTGGACATGATGTGATAAGTGTTGCAGACAGTTGGTTTCTGAGCTACTAATCTTATAGACAATGCTTGTGTAGGCCTAGTTTTGCACTGAGCTTAACATGTCAACTGAGACTAGCAATAGGTGATGTATTCCCGTACTGCATGACTTTTTTAACCACACCACCGTCTAACTAATGACATCAAATAAGTGGATTGCTGTGTAACAGTCTGGTGTTGGATTAGCTCATTGTTTCCATCGTGGAAAAACAATGTTCCTGCCCAGTTTGTACAAGATCACACAGGATCATTATGACTTCACATTACTCTGCATTGTATCGTTCTAATCAGTAGTAATCCTTGTAATACAAGCCATCCTGTCAGCTTTTCTGTCTCCATCCACCTACATTCATCTGATACAGGTGATATCATCAGTGGAGGAATCTTGGATTAGTGAATCACGAGACACACATGTACACAAACAACACATCGACTAGTTTATTTCCTCTTGTGACACATGAAGGTGTTTGGATTTTAAGAAAGTCAGTGTGTCGCTTTTTTGCCCATCTGCCAGATGTCTCCACTGACACACCCCCAGTACAACCCAGTAGGGTGTGTACTTACGACAGCCAGACCTGTCCTGTCAGGTGAGAGTCAGCGCTGCTGCACTGACTTTACAACACGTGTATGACGTGCATGACTAACCCCCAGGGGTAAATCTACAGAGTTCAAAATATGTTCCCTTGCCATCTGTTACAGGTGAAGGCAAGAGCGTTGCCGCTAAGAAACTAAGAACATTCTCAGTGGATTTATTATTGATGGTAATATTGTTCTCTAACATCAGATTTATTTTTGTCTGAGCCTCACTGGGCCTGCAGCATTCAGTTTATTAAAGGAAATGATAGAGCTTTTGAAATTACACAAGCTAGTACCGGTGCTTTGCGAGAGGTCAGGCAGAAAAAAAGGCATTCAGCATGTTTACATAAACAAATGTAAAGTGACTAGCTTTCACTTTTGGGCTTTTTTGTCAAGAGTTAGTTTTATGTTTTGTGTATTTCTCAACATGGCTTTAGATCTTCTTTTATACTATATCCACTATAAATGTAGCTACTTATTAACCATGTTTCATTGTTTTATTCAAAAAAAGATGAGAAACTGTATATGCATTAATATAAAAAAAACATAGTACAAGGCTGCTTCTCCTGTATTCAAAGGCACCTCCACCAATACTAGAAATTCAAGTGTGTTTACAGGCCTTGTGGAGCACTACTCGATATGTGAAAAAGTGGTTTGAAGCCTTTCGTGGCTCCAAAGGAAGCTGAATGTAATCTGATAAATTTGCCTCCAGTGGTGTCACTTAGTGGCTACATTGCATTGTGGGTAATGTAGGCGCAGGTTTTGAAAAGCAGTCCACTGCTCTATCCTTGCACTCATCATGGTGTAAGTACATAGACCATACAGCAGAACCAGATATATGGCCCTGTTATTAAATTTTTTCTTCTTTATCAAAAACTGGCACCTGCATTACCCACAATGCAACTGTGACATAAAAGTGACATACCTGGGAATTAAATGAAATTGGTGGAGTTTAATATTTCAAAATAATGCCACATATTTTTGCGAATACTCATGAAAATAGCTGCTCTTCCTGCTCACCTACATTCAGCACATATTCATGGAGTTTCCTATTTCTTTGGACCAAGAATGTTTCCATTGTGAGTTCAAGATTACATTTAAGACACGTGACAACGCCGTCTGTGACACGAGATGCTAGAAAGAATGTGCTTAGTCTCTGAGGCCTGATATATGAAAAAAACATATGACTGACCTGAATATAGTTGCTTTGTACTTCAAAGCTAGACTATTTCACTTATGTTAATGGCAGTTGCTGCCACAAGTGACATTTACAGGATAATGGTAAATGGAAAAAAAAAATGCGTGAGACAGTAGATCAAGTATAGAAGTGTCGTAGAGTCAGCGAACTGACTCACCCAGGTTGCAACTGACCTAGTAATATCTAAATTCAGTTCTCTAACAATAGCTTACATCAGCAGTTGTAAGCCACCGATCATACCAGACCACATACGCTATCAGCAAAACTGCTGAGTGTGTTGAAGTAAGCGTCATTTAGTGTCATTTATTTTCGTAGTATTTTAGTTCCCATATGTAAATGGAAAAAAACATTATTTCCTATTTCTAAAGTTACATAGTCTCAATTTGAGAATGCATTGCCTTTGTTTTAACGCATACTACAATAATTTGACATCTGTTGCATTTAAAATACATTGTACATTGTTAAAACTGTATATGTGTAGCCACTTAGCAGCCACATATTTAGTTGCTGCTTCCTTGAAAGTTTCATGTTCATTTTTTGATTCACAGATGAGAGGTTCAGTTTAGGCCAAACACCTACATTCACACTCACTGTGCTCTAGCTTTTACTCTTTATCTAAAATTTGTGTTTGCGCAGGAGTGGACCGTAAATGTGGAAATATGACACAGAGCAGTAATGACAAACACACTCTTATTTCATTAGAGGCATATACAGTAACTGGTACAATACGTGAGAAGCTATACGATCCCATGTGATGCAGACTCAAATCAAGAGATTGTGGTCATGAGTCACTGTAGTTTTTTTCTTTGATGGTACCTAGCCTCCTCATGTGAGCTTGTGTCACTGCGGTTAGACGCTGCAGAATGTGCACACTGGCTCTCTGTAGCATCACAACACGGGGGGGAAAATGAACCGTGAGGTGGTGGGAAACAAAGCGTATTATCGGGGCTGGAAACTTTTCTGTAATTTCCTGGTTTCTTGTGCCGACCGAAAAAAACTGAAATAAAGTGACTTCTATTCTAAGATGGTGCGCCGAGCAGGAAATCTCAGCTCACGACGCCACAATCACCGTAGATGGTCTCAGAGGCCTCCTCCGTCCTGCATGTCACGTGAAGGTCATCCCACGTGTAGCAGGACAGACACATTTCCAGTTTGTAGACGAAAAGATTACAGTATTCAGTTTTACAAGCACTTTTGCTTTGTACATGTAAGTTACTATTGAAGAAAGGTTTCTTTTTGCAGAGCCTTGCTAGAAAATACATAGAATTAAAGAAAGAACGTGAAAAAATGCCCCCAAACATAGTTAAAATTATTAGATACAGAAAAGGCCAAAGGAAAATAAAACTGTATGTTGTGTTTAATTTTCATCAGTGGTTGCAGATCACATGTGAGCATTTTTTTTTTCAACCTTGTACTAAATTCCTACACTACTAATAGTTTTACAGTTTAAGTTAGTCAAGTATTGTATTATAGAAGAAAGTATGTTTAGAGTCTGAGAAAGGGTTGACAATTTAAAATGTATGATATAGAAAAATAAAAAGATATATGTTGTGTTAAATGGAGATATAGTGGGCATATTTATTAGAAAATACTACTGCTTATGTGAAAGAAAATACCATAAATCCTTTTGTGGCTCCTGAGAAAGCTGCATGTTATCAGATAAATTCCCAGTTA
>CAEMYA010000018.1:6219700-6236620 GCA_903131615.1 Diplodus sargus | reverse complement strand
AAGGTCATATCTCTGGTTCTACTGTATTGTCTATGTACGTATACCATGATGAGTCCAATGACAGACCAGTGGAGTGCTTTTCAAAACTTGGCACCTACATATGTGATGCAACCACACATCATGTTTTTATATTACTGCGTATACAGTTTCTCATCTTTTTTGAATAAAACAATGAAACATGATTAATAAGCAACTACATATATAGTGGATATAGGATAAAAGAAGATCTAAAGACATGGTGAGAAGCACAAAAAAACAAAAATACATATATTACTCCCCAATCTTATATTATTACTATATTAACACATATTACTCCCCATATATAACACCCCAAAAGTAAGCTAGTCATTTTACCTATAAATCAGTGATTTGAGGTACTGGTACTTTACTTGAATATTTCCATTTTCTGCTACTTAATTCTACTCAATTACATTTTGAAGGCAAATATTGTACTTTTTCTTCACTACATTTATTTTTCAACTTCAGTCATTAGGTCCTTTGCAGAGTGCACACTGCTTCACAGTTAATCAGAATCAGGAAATTGTGGTTCTGGTATAGAAAAAAATCACTTAAAAGATATAAACCAGATTCATATAGGGAAAGACCGTACGATAACAGTGAGTAAGAATAAAACAGTTTCTGAGAATCAGAAAAAGTGCTGAATATTGTATCTCTGTAGCTCAACAGACTCCTAAATGACTCCTAAATGCCTTGAAACTCCAAGCTTCTTCTGACTGTTTCCAATACAATAAGAGTCACTGAGTGACACCACTGAACCATGGAAAGTATCCATAAGGTGAGGTAAGCTGAGGAAAGGTAATCAGAGGGAAGGTAAGATAAGGTAAGGAAAACTTTATTGTCATTAAAGGTCGTACACAATGGGTGTGGAACACAGGGGGTTAACAGGAGAGTCATAGGTCACTGTAAGACTTCACAGTATGGACACAGTCTTTACGCAGTATGTTTCACTGCTTTCAACACAGTAAGTAGTGATTTCATTAACTGAATGTACGTACTCACATACTCGCCCACATCACTATTTTCTCCCTATGAATCATGCAGTTCTAGGATTTGTGTTCTTATGACATCATGAGAGAGTCGATTCCCGTCATCTCAGTTTTGGCAGCATGTCTGTGGTGACCATACCTTTTTTTTTTTTTTATACATCATAGATTTGTGTAATAGTATAGGATCCTCCTGTTATGAAAACATTTCCATTTGACAACAGAATCTTTCCACTGGACTCCCAAATATGAACTTATATTGTGTAATAGATCAGCCTCCATTGATGATGATCGTGATATTTTTAAAGTTAGTGGAAACTCTTTCAGCTGCGGAAGGGAAATTATTACTTGGAAACACGGTAGGCAGCTTGATAGACAAGACTGTTGTCCATCAAGCTGGGGGAGTTACCACAGTGCACTCCCCACAAAAGAGTTTGTGGGGAGTGCACTGTGGTAACTCCCCCAGCAGATTCTAGGTAGCATTTTGTTAAATTCATTGAATTCAAATGGACACTTTTCATCAAACCAGTTCCTGCAATAGTCTCTGTCTCAGTGCCAACAAGATGAACAGAGTGGCTGAATACTGTCTAAACCTTCTGATTGAATGTCACCAGTGCTTGTTATATTTCACATGAACAACAGTGAAGCCATTTATTTAAATGATAAATGTGACAAATATTAGAACTTAGGTTTTTAATATCAGATAAAAGCACCCACATTTACACAAGTGCAATATGCTCACTCACAGTTTTCACTCAGTTTAGGCAAGTATTTCATTTCATGATACTTTATATGTCTACTCCTCTACATTGCAGTGGCGAAGATAAGTTATTTTTTTGACTCCGCTACACAGCTTTTTTAAGAGCTCTAGTCACTAGTATTTTACAGACAAAAATTGTACTAATCCGCTCATTGAATTTAAAGCATTGTTTCAGATTACAACAACCTTGTAGCAATTCTTATGAAAGGCAGTGTCCAGCTGGGGACCCTTGTAAGGTATCACGCATCATATGAGTTGTTGGCAGTTCTGCCAAAGACTTTTAATCTCTTATCTTCTCTGGTAGTTTCATTCTGTACAACTGTCGGAGACCCAGAGTGGTTGAATGGCCAAAATTATACAGAAAAGCAAAGATTACACAAAAGTCAGTAACACTGAGTACATATTTGTGGAGCAGAAATTTGCCTTTTCTTCTTCTCCCTCTCATTCATCTTCTCATGGACCCTTTATTTTATGACCCGCTGGAGGAGACTAAACCCTATGTTGAGAAACTAACTGTCTCTGAAGTAGTTCAAACCCGCTCCACCTTAATCGTATCACATATAAAATGCTGCTTACACACTGATGCATTGAATTAACCAGTGTTGTAAAAAAAAAACACCCAGCAGTCAAAAGTAGGGGTATCATTTTAAAAATATATTAAATGCATTGATGTATTAGAAGTACATTAAATATCATTTTTACAAGTAGAAGTAAATCATACATATTTATATGTATATATACGGTATACTACGGGGTGCCAGAGGGTGACGGACTCAGGAAGAAAGAGGAGTATGTAGTGGGACACCAGGAAGAAACGTTTGGAAAGGCATCCAAGAGGGCACATTCACAGTGTTTATTTCTAACATGGCAGCACCTGAGAATGGAAATATTCAAGTCAAGTGTAAGTACTTGACACTTGAGAAATTATTACTAAGTACTGAACTTGAGTACATGTACTGAATTACATTCTATTCCTTGTATTGACATAATCTAATTATATGTGTTTATTGATATAAAAATCAATGGGGACATGCAGAAGAATTACTTGTAGTTTTTTGTTTCACATCATTGTAATAGTACTTTAAGTTTAAATAAAGTAAAAGCACCATTCCCAGCATCATCCATTGCTGTGCAATCGATACTGTGTAATGCAGGAATGCCCAAAACAAATCTTAGCCTGGCTTTAAGCTGACGAATAGGTGTTTTCTCAGACAAACCTGGTGCATTTCATAGTTTTTTTGTTTTTTTTTTGACTCTACAAAATCAGATAAGTTCAAGATTACACTGACAGTTCTGAGAAATGGTACATTCCTTTGAGCTTGTCAAGCACCAGCATGAAGGGTCCCAGCTGCTGTCCTTATGCTGTGCGCACAGCTCTGCTCAAAACCCACATAGCGCACATTCCTCACTGACTCACCAAACGTGTGTGTGTGTGAGTGTGTGTGTATGTGTGTCTGTTCATATCTGCCTCCTTTGGTCTAGCCCTCTTCTCTCGCTCACTTACTCACACAGCATCGACCTGTGTGAGTGTGAGCGTGTGTGTGTGTGTGTGTGTGTGTGGGTGTGTGTGTGTGTGTCGTCCGTCATATAAACAAGTCAGTGACTCAGAGTCCATTATATAACGTGGGCTGCCCAACCACTACTTTAACTGCCAGTCAAAACACTCAGCTCGCTCGGCCTGTCGAGAGGAAATGCCACCTTAATACGAGTTTGAGTTCATACTTCAAAACCCTTTTTTCAGATGGTGTGTTCCTCTTAACACCCCACGTAATAATCACTTTGCCTCATCAAGCCAGCGTGGGGATAGAGGGATTGTTTTTTTTTAAACGCCGTACCGACACACACAAACACACACTGGTGCCTGCATCATTTCCTGCCACAAACTGAAAACAGGTTTCACCTGCTGATGTCATTGGACCTCGCCTTTCTCAAACTTGAGCAACGGCGGGCCACGCCCGAGAACTCGTCTCCAGGTTTCACACACACACACACACACAACACACAGAAACACACGTATGAGGAACACACACATTTTCACACAGTTTAATGTAGCGTGTTGGTTTTTAATGTCAGGCAAACACTTTGATCCGTGTGGTCTTCTCCACCACCTACAATTACTTCTGTACACAGTTATCATGCATTTTTCTTTATTGTGTTTGCATTCTGTGTGCAGTTCATTCCTCATCTCTCCCTGGTTACCATCTTTTAACACGTCAGTGAGCCGCAGCACTGTAGCTATTTTCCTGTCAGTGCAAAAGTGATGAATTTTCAGTGCTTTTCCGAGCCGTGTGTGTCTTTGTGTGAATGACAGCGTGTGTGAGGGTGCTGAAGTCACAGCAGTTTGACCCAGTTAGCATCACAAAGAAGGTGTTGGCACTTTTAATGCCTCGATGAAAAGACTGAAGACAGCCCATAGAAGGGGGAATAGAGACCTGGATTTAGTGCAAGGATTATTAATAAAGATCAGTTTGCTGGGCTGGGCTGTCAGCCACGTTTCGCTCCCTCCCTGCAACAAATGCAGTTTGCTTGAACAGTTCTTAGAGCGATATAACAAAGCTGCAAGGCCAGATGGAGAATTCAGCATTTGGCATAAAAGCAGCATATATCTAAATCTTCAGCACTTGATACTGTATACGTACATTGGAAAAAAATGAAATCTCCAATCTGTAACTTTCCACGCGATCAAACAATAGCCGGTTTTATGATGTGTCACTGTCGCCTGAAAGGCGTGACCAGACAAACCTGATCAACATTTTTAGGAGCATGACAACGGTCTACTGTTTGTTTTCACTGGTAGAGTAAACAAGCAGGATATGAAGGAGGTGTTTGCTTTGGGATCATTATTCATTTTGTCTTTGCAGCACTTCAGGCTACAATAACTTTGTGTTTGTAGCCAAAGTCTGTTTAATCCTGCCTGATACTGATTTTATCTCGGCATTGACATTGACTGATATGGTTTTATTAGCAACGAGAGTTGAGTAACACCAGCATGGGAAATATATTGGGGCTATAAAGAACAATAATTATTGTTCAGCTAGTCTTGCGAGTGTCAGCATGCCACATTTAAGTCGTTTACAGCTACACACAGACATCACTTTATCCATCTGTGGGCTGTATGTACTCATTGAGGAATTTGCATGTATTAAAGATGCCACTCCTGATATATCGAACTGTGTCCCAGAGCTTTTTGGGTACGGAAGAAGATTAGAGCCACTGGGAAAAACATTTAGTGGTTCTGATTTTATTTGATTTCCTCTTTCTTTTTTTCTCAGAATTCTGACTTTGGTCTGAGGAATAAAGTCAGAATGACTGTCAGAGTGATTAAAATCATAATTCTGAGAGCATTCTGACTTAAAGGTCATAGTTCTGAGAAAAACTCAGACACCAATATAATTTGAATATTGGAAATGTAGACACTTTGGGGACGTCGGACAACTCTCTCTGCAGAGTAACATCCCTGAACATGTATGTTTTCCCTCCTTTGTGATTTGCAAAGAAGATCTGGAATGTGACATATGAACATGATCTTGTGTTTTCACCATCTACGTGCCAAACACACACGCATACACACTCACACTACCTTTCCGTTACATCTTTACACCTTCGTACTGTTTCACACACTTAACAAGAGAGTCTTTCAAATGTGAGCAGTGAGTAGGCAGTGTGTGTGTGCGCGTGGGGGAGAGATTGTGCATGGTGTACAGCTGAGGTCCTGTGCGTGTGTGTGTGTGTGTGTGTGTGTGTGTGTGTGTGTGTGTGTGTGTGTGTGTGTGTGTGTCTACCTATGTGTGTGTCAATAGTGGTGTAGTGGGAAATACAAAGTGTATGTGAGATAGAGGAAGAGAGTAGTGGACAGAGGGGTTTCAGTCTCCTTTCTGTATTCTCTCGCCGCTGGTGTTAGTGACTTAATCATTCAGACCTCCTATTCAAGTTTGATTTGGGTCATGATACTAATATGTGAAAAGTGCAAATACACATCACAGTCTGCCTCTATGTTATCGCTCTCTTTTACATTAATTTGTGCTGTATGTTTCTGCTCACAATTCTCACTAATCATTAAAGGGTCGCTAAAAAAATTCAGAAAATGACATATAAATATGCTTTTCTGCTTCATCTTTCACCAGAGCCACTGCCAAAACAACAATAACACACCTGTCAAATGATTTTCACAATATTGGTTACACTTCCTTTGAAGCCCATCTCTATAATGCATTATAACACATTATGGAAAAAAAAAATGTATAATGTGTCATAATGCCCCCATAGCGGTGTGTAATCATAGTTACAAGCGATCATAAGTATTTAGAATGGGCGATAACAATAATAATATTGCACTATAACATATTATAATGACATTTAAGGTCAAGTATTAATACTTCCTAATTGCTGATCGCTCACAAGGATCCCAGAAATACATTACACACTATACACTATATATACACACAATATTCAGTCAGCATAATCCATTACACTAATGTTTATGATGCATTACAGACCAGTGTTATGAGTTAAGATTATTGTTATGAAGCATTATGAATATCTATGTGAGCTAATTACTATAATTATATGACACTCTAGCTGCAATATTTCGCATTACAGGTATGCTCATAATGTATTGTAATGCGTCCTGATCACCATCACCACCAGGGTCCTCTACTGGCTCACCATCTGAGGTCACAGCCAAATCTGCCTCCTAATCAAAAACTCATCTGGACTCTCACTTGTCATAAAACTTAATTGGCTGGTTGATCTCGAATCCCGTCTTAGAAATATATAAACTGATCAAGTAGTTCTTCTTTATTATATCTTGACATTTTTGTTTTACAAATCTAGGTCATCTGTCAAATATTCTCCACTGAACAGCCCGACAGGGTCTTATTGTAAACTGGTGGCCAAATTTAGGTCAGTCGACACAATTTAGAGGGTAAAAGAGGATTAAAATGACTCAAAAGCTGAGGGCTCAAAAATCCAAACACTCTGTCCCGGTGTTTGCGTATCATAACAATCGTAGCCAAGACACATCTGTGAAACTCCCCTCTTCCCTCATTCTGATCTCTCCCCGTTACTGTGTGAGCGTTGTTCCTGCAGCGCAGCCAGGAACATACTTTTCCTTTTAAAGAAACAGTCGGGAGGGAAGGAGACAGAGTTAGACGGAGAGCGCAGGACAGAATACTTTGACGACATAGAAAGGTAGGGCCAGTACCTGCAAATAAGGGCGAGAGACATGGAGGTGTTATCAGCCGGGCCTGGCATGCTGTCAAGCAGGCCCGGGGGATAAGAGGAGATAGTGGCATAACATCAAAGGGGCAGTCTGTGTAATGACGTCAGTGCTGATCGTTAAACTCTGAATATGCAGACAACTGTTAGTAAAGAAAATATCACAAAGAATCCCACTGAAAATTATTTTCGTGTTGAGCTGACATGTGACCACCAGAAACATAAACTGACTAAAATCTCTTTCATCGTGCTGTGATTTCTGCTCACGCTCTCCTCGTATGACATTAATCTCCCTTTTTAATTGTACCTTTCACATGGAATTCAATAAAGTCCTTATCTAACTCAAGGCTCCTGGCTGGTAACTTAAAGCCTTATCTTTTGCTCTTAAAGGCGCCTCGGACCAGAGTCTTCAATCGGTCATCTGTGTGAAAGACTTAATCGGTGCTGTCTCAAAGTTCACCACATACATAAGTCTGAAACCGTATTTTACTTTGGCCCTGAAGAAAAAGGAAAGGTTGATATACGTTGGTGAAAATGTCCTGAGATACCATGAGTATTTTGAGGGTTTTGTTAATTATCATTCCTTATCATGGTGATAAAGCAGGAAGAGTGAGGCAAGCTGAATGTGAAGAATGCATAAGAGCTCATTATGTACAAAAGGAGAACAAAAAGGGAAGTTTGTGCATTAGAATGTGTACAGTTAAAAAGAAACATAGAAGATAAAGATTGCGAAATGACATCCATACATTCTCCCGGCATTAGCTGCAAGAGACTCTTTACAAGAAGTTGAGTAAGCTTGTCTCATGGACGGGAAGGAGGGACTGGATTTCTTAGAAGTGTTTGATTGCATGCTCTTTTTCATTATTATCAGAAAACTCAAAAAGTTGAGTTAACAACTGAGAAAAAAAAAAAAAGTTACCTAGTATTTCAATGATGAATGTAGTTTGTATGCGGATGCATCTGTCCTTCACGTACATTGGAGGAGGGGGAATAATGAGTTGAACCATTGTATGTATGGCTCAGTCGCGAGAGTGAAACCTTGGCATTTTACTTTTCTACCAACCTTGGATACGTTCAAATTCAACATTTCTACACAAGGTTGTAATTCACATTTACTATACAAGTACATGAGCTGACTAGCACATCAGAAGGTGGAGGTGTGACGGCTGCCAAGCCAGAGACCACTGTTCAGGACAGCGTTTCAACATTTGTAAGCACTAGAAGAGTCGATATTTTTGAAAAGACGTTTTGCAGCCGTGTAGTGGAGACAAAACTGGATATCCTCAACCAGACGCCGGGACAATTTCCTGCCATGTTTGTGGCTGCTAACCAGGGTACTGTGAGCCATTTTACGACCTTTTGCCTCATGTTAACCAACTGGTTAACATTACCAGACCATAGAACAAAAACAAAACGAAAACAGGAACATAAAGAAAGATAAAGTTGTGACAAAAAGAACGGCAAAGTTACAACATATCTGTGGTTTTTGCAGAAAACATATTGTCAAAAAATTTTTTGGTGTACAAGGGTCTGGATAAACTCACAGATCACCATTTTATGCAGTTAGAAACAATATTCTAGTGGCCCTCCTGCTGTCTGTGTGAGCTATAACACTACAGTTTTCCTGGAATCTGTCAGAAAACATTTCAAATGATTAATCTTTTTGTCCCCTTCTTCTCTCTCTTCTTCCTTCCTCTGTGTATTTTGTTCTATTTTCTCACAGGCAACAAGAATCTTTATTACATGAAGGATTCTATGGTGGATACAGAATCACATTTAAGCATTCCTGGGGCAATTTCATAACAATCCAACCTCCTGCTGTAATGTGACAATTATGGCACAGTTGATGTATAATTCCAATTTTCTTTTTTGTTGTTTAGGGATTTATTTCACCTATCGTCTAATTTCAGCGTAGTTCATAAACGTTATGGGGTAGTTTCGCCTCATTTCCTGGCAGTTGCTGCAGTGCAGAACATTTTGTTTCATTTTGTTTAATTTTCAGACCGCGGCTTCCCGTCTATCCCTCCCCCTCTCATTCTTCTGCCTCTCCTTCGAACTGGCTCCGTTTCCGCGTGAAAAGGAAGAGCGGAGCGGCGGTGCTCTGGAAAACTGGGAAGGGAAATGGAGGAGGAGAGGGGGGAATAACCAAAGTTTTGAGAAACAGCAGAACTTCAGCAGAAATCTATTAAGGGTCTCAGCGGGAGGTGAAACACATGCTGGAGGACAAAGAAAGGAAACAGATGAGGCGTAGAGCGAGTAAGAGGGCGAAAGAAAAAGCTAGAGCCACAGCTGTGTTCAATCTATGCTGTTCTGCTCTGTGTATATACATAGAACATCAGTGTTGCTCAATACTGAAGAGTTTGTGATAAGAGAGATTAAAGGTTGGGGTTTTGAAAACTCCCCCAGTAGACTGTGGGTCAATGATTTCCTGTAACTAGGAGAATCTTCTTCCTGGAGTGCAACTAATGCAGACACTGTCCATTTTCTGTTTCTGGACCCAAAAACAGGCAACCTGCTGTAGCAATAAGCAATATTCCATTCAGTCGTAATCAACAGTACTTCTTCCAGGTACTTTTGCTCCTTCTATCCCTTTATGAAGTCAGTTCTGCATACTCTGTGTCAAATAGTCCTCTACAATTCTGTTTGTACTCCCCCCCCCCGACCCCGGTGGATGAGATTCAGTTTTTTGGGTGTTGTCAGCCGTGTCTTTCCAGCGTTGGCAAAGGAGCACCATGATTAAATAGCCCTAAAAATAAAACCCCAAAACATCTGCTGGGTTCTCACAGCTTAACGTGGTGTTCGGCGGACGCGGGATCAAAGCTGGGCGGCAGCCGCGTTTTATTTGTGGTGGAATCGCAGTAGATCCGCATAGCGGGAAAACACCTCCACACACAAGTGAGTCATAATGTAGCGGCGGACGTGGATATCTCCTGACAACACACAGCGGTGACCTTGAACTGAAGAGAGAGTCTGCAGCACACACACACACACACACAGAGGGGTAGGTCAGCAACTTGCTGATAAAGCATTTGCTGTGCCAACACACACTGAGGTTTTAGCTCAGTGTTTGAAACATATTTACCTAGAGAAAAGGCAGACTTTTTATTACTATTATTATGTTTTATGTACATATTTGCACTTGGAGGGATGGAAACAGCTAAGTTGTAATTCCAATGGAGCGAGAGAGCGCGCATAGCATTACTGTTTACCTTGTAGCTTAGCATTACAGACTTCAGTTTCAGAGTGTAGAGTTATGCTGACTGCATCAGGGTGTCTAAGACCAACAGCTAGTTGACAGTGGTAGGTTTTGAGATGAAGAAGATCAGAAAGCCTGAGCTTGACTTGTTTTGACAATATGAAATTTAGACAAACGAATACATGAAAGTGGACCTCAAATTAAAAGACTATTAAGTGACTTTTAAGGGTGCAATGTGTAAGAACTGGCCAGCTTGAATTCACCCACACAAACAGGAGCAGCATATCACCTAAGTAACTGTATTCTACTTATCCTAGACTGTAGCTGCTGTTAGCAACTAGCTGAACTGCCAATGGAGTGCTGGCGTAAAAGCACTCGTACACCAAATAGTACATGCTGTCCAAAGACAGGCACGTACCATTTTTAATTGTGTGACAGCAGTTGCAAAACTCCTCAAGAGGCTCCATCTTGCAACACCCAGATCATTTTCTCTTGCACAAGATGTTGAATCTCATCAGCCATCCCTCCCTGTTCTTTTGTCCAACTCGACAGGTAACGTGCAGGCCTCCAGGACTCATTGCTACATCCACATGACTGAACCTGTAAAGCTGAATTAGCTGATCTTTAACTTTCTTGCTGCAGCTTTTAATGACTGACCAAACAGTGATATACCATGATATAGCTGTCATAAGATCAGAGGATCAGATCCGATTCCACAGCTTTGTGAAGGCATAAAGCTGATGTGTGACGTGCCTGTTTGTTCTCGCCGGGGGGGAAAAAACTTCCCGCTGAGAAATTTGTTTGGGATGTGGATGAGAAATGTATAACTCTACAGAGAAAACACCCCTTCAGAATAGAAACACACACACGCACACACACATTCCAGATTTCACTCAGTTACAAGAAATCCACCACTTCTGAGTCCCCTGAGGCTGAAAAAGCTGATGGACAACTTTAGAGTTTCACGCTGGAAAACACGAGCATTAGGCTGCTACTTAAACTGCAGTATCAGCTGTCAGGATAAGAAGCTGAATTTGAATTATTACTCATTTTATTTGAACATCTGTCTTATGACAGAGTTTGGCCCACAGCAGAAAGTCCTCCAAAAGCACACTTCTGTGCTGATAGAGGAAGCATGAACGACGTTTCCTCATTATTGCTTCGCCTAATGAAATCTGTGTATTTATATATAAACACTTTCTGGAATCTGCTTACATAACATCTGTACATTCTGTATGTTTTCTTCATGATTCATGCCCGCCAAGGACACATTTGGTGTCAGTCTGTGGGTGTTTTGCATACTGATCACTGTGTGTGTTAAGCTGAATCCCGCCTTAAGAGAAAAAAAAAACCCTGCAGAGACAAGTCGAACCAGTGCAGCGTCATACTGATCCGTGCCACAGGCTACACCTTTGTACTACTCCCTTAGTTTGTGATCTGACATCCTCAGAAAACTATGCTAAAAGCTGAAGGTGACCTCAGTGCCTAAAACCGATCTCATGCCCATCAATTCAATGTCGTCACTTTAAGATGAAAAAAAAACAACAATAACTCTGTGATATTTAATTCATGTAGAAGTTCATGGTTTAATAACGTGCTTTTCTTCTCTGATTTGTATTGTCTCCACTTTGTGATTGTGTTAATTCCCCGTGTGTTTGTTCTCCTTCTGGACAACTATCTCAGACGAGTTTTAGAAATGAACTTAATGAACTCTACTTTCTTAAACTAAGTTTTGAAATGAGCAAGAAAATTAATACAGTTTATCATTTACTACTGACATCCACATCAGCTGGAGTGAAATGAAGCTGGCACGGACACCTCCGCAGTAATCATTTCATCTAATCACACTGCTGGCTTTTCTCGGGGAAATCATGAAAAACGAGGTCAAAGAACAGAACGAGTGACAGGAATGAAGGAGGAAACATACACAACCTGAGAAAAGAAAACTTAATCAGAATGCATTGTCTCTCTTATCTATAGTGGCATCAATTTACTCAATTCATCACGCTGTTGCGGGTTTAAATAACCTTTTTCACCTTACAGTTTTTGATGGCAAACAAAAAAAAGAAGAACACGACGGAAACAGCACTGTAATAAAAGCGCACAGCAGAAGAGAGAAGACCAGGAAACAGGCTGGTTAGATAACTGTTTTTTGTGGAAATAGGGGTCAGTACGCCTCTTGAGAAAGGAAAACACCAGGCGACGATTGCCAAATGACTGTTTCGTGTTTCCCTGTCCTATACGCTGACACATACACAAAAAATTCTCAACAGTCATCATGTATCCTGATTACTGGCAATGGCTCTCATAATTTACTCAGTGTGTATGGACTGATGTAAACAGAGAGACAGGCAGCTGTTACAACAAGTGGGGATTTCTCAAATTGTCCAACACCCTGCTATAGTATACAAACGGCAGTGAAGCGAGGGTGGCTTTAATAGCCTTTTTTGTTTTTCTGTTGATTCTTACTGGTTTGTTCTATAATGTAGCTGACTACCATGTGTTTATTAGTGGATGCGCACGTAGGCCTTCTGTCTATGCATGGTTTGCTTTTACAAAGTACGTTGCTTTATACTATTTTAGGGTGTTTTTTTTTTTTAATCAATCACTCAGTCATACATCAAGTGATGAGCAAGAACTTGAGAACAGCAAACAGTAAAAATACAGAATACACACTATAGATCAGCACTGCCCAGTTTTTTTCTCTTTGATGGACAAAAACTGAAACATAACGGAGGAACCAAGCACAGATGTTATTGTTTTGTTTCTGTTAAGATGGAAAATGGTACTAAGATCTCAAGTTCCCTTTACTGACTGACTTCCTGCACAGAGTGTCACTCCACCTGATGTTCTCAGTGTATGACAAATAATTAATAATCAGGGATCCTACGCATATTTAAAGGGCATTTTTACCCCATAACAAACAAAACAGCATTAAAGGTGATATTGAACATTTTTATATAGATAGAAAAAATAATACATCTACAGAGCTTGTGGAAAGGCGCAGAATAATCTCTTTCCCTAAAAACACTACTATGATGGTGTATTCTGACGGTTGTTTCCAGATTCTAATCAGGCTTGATAGCCAACAGTATGTCGCTGTTCACATGGTATCTGTGTTTCAGCGATCAAGAGTCTTGGTAGTTGCCAATTTTTGGGAAAAGGAGGTGGTTATCAGCAACACCTTTAACAATAATAATAATAATAATAATAATAATAATAATAATAATAATAATACATTTTATTTAAAAGCGCTTTTCTAAATACTCAAAGACACTGTACAGAAAATGAACATCAAATCAGCAAAACAATAGAAAAGAGCTAAACTTTAAAAGCCATTTTAAAAAGGTGTGTAACATGATTATGATTCAGTGATTGATTTGATATGATCCGAGGGGCCAAATTCAACTATGTGGTCGGCAGATTTCAGCCTGCAGGCCCAACTTTAGACAGCCCTGCACAAGACAAAAGTCAGATAAAAAATTTTAAAAAAAACACATCTTTAACAACTATTTTAACTCCAGACCATTTACAGTATATACTGTATATATATTTTGATCATTGGGGCAATGTCTTATTTTTATTAAAGATAAGTTGCTCAAGACTATCACCAAAACAATTTGGACACTTCGGGAGGCTAGCACTTTTTCTTTAGAGTTTATGCTAAATACATTTTTAAATATAATACTGTTAAGAGAAACAAGATTCAGTTTCACTGCCACACCTCTGCTGCTTGAAACGGCAACGCTGTTTACACTGTGACTTCAGAAATGATCTCTCCTCTCAGTTGTTTCTTCCTTTCAGTAAGGGCTCATGAAGTCATACGAGCCTCATAGTAACATATGTGTTTCACACGTTCCGAGTGCATGCTTGCCAAAGTCTACAGTCCCTATTATCAAATTAACCTACACAGAAAGGACCTTATCAGCCACATGACATATGTGAGATAAAGACGGTGACACTGTGTACCAGCCTCTCCAAATATACATATGTCTGGAGAGGCAGGTACTTTCCCAGGCCGTAAAGTCAACACCGGCCAACTTGAACCACTGACTCACTTTCTCTCCACCTCATGATCCCATCCCTCTTTTCTTTTCTTTTTTTGATCCCCAGTCATCCTTCCATCCATCCCTCTATCCTGATGAATCACCTGATAAATTCAGGCACACGACCAGCTCCGGTCTCATCAAAAATTTCTGTGGCAGCCGTGTTAGCTCTGCAAACCTGCTCAGCAGCTGTCGCTAAGTAACAGTTGACCTCGTGCCTGCTTGTGTGTGCACTGTTTGGCGTGTCGCCATAGCGATGCTGTGTAGGGTTAAATATTTGCAAAGTATCACTTATTAGAGGCGCAGGCTGGTCAAACTGTATCTGTCGGGGGCTTAAAGTGCAACCGGGCCGGAGTTAGAGGGATAAAAAGAAACCGAAGACAAAAGAGTGGACATTGTGTGTTCTGAAGCCGCCACAAATACAATAACAAGAACAGGTTAATTAATCTCAATCGTCATCATCATCACCATCAATTTTGTTACAGCATTAAGGAAACCTTGGCGTCTTTTAGGTTGAACAGTCATCATGAGCCATGTGATGGTGACTTGGCAGTTTGCTGCCATCCAGGATGAGTCAGAGTCCTTAAAATTCCCCTCAGTTTCCCTCCTCTTAGGGTGGAATAGCAAGTGTCTCTTTAGAAAGAGAAGCCCTGAAGGATGAACTTTGACCAAAAGAGTCTATATGATGTCTTCCGTGGTATTATAATACAAGCTAAACGTTCAGTTGTGGGAAGTGAAACTATTAATTTGTATTAAACAGTAGCACCAACACACAATTGAACCTGACTTTGATATTGAACTGTACATCAGGGGTTCCAAAACCTTTTGTTTTGTATCCACATTAGATCATAGACCCCCAGTTCAAGAGAATAAAAAAGTCTTAATGGTCAATCAATTCTTGAATTAGGATCACTATGAATTCAAATCAACATTGCTTTCCTTGTGTTCCTCCGTCCAAAAATGTGATGGAAGTTAAAATATAATACACAGAAAAATATATATATTTTTATATAAAAAATATCTTTATATGACGATAGTTAAATTCAACAATTAAGAGGCCAAACTTGTGTGAAAGTAACGGAGGAGGTCTCATGATTGAGTTACATGTAAAGCAGACGCTACATAGTGACACCACACAGTCACAGTGCACAAGAGGCCGTGCAAGCACACCATGTTGATGGGGGGTGTATTTTATTTCTATATGTACATTATGCTCTTGTGAGCGTGAGGCCTCAAGAAGGTGTTGAGGAAATGTCTTCAGATTTGGCACACATACCCGCTTCGACTCAAGGAAGAACTGATTAGAATTCAGTTGGCAAACGTCTAAGATCAAGATCAGTGTGACCTCACGAAACACAGAACTTAATAATTCGTACAGGTAATTATGACAATTTTACACTAATGTCTTATAGGATAAAGTGATGAAGTTAAGACATCTTTTTTTCCAAAAGGTCAAAGGTCAACACCAGAATATTCTGATTTTTTTTTTCTCTTGCATTATTCTAAGTGTTACAAACCTATCCCCTCCATTTCTTATATTACAGATTTTCCCACAGTCCTACTATTCTTCTAATCCCTTTTAAAAACAATCCTTGACGCAGCACCACGCGGCCGTGCCCTGACATGTTCGAAACTACATGTACGCTGGTATGCCCGAAAATCCCCAGTGGAAAACTTGGCAATGAGCGCTCACTCGCTTAGTCACCAAAGAAAAGAAGAAAAAAAAGGAAAACAACAACAACAACCTGTAAGGCCGCGTCAGCAGGAATGCTCCGCTAAGCTTGCGTTGTGTGAACATGTGTGTGTGTGTGTCTGCCCCTCCCTGTTAGAGTGACTTTCCATGCAACTGAGGCTAGAGCAGAACAGAAACAAGTAGAGCAAGGTAACCACAACACGCACAAAAACACACATGTCACTGCGCCCATTTTCTGCCCTCCTTACCTCTAAGCCTATTTACTGGAATTGCATTCGGGAAGTCTGGCGAAATGAGAGGTTAAATAAGAAAGACGTGCGGGCAGGAGGGGGGTTGGATTATTCCTCACCCTGTAGATTTTCCCATCTAATGCTGTCAGGTTTATAATTAGGTAAGTTATTTATATCCAGCTGCAGTTATTAATAGCGGAACATGAGAGGCCTGCTCGGCTTCGGTCAGCCTGTCGGTCTGTCCATCTGCATTCGAGGCCTGTGAGTTAGATTTAATTCTCACAGGAGGCTTCTTGTGTTCACAATCGAGCATCCCTGTCCCCTTAACTTAAAGAACGAATGCGAGAATTGTCACCCCTTGGATTAAACGTCAAATGAGCACACTCAGGTTCAGAAATCTTTCTAACTTTTTGAACATGTGGATGTTGTTTTTAAAGAGGCACTGTGAAGTTTTGGAGACGAAACTCAAACTCAGAATTTTAATATTTGTAATATTAATGAGGTAATTATACAAACTCAGATTTCTTTATTTATCTAATTTTTTTTTATAACTTTTTTATACATTTTTTGATATAACTGAATGAAAAAGCTGTTCTCAGAGGAAAATAAGATGTTTGAAGCTGAAAAGGTGGCAGGACCCCCCACATACACAAAGTAAAACAGTATGTGTATTGCACCTGTAATGTGATCGTTTCAGTTTAATTTTTGCCACATTATTTTTCTGCTGCTGTATGTTTTATCCTTTTGTGTTCTGCATGGCGATTCTGCATTGAT
>CAEMYA010000018.1:6156204-6217036 GCA_903131615.1 Diplodus sargus | reverse complement strand
AAAAAAAAAAAAAAAAAGAAGAGGAAGGCTTCATAAAGTTGGAGAGGGTTGGGTCTGCGGCTGTGTTTGTTTTTTCCTGCTCGCTTTATTCCTCTGGGACTCGCTGATCTGACGGTGGCTTCCTTTTGAACGCAGTGTAGTCACAGAGGAGTTCTCCATTCTAAAGAGATAATGAGATAAGGGAGACAGCCGACGCTCGGTTGTTTGTTTCTTGAATTCCAATCTTCCACCCGCAGAATATTCTGATGAGACAGGATATGAGTCAAAAACTGCAATTATCTATATGATAATATGGCAGATAATGGATCATGGTTATGTAACTTCGATTACTGCGCCGTTTCTTTGGTGTTTCTTTTTATAATGGCCTAACGTCGTTCTTGAAATACTAACTTGAATGCGTTTTCTGTAGCTAAATAAAAGCCTTGAAATTGAAATAGATGTGTTGTGGAAAGCAGGCGCAAAAAGGAACATGATGATGTGTATTCACACAGTATATGAGTGGTTTGAGTGTCTGTATGTTAACTTTGTCAATCTTCTGTCACAGAACTTCATGAACCTGGCCCTGGATGAAGTCTTGCTCTCGCAACAGTCTCAACTCAAAGTCCCAGGGCAGAGTCGCCTCAACCGGTCAGCTTCCTTCTTCTCTCCCCCCTCCCCTCCTGCCTCCTCGAGCCACAGCATGAGCACCGAGCATGTTAACTACAACGACAACGGCAGCCCTCTCTGGCCTTCCAACATCTGGAGCCAGGGTCCTGTCTCCAAACCCAAACAGCTGCCCTTCAGGCCCGACCGCTCCATGAGTCTGACCGAGTCCAGCAGCAGCCTGCTCAACTCCTTCGCACAGCTGAAGAACCTGGAGGCTTTTCCCTCAGGCCCTGCCACCACTGTGGCTCCACCGCCGGGCTTCCCTCCCTCGTCTAACCTCCCACCCCAGGTCCAACCGATGGTGTCCCCTAATCGTTACAAGACTGAACTGTGTCGTGGCTTCCAGGAGACCGGCAGCTGCAAGTACGGCAGTAAATGCCAGTTTGCCCATGGCGAGGCAGAGCTGAGGGGACTGTACCGCCACCCCAAGTACAAGACGGAGCCCTGCAGAACCTTCTATAACTTCGGCTACTGCCCTTACGGCTCTCGCTGCCACTTCATCCACGAGGATAAAGCCAGCGGTGGTCCATTACCATCTTCCAAATTCCAGAATCAACAGCAACCTCCCACAGCAGGTCGCCACCAGCTCCGCCAGAGTGTCAGCTTCGCTGGGTTCCTGGGCTCCCGCAGCTCACCTCCTCCATCATTCCCTTCTACCTTCAATGATCCTAACATGGGGTTTAGCCGCGCTCCCTCTGTTTCTCCACCTCCTGCTGATCTCCTCTCCCCAGTGTTTGCCGACTCCCTGCATCGGGAGGCACCCGCATTCCAGTTTGGCAACCATCAGACCCGTGCCAGCACCGGAGACATCCACAACATTCCTCTCATCCTGGAGCCAAAGGCCTCACGCTGTGTGTGTGGCCATGGAAATAACTTTAACAGCAACAACAGCAGAGCTTTTGCCAACGTGGAGGATGGGCACCACCAAGACGGCAAGCTGTTTCCTGGTCCTGGGGGATTCATGAAGCCTGCTGGACTCCAGCGCTTCTCCTCCGAGGACTCCCTGGAGGACAGCTACAGCAGCAGCAGCGGCGGCTCCAGTGGAACCGAGTCTCCAACGTTCGACGGGTCAGCCACCAAGAGGCTCACCGTGTTTGAACGCCTGTCCCTGTCCGACTGAACGGAGGGAGAGAGAACAGAAGAGAACTGACACTTTGTTAACCGTGTCTGTTCGTCTGAACTTTCTCCAGAACCAGAACTGATCAGGACAAGTCAACTTTTGACACAATAACACTTAAAAGTTCTTAATTTATGTTTGTTAAAAAATGGAACTCGTCTTGGATAAACTACACGCGCTGAGATGATTTTAATACCCTCTATTTTTATACTTTAAATACGTTGTAGCCTATTAGACCTTTGTATGTGGTCTTCCATAAAAATTAACTCTTCTGCAGGTCTTGACAGTACCAGTAAATAGCCTGGTTTGTTCTTACCGTAAATCTGTAGTGATCAAAATGGCTTATCTTTAGCGATAATCATTAAATGCTGTGCCTTAATGATTCTCCTTGCCTCATAGGCTATGTACTCTGGTGCCATGAACAGTATGTTTGATTCAGTAGCCTTAATCAGTGAGACCTGACATGTGTCATTGATGCCATTTTTATCTGTGATATGCACTTTACAGCTAATTCAAATGGGAGAAACTGTCGAGTCTCCCAGTAGCATTCAACCAAAGCTTCATACTTCACTCTGCTCTGTGTGTGTATGTGTGTGTGTGTGTGTGGGTGTGTGTGTGTGTGTGTGTCTGTGCATATGCCTGTGTGGGTGAATGTGTCATTTTTCTGAGACCTGGGGTGCTAACGCATGTGTAAGTTGCAGAATGCTGAAAGATCAAAGTGTGCTGATAGAAAAAAGTGAATGTCTGACACGTTATGTAAGAGTTGCTTCTGTAAAACATTCTGTTATCTTTGCCATTTTGTTAGAGTTGCACCCCATCTTTCGTCGTCCCCCGTTTGTTTGACAACCTGGTTCAGGGACTTTAACACCGCAGTATTCCTATTGGTTATAGGTTGCCTTGTGTTTGTTTAACTTAAACTAATATATTTATTATGATATTTATTTGTGTTTAAAGAAAAAAAAAGTGTATTTTGTACGTTATTTATGGAAAAAAACAAATATTTCAAGGTCTGTGAAATACCAATGTGATAAAGTGCAGTAAAACAAACAAAAAAGAGAATCTTATATTTTTAATTGTCTGAAAGGGACAAAATAAATTTCTGAATAAAGAAATGAATGTACTCTCTTCTCCTTTTTGACTTGTTTTCTTATTCAGTGAGAGGTAGATGCTCACACAAGATGCCCTCTGAGTAAATATATAGGAAGATATAGGCCACTTACACAATTTAATAACACCCTCACCCACAGTGCATTTACGAGATTTGGGGGAGAAATTAAGGTTGAGGAAAAAGATATAGTAAGAGGTATACTTTGCCTTGAATGTGGGATGTTATCAACACTAACATGATATAATGTTGATATTGTCAACAGCACTAGCTCTATGTTGTAAACAGCGACTGGTTTCAAGAAAGGGAATCATTTTCAATCTCTCAAAGAATCTGTGTCCGACACTTTTTAACCAATAAAGAAAGTATAAAATCATCAAACACATATTCAGGACAACATGTTGTATGACAGCGAGAGAGTGCTTAGAACATTTTGGCCACCTGCCTTGATTTTTTAGAACACATTCTGGTCTGAAGACTGAATCACAAAGTTTGATGTTTCATACACAAGCTTACACATAATATCGTTTTCTTTTTTCAAGTTACTTCAAGTGCATACATCTCAGTCATATAAAATGCATGCAAGTTTGTTGCTTTCAGCTCTGGTCAATAACAAGCGTTAAATAAAGCAAACATTAGATTTGAGACTCAATTCACCTGTACCTGGGCCACAGACGCAAGAAAAATGATGGCTTGAGTTTACCCCAAACTAGCAGTTAGTCTGAGATTTCTCTCTTGGGTAGATATCAAATACAATAGCGTAGCTAGTGCATAAAACAACAGCACAAACATCAAACCCGACAGGTGAACCACTTTGTTTTACTATACATTCTTAAATGTTACTTCTACCAAAGTCAAGCTTAGTTATATAGCAGTCATGTCATATAACAGGTGTAGACTCATGCTTAGAAAGAAAAATGGAAAGCAAGGTAAACACCACACATGACAAAATCCTGTACAAAACAATCAAAACATACAAGAAAAAATACAATGAGACAGTAACACAATACAAAGGAATCATAAAAGGTGTATTTATTAAGGTTAACAGGGAAAAATAGTGATTAAAATTTGAAAAATAGCAGTGATTCGGTCTATTATGGGTTACATACACATAAACAGAATAGCCTGTTGTGTGTAGAAGTCTCAGCCACT
Organism: Diplodus sargus; assembly: GCA_903131615.1. NCBI lineage: Eukaryota > Metazoa > Chordata > Actinopteri > Spariformes > Sparidae > Diplodus > Diplodus sargus. The sequence goes on along the minus strand of CAEMYA010000018.1, from coordinate 6,213,017 downwards.
GTCCTTCCGTTTCTCTCCCCTCCTGTGTTTTGTGTCATACAGTGTCTTTGTTGTGTATACAGTACAGACCAAAGCATTAAGATCATCTCACGGAAGGTGGCACGTATACACACTCAGCTGTTCAATCCCTGGACACAAACAGTCATTCCCCTTTGCAGTGATGATCCAAATTACCTTTGGATCCTGACAAATAAAGGTTACAAATAAACAAATAAACACTGTACGGAGATTTAAAAAAAATAATAAATAAATAAACATGGATGTTTAAATAAGGTCCCACGGTACATAGTGGAAATCAGGTCCAACAATTGAGAAATCTCAAACATTGCGGAATCCACGAGACCACTTGGTCTTTTTCCGGTCAAACTTGGTCATTGTGCAACATGGAGCTCTGTCAGGGCGGAAGCCAAAAGCCACAGAATTTGTTACTCTGATAGCAGGAACGGAAGAATTTAGCTTTCTTCTACCAGACCCTCACTGAGCGTCATCACTGATCCACAAACCTGTTGAACTGCGACCTTACATCCAAGAAAGTACACAGTGCAATGTGGTGGTCTGGGTTGACAACAAAGCAACATCCCCACCGGGAATTCACAAGTGGTTCAGAGTTTGAAATAGCCCACCTGGCAACACAACCGGGATGACTTGAGGGAAGTCATGAAAAAGATGCTCCTAATCCAACTAAACCCGCTGATCTTGAGTAAAACAAAGGAGAAATCCTCAAATATAGATTCATGAATCTGACTCACAGCTGTAATCAGTGCCACAACACTGACAACATTTAATTCTCTATATCTTGAAAAAAAACATTGTCTTTCATATCAAATGTCTGTATTAGTCATTTTTTTTGTCATTAAGATACACACAATGTTCTGTTCACTTGGGATTTGCAAATGCCCTTTGATGGATCACCTCTGCTTCCTGAGCTGCACAGCCTTTGTTCAGAGCCCAGATGTCAGATACTTGTGCAAGGGCACATTTACAAAGTTAAGCAGAAGTTCAAGAAAATACCCTGTTGCAATTTCCCCTTTTTGCTCCTGATGCGATCGTGTTGAGCAACCTGAGGCCAAAGTCACCACCCCTAACTGTCACAGAGTAAAAATCCTGGATTCTGTGTTGCAAGGCTTCAATCTGGAAAAAATATTATTTCATAGTGATGGCTCACAGCATCAGGCACAAACAATGGCCACTTGTTAATACGAATTATTCTCACAGGTTACAACGCTGTAAAACAATGACTAGTGAGCCATAGTTTGATTTGCAACCGACATTTTAAGGTAACTCTGCCAGATCTTGAAAGAACACACTGTTAAGATAAGATATGACTAACAGGAATCAGATTTCCAAGGAACATGTGGGGGCTGACTGATGTAGAAATTGGCATTAGGAATATTTCTTTTCAACACTGCAGAGTGGATGCTTCCTGGTAACCTCTGTAGCTCTTTCTCAATCTGAAAAATCACACTAATTGTGGAAATCTGGTTTTGCACTTGGCCGCTTGGTTCAGCCCAAACAAACGGCTGTATTTTTGGTTCTGGTTCATCTGGGCTGGTTCCAACATTGTCAATGGTCCCTATCCACCTCCACACTAACTCTGGTGTGGTGAGAACATATGGTGGCCCGACCACAGGCCTGTGTGATGGTGGGCATTTGACACTTGCGTGAACTGAAAAGCTAAAATGAGCAAATTTACACAATATTCTGAGGGATTTTCCACAATATTCAGGGTGTGTTTAGACAGAGGTGCTTTGTGCTAGGTTCTTACATGTTTGGCAGTTCATCTGTTAAAAGGAAATAAAACTTAAGAAGTGCCCACAGTTTTAAACTTTAACAGCAACTATTTTCTCTTCCATATTTTTGGTGATCAATTACTTTATGACTTAAAATACCACAACTGGTCTTCCTTTTGATGGTCTTTAGCTGATTCCAATGGTACACCAATCCCAATAGGCACAGCCAGGGGCGCCGCCAGGGATTTTGGGCCCCATGAAAAAAAATCAAGTTGGGCCCTTGTATAGGTTGCCCATGTCTCAAAGGGTAACCTTTCCCCCCCTGGCGGCACCCCTGGGCACAGCGCACTTGTGCAATAGCCTGCACAAACTTTGTACAGGGAAGTAATGTAACAAGAGGTGAAGCACGTATATAACAGTATGCATACTGTGCACGTCAAGCCTAAGTTAAAGTGAAAATCTCATAATGAGATCCTAATGAATACAGATGTATTGACCAGGTTTCCCCATGTCCATCCACCCATACCCTTTTTGCCCCACTTCCTCAATTTACCCATGTTACACTGCCTCAGAAGACACCTCATTTCTGTACTCTGTTGACCCCCTTGCTTATGACTATCATGAAGAATTTAAAAAACAAAAACAAAAACCCATTTAAAGGCATTTAAAAAGTGTCAATGTGTACTTCAAGGGTAACTCCCACACATTAAAGAGTGTTGACAGGTCTTGGGGAGTACTACTGCATATGTAAAGTAGCATAAAGCCTGTTGTGGCTCCAGAGGAAACAGCAGTCCAATAAATTTGGTGATGTCACTTAGCGGCTAAGTTGCATTGTGGGTAATGAAACGGAAGAAGAATGGGTGAAATAAAAAAAGGCAACATCTTTTGTTCTGCTGTTGGTTACTCCCCAAGACCTGTAAACACCCCTTAATGTGTAAAATTGGTGGACCTACCCTATAACAAGAAAAATACATGTCTGAACCAAGGAGCCAAACTGCACCCTTAGTGCTGCTGTGACCAATTTTAATTTCTTCTACTTAGACTCTGCTGTTTGTCTACACAGTGTTAATCATTATACATGTGGGCCTGAAAGTAATACAGATATACACACGTCCTGTAATCAGACATTCTCTCTCAAAACCAGTCTTTTGACACCATTTCTAACTTGGTAATCCCCCTTATCTTGCCTTGCCCCTATTAAAAGCCACATTTGGCACTAGCAGAAAAATTGCTAAACGTGTTGAGCCTACTGAAAATAAATGATAAATATTGTCAAGCTGTGTCTGTGAAGCCTTTCTCAGCTGCGGCTCCTACTGTGCATTGTGTCTCCAACCCTTGTTCCCCTTTGGACCAATGGCAGGATGTGTTGCTATGGCGATGGACAATGACCACAAAGAGTAAACAGCAAACACAAAAAGAAGGGATCAGTGTGTGTTTGTGCGCTCACAAATATTAACTTCCCAGCCTGTTTTATAAGAGCGGGCTGGTTAAAGTTCACCGAACTGTGCAGCTGGTATCTGACAGAATACTGTAGATACAGTTACATCTATCATACTTTTGTCAAAACTAAGTTGAACATGTGTGAAAGGGGAAGTTCATTAAAAGGCCTTTGATACACCTGTTTTTAACTCTCTGCAAAGTATTCAAAGTATTCGTTTAATTATTACCTACATTTTGTTAATGTTTGCTTCGTATCTCCTCCCTGACCCCAACCGCTGCGGCAGCTCCTGCCTAACATTACCACCACCTTCTGTTAATGATCAGCCACAAAGCTTCTGCTCACCTGATCCTGAGCACATGAACAGACACACACACACACACACACACACACACACACACACCTTAGAGATAAAGTTTAAACCCGGGTGGAGATCTATGAAAGCAATTACATAGCACGTCGTCTAAAGGTGAGAAAGAGGCTGCGAGATAATGTTATCCACAGAAACTTAAGCAACGGTTCCAAGAAGACAAAAGACGCGTTCATGCATGTTGTATCTGCAAAGAACACACAAGAGTTTGTTTTAGAGGGACTAATTACTGTAGAGCAAAGTTATCGGAAAAAAGATAACATTGTAACCCCTTTTGAAGCATAATGGAGGGTCGAGTGGGATTAAAAGTGCAAGATATGAAAAGGCCAAACTACAGTTTTACTATGTTGAAGAGTGTAAAATGTGTTAAGGTAGAGGAGGAGTCACTGCCAGCAATCTGTTTTTTTTTGCTCGTCTGGCCAGTTCTGTTGGAACTTTTCAACCTGAGGCAATCGCCGACAAGAGATCGTATAGCTCGTCTAGAAACAACACGCACAGTCACATTCCTACTTCTGAAATGTGCTCCCGTGTGAGCCTTTATGTGCTTACTGAAGCACAGTCAGTTTTCCGCCCTTGATTTTACTCGGCCTCCCTCCTTCCCTGTCATAACCTGCAGATTAAGCATTATGGTTGACTAATCTTTCAACCGCAGACCTTCGTCAACCAGTTCGGAGAGTGACGGAGTACGTTATGTAACTTCTCCTTTACTTACTAGGTCATTGGAAAGCGCTATCTCTTTTTTCTTGGAAAAGACAAAAACCTGAGAGGGCGATGCACCTTCAGAGTACGTCATTTATGTTTAAACTTTGACCAGTACTGCCACTGAAAACAACTCCTCTTTGGGAGGATTTTGGTGCACATTGTAGGGGCATTTGAGAAAGAGTGGTAAGCTAACCAGCAGTGCATTGGCAGAAGCCGTCAGAAAATATCAATCACTAGAGGCAAGCGACGAAGTCTGAGCGTCAGATTGCTTCCGTTTCAATGTCACATCACTGCCCTCTACTGTTCAAGATGTTTTCCCATGGTGCTTAGCGCGGGGTTTATGACTAACATCCCCAGAGTAGACAGAAGAAGTTTTCTTGACTCACCGCTATGATTCACATTCACGTGCAATCATAGAAGGGAGGGGTCACGGCGTCAGATGAAGAAATGGGACACAACACTGGCTGTGCAGAACAGTTACGTACATGTATAGCTGAGTAAGGTGAAGATTTGGGAAAGTTACTTATAAGTGTATAGTTTCCCTTATTTTCCGTTCAGCTGACCAACTGAATCTGAAAGAAATGCCTTTTCTTCTGATTATTTTTAAATTATTCATCCATTGTTCTTGCTGATACAGGCTCTTATCCATAAGCATGGCCTAAGCTTTTTGTTATTGTTTATATGTCGCTGATTGCAGTTTAGAGTTTCTTTGTGTAAATGCAGGGTTCCTACACCGTTTCAATAGTCCAATTCAAGCACCTTTCAAGCATTTTCAAGTTTTTCTGGAAACTTACGTCTCTGGTAGATTAAACAGATCTGTGTGTGTATATACTTTTACGGATTTCACTTCCACTCATTAAATCTGATGTTATTATGCTATAAGCAACCAAAATTATGTTTCTTGACAGCATTCTACAGAGGCATGACAAAATAAAAGTAAACACAAATAAATGTCATGTTTAAAGTGTGTCACCCGTCTGTAGGTAGACTTAGCATCCTATGAAATTGAGCCAATAGAGACAGTTTATGCGGGAAGTCATTTAGTCATTTTTCAAACCTTGAAAACACCACTTCAAAAGTCAAGCTTGTGCAAGGATTTCCAGGACCTCCACGAACCCTGCAAATATGTCCCTTTTCGAAGCTTACAGAAACGATAGGCCTATATCTAATTTTGCTTTCATCAATACAGACCCCAACATAAGTAGTAAATGGTGGGTATAATCACTTTATTAGAGGACGCAACCTCGAAGTTTAAATGATTTCACTAGGAGAGGCTCATATTAAACACTGTTGGCATGATGCATGGCCCGTGTCATGCAGACAGTTCCATGTAATCGTCTACAAACTAAAAGCAAGTACCCCTCTTACTCCGAACCTACACAGTTACATACTTATTTAGCTGGAAAAGAAAGGAGGAGAAATTCAGAGAAATTTAGGAGAAACAGCAGCGTCAGTAAGTCAGGCCTGGATGGGAAGGAAGGAGGAAATACTTGAGTAGTGACATCACAGCGGCAGAGTGGAAGTGCTAACCTTTTATAGCCATGTTCTCTCTCTCAGCCACATTCCTCAGCTACACAACTCTCCTCCTCCTCCTCCTCCCCCTCCTCGGCCTCCTCCTCTTCCTGCCCTCTTTTCCTCCAACTTCACTCTTGCGCCAGCCCGAGTGGTGTGACGCAAAGCGCAGGGAGCAGGGGGGAGAGGAGATGAGGGCGGAGGAAAGGGGAGAAGAGTTGGTAAACTCTGTGAGGGAGAAGGCAGAAAATTCCCTGAACTCCCCCTCTCCTCGCCCTCTTGACCACTTCTCTTTTCCTTTCACTCCACGCTTCCTCTCTCCACTTTTACTTTCACTGGCGGGCTCGTTTTGGCACAGATGATAGACTTGGAGGACTTTGTGACAAAGAGCTCTATTTGCCTTTTATTGGTTCTTCTAGTGTGTCTTGAAAACCCCTGCTACTCACAGGAAGGCCTCAGGGGAGTTTGTCACTAAGTGCTAAAATATTATTCCAATTTAGATTCAAAAATGTTTGACAATCGTTGTGTTGTGCATGCAGACTCCACAATTAGCACTGCTCTAGTAGACCTCACTTGTGCACTGTGCAATAAAAACTCAGTACATAACCCATTCCTCATTTTGATTTGCACTAACTGGGCAATTTTCATACCCATATTTATCATTTATCAATAACATTACGCTCCCACAGTGTTTTCAATTACACCATTTATATTTGTATCTGTTATGTATATACAAGTCTATTTCTATTCCTTACCTTTTTACAATATTGATTATTTTTTACTATTATTATTGTTTATTGTAATATTACTGACCTTTGGCTGCTGTGATGCTCAAATTTCCCATTTTGCAGTTCTAATAAAGGAAGTCTGATTCTGATTAAGTCTTACATGAAGTTTGTCATTAACAGAATATGAAAAACGTACAACATTACTCCTGAGGTTGGCAAAGTATTGCACATAAAGGTGCGACGGCGAGACGCCAAGGTGAAATCAATATGATGAACTCATCCACAAGAATAGCTATTACATGTAATTATTGTGGCCTTCCTTTTTTTACAGAACAGGAAGTGAATCTAGATGAGTATGTGCAAACTGATCTGAAAAGCAGAAACAGCACTCGTGGGCTGTGGCGCGGATATAAAGTACAAGACGAACTACAATATTTGCAGTTCCTGTAGAAAAAGTGCCTCCACTACTGTTGTTAGTTACGCGCAAAATAAACAAAGTCCTGTAAATGGTAACTTATCACAAAATCCTGCGTAGCACCAGCTAGAAGGTAGTCACATCACATTTCACAGCAGTGAAGGTCATTTATGTCTGATGATACAGTCTTGTGTTAAAGAGGTATGGTACCTTGCTTTAATATGTCGCACACATGCTTCTTGAGAACTGCTTTAGCAGGATTCAGTTTGTTAAAGACCACAGAAATGCAGAAACATCATGTTAAGTTGTGGCAGTACTTAGACATTCCCACATTTGGGTTCAGTCTCATATAGTATTGAAGAGTCACAGCCTGTCCAGTGCAAAATGAGAAAACATTACAAACAGTAAGTGAACACAAATGTTTTGTTTGGGGTCATCAAAAACCAGTATGTCATAAAATAAAAGTATGCTGAGGTAGTAGTGATGCAAAAAATGTGTAGAAGAAGAATAAGACGAGAGAAATAATGCACCACTTCACCTGACCCCTCTCAAAAGATCTATTGGGGAAGTAGACATAAACAGAATTAGCACAGTGCACCAAACTGCTGTAGTAGTAGTAACCAGTTAGACAAAAAAATACTAAAAACATAAGCGTACGGTTAAATGTGTCTGGATGAGTGGTAAACGAAGAATGTCAGATGCTCCATCTGCGCCTCTCTCATCGGTCGTTGTTGTCCAGCCCGGAAACACCAGTATGAGGACCCAGACCAGATCTCCTCTGGGGGGCCTTTGTTTGTCCACACTGAACCAAGCAGCACCGGTATCAAGTCGCTCCACTGTGCCTTTCCATACAGCATGCCAGCGCTGCAGAACCAAAAGAGGCATGATGGTACACATCAAAATGTTCAGATCTGTGTGTGTGTCTTTTCATTCACATATTTCTGTGGGGGTCCACCGGTTAATGTACCTGCCGACTGTTTAAAATAATATGGATGCTGTTATAAGGTGTTGTGATTGAGATCCTGACCCGCCATGCATCTTGGAAACTGACGTTACCCTGTTATGCTCAAAATTACACAATTATGCAATCGGCATCAGTTAACACTGGACGCTGTCTAACTCGCTCACCTGCGGGGAGGGATGCTGTTTTCTGTGGGAAAGTTCACTGAAGTCTCAGTCGGGAGGGCTGACCGTCGCAGTGATTTTTTTTTTTTTCAATACAGTCGCTGTCTTCTGTCGGCAGCACTCGATGGTCGCTGTTGACCATATCGTCTCACACTATTTCAGCTGCAGCTCGGCCTCGCTCTGCTGGATTTCTTCAGTTGTTTACTCTTTCTCAAATAAGTATCCAGCCTGAGTATCATAGTCAGCCAAAACACTATAAAAATCCCCCTCTGTGGCCTCGTCTACCTTCCTGTTTGCTTTCGCTGTTGAACACATGGCCAATTTGCATACAAGTGAGACAGAAAAGAAGTTTCGTGTTTGGGTGCCAGATGACACGCTCCCCCTGTATGTTTTATGTCACGCCTGCTGGATACCCAGATGTGGAGACGAGAAATCCAAACTGCAATGGCCTGTTGACGTCACTGTTGCTCGGAAGTAGGCCAGAGTTTATGGTTCCCCCACGTAGAACAGTGTGTCCCTCAGCATGAAATAAAGTCCAATAGATATAGAGAATAAGATTGAAAATTGGCGAAGTTAACCCGTAATTAAGTCCAGCACCTCCGACTTCCCAGATGGTACATGGTGTTTACTTGTCTCGACAGGAGGTGAGCTTCACCAAGAAAGAGAACCGTCGACACCGATGGCCTGATAGATGCGGAGGAAACTGCCAACAGTCGCTTCAGTGACGTCGTCTCATTGATCTTAAACACTGTAGAGCTCCGGTGACTTCGGCTCGCGATAGAGCTGATTGACGAAGCTGTATGGAGCCCACCTGAAGCTTAGATGACCACTGCACCAATTAAGGTGGAGCTAGAGATAGCTGGAAAGACGGGATATTCAGAAGGTTTCTGAATATGTCGGTGGTGACGGTTTATTGGTTTAAGTCATGTACTCTACTATAGGAACATTTTATGTTGTCCGACGCTTAATTCTACCATCTATCTTCTGATCATGTACTGATTTTTTTTAAAATGGCCAAACAGTGGAGCTGGTAATGTAATCGTTGTGTGCCTGAACACGGCGTAACACAAGTGACACCGACTAGCTGCAGCAAGCCTGTAAGAATGTGTTACAAGCACACTCTCAATTGTTTATTGTTTCCACATAAGATTCATTCAAAAGATCTACTCCACATATCTCCCAAGTTGTGCGTAATATCTCCCCCCTGCCCCCAACCCGACCCAAACTTTGAGAATCAACACCACACTGTATAATAGTTCAGATTGAGATGTTAGATGTAAATGTTTATGTTCTTATTACCAGAATTGCCAGACTTTTATCAACCGTGGCCTCTGTCTTATCAGTTGCATCAGGGTGTTGGGCAGAAGAAGAAAGTCCCTTTTGACGGTTTCACATCTGTTTGTCTTATTAAAGTCGATCTTTCACAACAGGCTGGCCCATACATGATCATTGCACGCTTCCTGTTCATGCTCACACTCAGTACGTGCTTCTCCTTTTAGACTTCACACTTCCTGTTTTTATGTCCTTTTCTTAATATGGTATGAAAATAAATTAGCACTGCGTCATTGTGTTCATTAAAAACAGATGTGTGATCTGCACAAGACACTGAAAACAGCTTTCTGTGCTGAAGGCTAAATGTCTCAACTGTTCAAACACTGGTTGAGGAGAGACATGTTTTAAACTATACACTACGTAATGTTTGTATATTTTAAATGTGATCAAAACCCGGCATTTAAATCGTTGCATGGATAAGCTCTTAACAGTTACACTCTATAAGCATATTAAATATAAATCATCAAAACCCCTGTATTGCGTCTTAAAGGGGCTCTTTATAACAATTTGTAGCGATTTACACATCTTAATCACTTTTATATTGGCCTTACGTGAGCAGATTATAACGTGACTTGAAAAATTAGACTTTCCATGTCTCTCTCAGTTGCCTAAACAACCCTGTGGATGATCTGTTAAAGTTGTTTAATCCTGCTGGACTGTGATTTTCTCTGTGAAGGCCTCGGAGCGGACTTTCCATGACAGTCGAAATGATTTCTCTTCATGCACGTTCTCCAGTGTTTCGTCTCTGTGCCTCTCTCCGCTAGGCTAACAGAGAGCAACAGAAGCTAACGTTAGTTTTGAAAAGGAGTCCACTCACATCAACTCAAACGACCATCTTCCACAGAGCCACTTTAACAGCTCATGATTCACTGAATTGAATTCATTGAATTGCTCATCCGATCAACACTTTTTGCTCAACACAATTAAACACTTTTCGACCACGCAGAGAAATTACAAAGTGTGTGTGAGTTCAACAGGACTCTGACAAAGTTCGAAGACAAAGTAGGCTACACTTCCTCAAAAAGAAAATCGCTCCTATTTCTGAGCATATGAATAAATGAATGTGACGTTGTATTGTTTTCTTTCATGATCAAAATCTCTGAAAAAATAGGAAAGAGACATTAATCAACACAAGGATTAGTGATGTACATTAAGTGTTTGCCTGGTCTTTAAGCTTCTTCATCCTCTGCCTATATTTAGATATTCACAGTAATCGTCTCCTCTCAGACAGCAGACCTATTCTCCGCTTCGTGACAATATTTTTTCTGTGTGTCACGGCTTTTCAAGACATTGTGATTCATGCCCTGATCCTTAAAACACCGCAGCCTCGATGCTGAGCGAGCAGTATTAAGGGCTCAGCTGCGTCTTGTCCGTGGACGTGTTATTTTAGGTCCAGTGTTTTAGTTCTAAGCTAAAATCAGCAGTGGGCTTGTGGCCGCCGAGCCAATTCATGACACAGCACACACATCTTAGCTCGGAGGACAATAGGCCTCTCTGTGAGGAATCGCTCATACGCGTATGCACATACACACACTGCTATGTTTATACAGGTGGGCAGAAAATGAAGTGGTTAGCGAGGTGTGTGTGTGTGTGCGTGTGTGTGTATGGTGAGTTTGGTTATTGAAAGGAAAGGAATGGATATGGCGTATGTGTGTTTAGCCTTGGCTTCCCTCCAATGAATACATACCACAGTGACACTAGCAGTGCAGAGACCAGCAGAATTCCTTCTTATGAAAATAAGCATCATGGAAATGGAGAGAAGAGGAGAAAAAACGGAAGAGGAACAAAATATAAATGGGCACGAACACTTTGACACTTATGCAATACAATGCACATGGTCTTTTTACAACTTTTCCTGAACTTTCAGACACATTTCCTGGCCTTCACCGGCAAACTGAACCGGCTCAGGTGTCATCATGTTCTCCTTTGCGTGCAGTGTCTCGCAACGTGATAGGAAGTGGTCATACATGGGCAGAGATTCCTCACAATAGAGAACTGATTTGCTGTCGAAGTCCACGAGATATGGTAGAAAGCTCAGGAGAGGCTAGCAAGTACACCTTGAGTTGAGATTACTTTTGGCACACACTGATCCCTAGGTCAAGAATGAACCTCCATGTTCTCCACCAAAATTAAAGTGACAAGAGTTAAATGAACATCGCTTATTTTCAGCAAATACCATTCTTCTTGTGGGAGTTTTGTTTTTTGGACTGCATTGGTTTTAGGTGTTGCCTCCTGTGTAGTTAGTGCTCGTTGATTTCAAGATTCTGGGCATATCTTACAAATACCACCTTTAAATAATATCCCTGTCTTCTGCTGGGATCAGCATCAACTTTCATCAGAAGAAAGCTGTGGTCAAGAAAATCCCCAAATTACCGGTTCACACGAAAACAAACGACATTGGTACGGCAGTCAGCTACATGTGACAAAACAAACAGAGCCCCTATAGGGAAGTTACAAACAATTGAGTACATGCATGCATGGAATCAGGCTGAGCTTTTGGGAAGTGACTTGTTGTCTGAGGTGGTTTTGGGGTACTGACGGCTGCAAAAAAAAAAAAAAAGAGGAAGCAGAGACTGTGATGACGCTGGCCAGAGTGTTTGGCCAGAAGCCCAATGAAGTATTAAAAGGCGCTAAACAATGAGATAAACCTGACTGGGTGGTTTCATGATGGTTGTTCCCAGGGGAGCGTGTTCTCTCATCTCCCGTTTGTTTTCAGGCGAGTCTAGCCTAGTATCATGGTATGCTCTTACCACACTCTCGCACACACACACACACACACACACTTGTATCCTTAACCATGACATAATGTTTATATTACTGTGGTTGGTGAGCTCCTTGGAAGAAAGAGAATCACGTCACCTGGAGACTCTTCCAAACAACAAGAGATGGATGCAAATACATGTGTGCATCATCACTTAGATCACAGATAGATAGATAGATAGATAGATAGATAGATATATAGATAGATAAATAGATAGATAGATAGATTTTTTAAAACTTGTTTCTTAGAAGAGCTGGCAAAACATACTATTAACAATTGCTTTCTATGCTTCACTCCTTTAGGTCAAACCTTGGAAACCACAAATTTTACAACAAAGCAACCAAGAGAATCTTGGCCCCATGGACGAGCACCAGGCTTTGAAGCCATAGTGGCCAGAAGATATAACTACATCATCACGTGATGCACTGGGGCCCGAAAAGACTTCTTCCCACATGCTAACATTGTAAAAGAAATGTCTGTAGATCGCTGGATATATTTTTTGGAGCGTCACAACCTGAAGCACTACACCGGAAGTTAGCCGGCTCTGTCGGCGGCAGTGTCCAGTGTGCATGCTTGATGGGCCCCACAATGTGGAAGACAATCACGTCAGAATGGCTTCATGCGCCACCGAGCAGTTTTCATAAAACTGAACGGGATTTCGCCCTCGTGGCTGCGCCCAGCTTTAAGACGTGTCAGACAACATAACGACATTGACATCACGAAACGAACTATTCCCGGTGTCATTCCCCTGATTCACCGCCAGTTGACAGACATGCAAGCTAGCACAAAGCATGGGAAGTACTGGGGGAACGTCGCACAGGAAACAGAGCGGCACAGACGCTTCCCTTCCACAGAAACCATGCACTGGAATGACACATACACACTCACACACACAAAGGATTGCACACGCAGTCACAGGAAAACACATTCAAAGAGTTTTATATCAACATGGAACCGAGAGGAAACACAAGTAACGGCAGGAAATGGACACCTGAATGCCCATGTATTAGCACAGACGCACACAGACGTGTTGTCATCACACGTTTCCTGGATACAGATACATAAATACGACGTCATTTTAAATGAAACTTCACATCCATCAATATACCTTCTTATCAAACCCACCGTTCAATATTATGAGCTGTTACCTGGATACGGATGGATGAGCACAGAATGAGAAAATACAGGCCTGGGATCGTTGACGCTCACATCCACACATCAGCTATGACTGTAACTCCTCTTTGACTTGGGTTAACGGATAAACAGTTTGTCTCTTTTCAACCACATAAACAGACGCATTCTCCATTACCATTATGTATATAGAGGACATCTTGGCACAGAGTGTTTACGCAGAGCTTTCGGGGAAAAGCCCTTAAAGTTTACTCGCATTTACCTCTCGCAGCTGACATAAAAGTAATATTATATGTGTAAAAGGTGAAAAAAGGGGAGTTATAAACATGCATTCCAACAGAAAATGAATTGCCAAACCTCCTGCCCCACTTCTGACGAGATAGGGATAGGGTCAACTGCTGTGTGTACACAGCTATGCATATACAAACACACTGATGACATACACACTAGCTCATTCACCTCGCCTCATGACGACCGTACTGCACAAGCCGGTGAAACGTATGAAGACCTAAATCTGACAGTTCTGAAGTATGCTGTTGTGTTTTAGACAGCAGGAAGAAGCCTAAACACACATTAAAGGTGTAATTGGTAAAATATGGTGCAAATTTGAAGGTAGGCCTAAAAATATAATTGACTGACTGACTAACTGACAACTAGCTATCCGTGGGGGTACCTAGCCACCGTTAGCTAATTAGCTCATGAAGCCAGTGGCCCTTGCGCTTGTCTGGACCAGGACACTTTGGATCTCAAGGGGAGGCACCAGAGGCAACGGGGCGCAGCTCAGCTGGATTTGGCAAGACTACAACCTCCGGGACGACGAGACGTGTCAGACGAGATGGAAGAGAAGCAACAGAGTCAGATATCGGCAGCAAGTGAAGCTGCACATAAAGCCAGAATGTTTTCACATCTTTCTCTGTGATTTGATGATTTATTTTGAGGGAATTGTGGAAAGCTGAACAAGACTGTGTTGTGACTTTCATTTAGTTAGTGTCTTGTTAGAATAAAATGTATTTTCAAGGCCATTAAAGTCGCCATGAAGTCAAAATCACTGTGTCAATGTGATATGCTCCATTTGTCATATGCTCCATTTTACAGTTTTGTAGGTATTTAGTTTCTTAGTCCAGAATTTGTAACTTTGTTGAAAATCATTACAACCGTTGATGACTCATCCTGCACTCTGGGGCGTATATTAATTTTTCATCCAATGAGCGCTTTCTTTATTTTATGATGCTGCCATCGATATTTAAAAAGAAGAGCGCCACAGTTTCTCTCGGGGCCGTGCCACACGGATTACTGCTCAAAAGCATGACTAAAATTGGGTCATGTTTATAAGGAAAATGTCTGCTGGCTTTCCTTCGGGCTGCCGCTAAACGTTACGTTAGCTGCTGCTACCTGGTTAGCTCGGTAAGCGGCTCTATTCGCTGACTCTTTCCCGCTATTGGCTGCCGCCTGTTTTTACAGGAAACAACATAACTATGCTGATGCAAATGGCACTCCATTTGCCATTTAATGCCGTTTCTTTTTGCAGAAGCTGAAATAAACAGATGAGCACTTTAAAGGAGCACTGTTTGGACTGCACAGGAGACCTCATATTTGTGCACAAATATCTCAGCAGCACAACGCTGCCAACAGAAAATGTACACTCCAAGTCCTTCTATCTGTTTATTTTAAGTTCAACGTTGATTTATGAGTTTGAGACTTCAGGGATTCAACACAGGTCCCTGAGCTACAGGTTCAGAGAGCGTGAGTCATCCTCTCAAGGAACGTGCCGTATCATTTCATCATTATCAGGGCTTCATCTCACCAAAATCACCAAAGGATTTTGCCCGCAGCTCGCTGGATTAAACCACCCGTACACGTCGTA
Source organism: Diplodus sargus (assembly GCA_903131615.1). Taxonomy (NCBI): domain Eukaryota; kingdom Metazoa; phylum Chordata; class Actinopteri; order Spariformes; family Sparidae; genus Diplodus; species Diplodus sargus. The sequence continues at coordinate 6,197,909 of CAEMYA010000018.1, read as the reverse complement.
TCTCAAACATTCGAAAGCTTTTTCAGCTGCTTCGGGAACTGAAACAAGTCTAGTTGCCTGGGATACAGTACTTAGATTCATCATGGTGTGGATGACTGAGAGCCTTCGTCAAAATCAGAAGCAACATTTCTTGGGGAATTTCTCATAGAAAGTTGTCTCACGCTGCACAGTAACGGACGGAAGTGCATCCCCAGCAAATCAGTTTGTTGCAACACTGGTCCCTATGACGCTCTTCATTTGGCCGCACTTCAGTATCCAAACACCTGACATCATACGTTAGTGATCTTGTTCCTCTCTCAGCCTGTGGTAATTACTAAAAAAAGACTCCTTTCACTGAGGAGCAGATTAGGAGTTATCAGTTCCAATTATTTTTGACATTTGAGTTAAGTAAAGTCTCTTTTGATCAGGATTTTCTGCTCAGATCAGCCATGAGGACACCCGGTCAGACCGTCTTAATGACAAATTAATTCTTCTAATTTATTCCAAGGTGTAACATCTGAAAGGAAAACAGCCCACTCCTCTATCGTGACACTTTTTCCTGCTTTTTAATCACCTCTGCCCTCTCTCTGTCCTGCAAGCTCAGCATTTGAAACATCCCAACTCAATATTTCCAGTCATCAAAAGTAATTACCCATGAATTTCTTTAGATCTCATCACAAAAGGAAATCTTTGATACCATTCCTTGTGTGTGTGTGTGTGTATTTTTGTCCTGTTTCCTGAATCAAATACACACTGAAGCTTTGCTGTTCCTTCTGGTCAGCATGTGTCCTATCTTTTATCTGAGGCTGTCAAAAAAACACTAAGCGATAAAGTTTTCTGTTATTGGGACAGAGATTTGGGTGTTTGTTTTGGGTTCAGGAGGATCTCCAGGAACTGTTGCTTAACACACACACACGCACACACACACTCACACACACACACACACACACACACACACACACACACACACACTGTTTTGGGCTCTCTTCCAGGGACTGGGGTTGTGTAAGTTCCCCTGCCTACCAGGCTCTGTGTTCGCTCACAGGCTCTGGCTCCCTGCCTTTGCCTCTTCCTCTTAAAATGTGTTTCATGCACAGACATGAAAAATAAATAAATACACATATACAGCGTAAGGTAACAGATACAGTTGGTGTTTCTAATTTCTTTATACATAAACTGAAATTCATTTCATCCTCTCAGTGAAGTTTACCAAAACACTGTGGAAGTGGTGCAACAGCTCCCCCTGCTGGTGGATCAGACGCACGGAACAATTGAAAACGATGGCGAGTTTGTTTTACATGCAAGTCTACGAAATTCATTCTAATGCACCGTTAGGAATCACTTCTCATATTCATGTAAACAGTCACAAGCCTCATATGGGATGATTCTCATGTGTGATTTGTGAAAAGCTGGATGTGTTGTAAAACAGCCTGTCACATGGAAGTTTAAAGGAGCAATATGTTAAAAATTGCCACCAGTTAAATTCATAATCCAAACAGATGGGGGGCAGCAGACCACCAGAACAACTGCTAACTGTTGCCAACTGTAATCTCTTCATACACCCCTCAGTTAGCAAAACTAACTCACGGCAAGCACAGAAACTTTGGGACTGCCAGGAGGAGGTCTTCAGGCCCATGGCATGGGGGACCCAGCAGGGAATGCCGGCGAGGAGCAGCAGCGCTGGAATGGAGACCAGAACCAAAACTGGAGACAAGCTGGGCTCAGCAGAGATCGATAGGCCAGTTTGACGACAGGGAATTCAGCGCCACTGTGATTCACTGTGGCTCTGACCAGAGCTCTGACTCCTTGGATGAGTAAGACGCAGCGGGCTGAGGCGATGAGAGGAGAGGCAGGAGGTGGGAGAGAAGCGAGAGGGAGGTCGGTCATCACAGAGGCAGGCAGCGGGGAAACAGTGAATGGAGCCAAAATGTTTTCACTGTGAGTTACAGTTTCATTTTGACCAAAGTTGGAGATTGTCAGAACAGTGCAGAACACAGCAAAGGTGGTGCTGTGTGATTACAGTGGATTAACAAGGCAATAAAACTCGTTTTAGTTTGGTAAAACACACATTTGAATTCAAACTAACATTTCAATTAGGAAAGGAGACCTGAGCTACACAATCACCTCTTGAGGGGCAAAGTAGTGAAGTCAAAACTGTCATTTCTTCATTTTCTGTTGATAATCTGGGTTCTTTTAATGAATTTGTGAATGTTTTAAACAAAAATTCTAAAACTGTAAACACAGTAGCCACACTGTGATTATCTCACATCACAAGCAGCCTTTAGGTCTTAACCCATGTAATCAGATTTTTGTAATAGCTGAGCTCAGGGCACATGTTTCTGATTTGTAATCATACTTTAATCCAGCAGATGGCAGCAGAATGATGCAAATCCCAGCAACATCCAGGATGTAAATATTCAGCTCCTCTTCTAAAGAAACTGTACTGCTGATTTAATGAAGTTGCAAATATAAAAGGTAGTAATTTCAGTCTTTTCTATTAAATTACACAACAAAGCGGCTATATATCTGAACATTTAGGTCTACATGTGATTGTTGGGCATCTCATTTCCAAACCATGGGTGTTACTATATTACTATAACAGTCATTACCATCTGAGAAGACTCTAATGTTGGGTGATATAGTCGGTGTTAAAATGCAAAATGCAATGGTGATGAATAGGTGTGAAATCAGGACAGTCCTTCCACACCACACTCAAGATGCTGTCATGTTGAGACTGAAAAAAATTAATTCTCATATCTGAGTTTGAAGCGCGCTTTTGTCGAAAAATATCAAGGCAAGACAACATCCTTCCCAAAAGACACAGAAGGCGTAACAAGTGAAAAGATTCCAAGAATTAACAAAATATGATAATAAGAGTTCCTTCCTAAAGGGACACACAGGATCATTGTCACTATGGGCCACATACGGTACCTCAGTATGTCTATTGTACACGGCTGATTCCCTCTTGGCCAAAACGAATGGTTTAAAAGAACTGATGCCTCAACTCTCCCATCACCCTCACACTCTGAATCATTGTCTCTTTTCTCCATGCTCCATCCTCTGCAGACATTTGTCACTGTTATCTTGTTTTTAAACCCTTCCGTGCCCTCCTTCTCTCTCACTCTCCTGCTCCCCTTTCTAATTGAATCCACAGGAGTGAATTCCAGTGGGCAGGCGAGGAGGAGAGGGGAGGGAGAGTGATGTCAGAGGTCAGAGGTTGGGTTGTGACCTTTGGCCTGTGAGTAGAACCCTACTGTGCAACGTTTCTGGATGTGTGTTCGTGGGAGTGGTGTGTGTGTGTGTGTGTGTGTGTGTGTGTGTGTGTGTGTGTGCGTGTTGATACGAGAGTAAGAGTCATATACTTGTTATGTATATATGCATAAAAGAACATTCCAGTGTAGTCACTCTGGTTATCATGTCTATTCATGAGATAGCCGGCGTGCCTTTATGCCGATGCTAATTATTTCTTTTATCCTCTCTGCAGCGATGGAATGTATCTGAGTACATTTACTCAAGTACTGTACTTCAGAACAATTTTGAGGTACTTCCAATATGTATGCTACTTTATACTTTCACTCCACTGCACCTCAAAGGGAAATATTGCATCAATAATTATAATCCCCTGATATAATATATATAATTCTAATGCTAATACTTTTGTACGTAAAGGTGCAGTATGTAAGAACTGACCACCTGTCGAACTCACACCCCAAACAAACAAAGCGAGTGAGTGACCGCAAACTTACTGTAGCTGACATGAGCTCATCTACCTGTGCAGCTAGCGCTGGCCTATTAGCTGACTCTTTCCTGACTGGGAACTCAGAGCACCGAGTGATTGTTTGTGTTGTTTACCATCAGACTACCATCTCTTGAGGTAAAATGTGGCTAGGAGCTAGCTGGTTAGCACGCTAACTTCAGTAGATAGATGTAAAAACTGTTATTTCTTCACATTCTGATGATTATATTAGTGTTTTGTTTTTTATGTTTTAGACCCTTATCTTTAAATAGAGTATTTCTACAATGTGGTATTACTACTTTTACATGACGAAGAGATGATAAATGATTTGTTAAAAATCACATTTGATTTCACAAAAAAACTACCTTTTCTTCTCAATGACAAACATTTAATGTTCATTTTTGGATCTCAGTGTCACAAAGATTGTGAGATAGAGTTACTAATGATAAGATCACATAGTAATAACACCAATGGTTAACAACTGTGGCTTTGCTAAAGTTTCCCTATCAAGGAATCTCCCTTCGTAATTCCCAAACTCTCTCTGTAAGCACAAGCCAATGGGGGGGGGTTACATTGTGAAAGAAGCAAGGTGGTGAGGGGCATCCGAGGTGGGAGGGGGTTTAAGAAAGGGGAGGAAAAGAGGAGCAGATGTTCATCAGGTTTGCAGACCCCTCCTCCCCTCTCTTTAATATGTCACTGGCAAAAGTAGCCTCTTATCTGGAGACGCCTGCGTGGGGCTGTGGAGGAATGACTTCACTTAATCATGAGTGCTTCAATGGGCTGAGTGTGCAACAAATGAGGCTGCAACACAATTGTTTCACTGTTGACAGTGTTGATGATCGTTGTGCAGATTAGCGAGCTCTCCTCACACATCCCTCCCGTCCTCCCTGAGAATGGAAATACGCCGCAGTGTTTGTTCACCAGGAATTCTGTTAAATATGTCTCAGAATAAAAACCTCATTATTTCACCCCATTTCTTCACAACCACCATGTGGGATTAGGCGACCCTACAGCCAGCCATGGCAACCCCACTGTGCAATGTCACCTCTGTAAATCTCTTGTAACGTCAAACAGATGTTGGATGGGCGAATTCTAATTAAACGGCTAATTATTTTAGCTGCGGGAGGATGATGTGACGGAGCGAGGGGATGCGTCCCGTGACACGCCATTTTGTGTCTGGTTGATTAATCCCAAATCTATAGTTAAACCTTGTTGCAGATCCAGAGAGTCTCTTGCCCGTTTCCTTCCTTTCAGAGCCTTCTTCTCATCCTCCCTGTTTCTTCTAAATAACCCCCAATCCTGCCCCTTCATCCCTCTCCTCTTTCCTCCCTAACAAGCCCTCCTATCCCACTCATTCACCACCCTCAGTTATTTCCATCGCCTGTGCATGTGTGTGTGTGTGTGTATGGGGGTAGAGTCGCAGAGGGCGGGCCATTAGTTTGTTAGTTGGTTCTGCAGCTCATTGAGCTCATTGTGCTCATTGTGGCCCTCGAGCCCAGCTGGACTCAACGAGAAGCAAGAACCCTCTTTCAAATCCCTCTCCACCTTTCTCCTCCCTTTCTCCCCTCCCCCCTTTCCTCCAGAAGACTCCCCCCACCTCCTCCCCCACACTCTCGCTAATCCCCACCTCACCCAAAAGGGATTTGTTTATAGAAGTAAACTCTAACCTCGCCAAACTCGACAGCTTGTTTATAGATAACACTTCTTTACTCAACCAAATTAGCAGCAGAGGCCTGCCTACCTCAACGCAACTCGCGTTGTTGACGTCTCGCTAATGGCTTGTTGTTTCGCAGCGGTGGTCTTCGTCTCAGGGTAGCAAACAAACACGAAACCTCTTAAGACGATGAACTAATTAGGGCAGTGTCTCACGTCTGGGTTAGCACCCGAGGGGTCAGTCGCAGCATAATTAGGCCTTGTTCACACTTGGCATTAAATGAACCTTGGATCATATGATCAGTTAAATACAGGAGAGAAGGCGGCCAAAAAATGCACACCGGGATCCTCAGGGCTGTTGGAGGCGGTCTGGAAAGTTGGCCACATGCGTGTAGGGGTTGTGGACCGGCCCGATTTTCTGGCCTGGGACCTTTGACGCATGCCGCTCCTCCCCTCACGATATTCATTTTTTTGTAGGCTGCCAAGACACACCGAACAGACATCAGACAACTAGTGGCCACCAGAGCCAACTGTTGCTTCGCCTCCACTCACCTGAGCCAAAAAGCTGCACTTGAACACAACGCGGGGGCCTACAGCCAACGGCCGACTCCTGTGCCTGTATTCTATTCTTAAAAAAATACAAACTGGAAAACTCAGGACTGTGGATATGCAAACCTGAAAAAGCGGATTCTGTTTTCACACCCCTCAAGCTCATGAAGCCACTTCTGATCGAGAATACGTCTGCTAAAACATTGCAAATTGACCTGGCGTTTTCTTTTCTTGGATAATACGGCAAAAGGATCAAAAGGCTTTCACTATGTTTTTCCATTTCCCCCTTTGTTTCTACTGATTCCCATAGCCGAAGAGCCGATCGCTGTGATTTTGTCTTACCGACAGTCTCTGCAGCCGCTTCAACATGCGACGGCCAATAAGGCAGAACACGCCGCAAAAATCTACGGCCACGACTCTCGAAGGTCCACATTTGAGGGTAAAACGCCTCCAAAGGAATGACCAAGATAGCCGAGCAGATAGAAACCACCGAGATTGAAGCGGCAGGGGAGAGAGCTGCAGCGGAGATCGCCGCAGGATTCCAGCCTGCGAGACCCCAGCTCAGCTTCATATACACACCACACAAGTCAAAACACAGCTGGCCGAGGCAAACCTTCAGGCTGTGTGGAGTGGACCTGTGCCATTACCTCATCAGTGCTGGGGTGAGGGGGAGACCCTCTGTCAAACACACACAAGCATGTATGTACACACACACAAACACACACACACACACACACTCTCTCTTAATGGTGACCACTTGGCCGGACCAAGACAAAGCTTTTGCGGCAGGCTTTGTTCTCAGCTGAGCTCATCTTTCTAAAGCGGCTCAGAGCCAAGGAGCTGGTTTCAAGAACTCTCTGACGTTTTCCTGGACGTATCAGAACTTCATTTATGTACAGCCAACTTCTTTCACGTTGTAACATACTCATCAGACATATTTAATGACTAGGAACATTGAGAGGGATAAATAACTAACTTGCAGACATGCTTTGAAGCCATAAAAGCCCTGGGGGGAGGAAAAGGTGTAAATTGTCATCTTTGAGTGAATTTGCTTCTTGCTTTTATTCTCAGCAGACATGTTTATCCTCTACCCCTCCATACACGTGGTATTCAAATCTCTTCATCCAAGCCACCAGAAGCACTAAACTGTACAGAACAAATTGAACGCTGTTTTATTTCCCTGCAGTTGCAGCCAGCTGTTTGCCAAGTCGTCAGGCTACTGGGCACGCTGTCACAATCCTCTTTACGACCCCAGAGGTGTGACAACGTCACTCAGACCTGTGTGGGTGTGCTCTTTCACTTCTATCTTTGTAAGGACCAAATGTCTTAACGATGATGGTCCGAGAACGAGGCCTTTAATGTCGGTCGCTATTTTCCAGTTTCGGGCTCCATAGGTTTAGTCGCGATCAGTCTTAGATTTCAGTTTGAGGACATGTGAAGACATGAGGACAGCCCTGCGTGTGTCTGTGTGAGACGGACGGTCAGATATTCTCATGGCTCTGCAGTGGAATTTTTCACACTTTCCGCCTTTGAAATCAAAGACTTCACTCCTCCTCGTCTGCCTCACAGGGCTCGGCTGTCTCCGTGCTGTCTTTTCACCCCATGTGTTCACTGCTCCTGTTTTCTGTCTGTGCTCACGTTCTGTCCTTTTCCGTTTGTGTTCGTCTGCTCCCCGATTCTTGTTTTCCCAACTTTTCTCCAGTGTGTTTTAGCAGCTTCAGTGGCACGTCCTCTGTCCCCTCTGATGAGTTAATGTTAACAGGCTTAAAATTATTTGGAGCAAGCACATTTGTGCTCTAGAGGGGAGATTCATGGACATACAAATCAGCAGATGTAATCACAAGATATCAGCAGAATGGCCTTAAAGTGCAAACTGCATTAAGTCTAATTATTCTGATTACAGGGGGTGATATTATTTCAGCTCTGTACGCATAAATATCAGAGAAGACTAATACAAAGAAGTATTAGCATTAGCTAAGTCAGTGTGCTGAAAAAGTTGGAAGTGCAAGAAAAAAAAAAAACAACTATTACAACAATCGGTTAATCATTTCAGTAATCTTTTAAGCAAAATGTCAACATATGCTGGCTCCAGCCTCTACTTTTTTAATTCTTTGACTTTCTGTTGGACAAAAAGACGTCCCTTTGGAAATTGTGATAAGCACTTTTATTTTTAATGTTATAGACTTAATTGACTTTAATAGATTATGGTGCAAATAATTGTCAGATTAATCAATAATGAATATATATATATATATATATATATATATATACACTCATTAGCTGCCGTCATAGTAAGAACAGAATAACCTTTTATAAACAGGTGTTATGGTAATTCATTTTCAGTTAACTAAAAAAAATTTTTTAATCACTAAAATAATATCCCTGTGCTCGAATGCACCACAATAAAAAGCTAACTAAATCATCTTGGCTGTCAACTTGCATCCACTTATGCTTTGCATTTTAAAAACAATGGCGTTACTATTGTTTGGAGATGGTAGATTTAACATTTACTCATATAGTCGCACAACTGTACTTCCGAGTTCGTGTCTTTTCAGCTAACCTTTAAACACAGGCTTTCTACCATGACCTACCATCTTCCTTTAACTTTTTTAAGGAGTTGAACACTACTTTCTACTGAGTTGGGTCTCCTCCTGTGGATCTGGGTCTGGTGCGTCTGGAGAGAGAAGCTGAAAACAACTTGTGTCTGCCTCGGAGGCGTGGGAGTGGCTAGCAGCGGTGTTAGGTTTTAAATCCACACGTGGTCTGGCTCTGCGGCTTGTTTAGCACCGCACTCACAACTAGAAACTTCTGACCGACTCATGCCAGCGAGTTGCCCACGTCTATCACTGCGGGGGCGGACGTGATCGGACGAAGATTGTTTTTGATAACACGGCGAAGAAGAAGAAGAAAAAAATGCCTTCTTACCCCCTCAGCCAGTTCATGGACCTGGAAGAGATGATGTGCAAGGTAAAAACGGAGCGCGACGAAAAGCTGAGCAGAAAAAAAGTTGGCTAGGTCAGGAGGCTGATGTTAGCCTGCTAGCCTAGCTAGCTAGCTGCTCTGCTAACTTTCTGGCTAACTTTGTTCGCTGTATCTTTTCCAAGTCTGCGTTAGCGGATGCTGTTGCTTTGCAGTTTGAACAGTTATGCTGTAAACGGTGACTTTGTCGAGCTTTTGTCTGTTTTGTATGATAAGCTAGTTGGCCTGGACCTGAAAGCTAGCAAGTTATCAGTAAAGTTGACACAAAGTTGAAGCGTTGTAGGGGGTTACGATTCATCGCAACGGGGGCCCATTAAACTATCCACTAACTAGTTGAGTTGGAGATTTGGTCGCAGTTGAGGTTGGATAACATGGTAAATATACGTTTCACACGTAAGTGAATGATCTCCCTGGCTTTTTATTAACGATAAATGACGGCAACAAGTCCAAACACGACTTGAACACCACCGCGACTTTAAAAAAAAGAAATCTGAGCTAACTAGCTTAAGTTACATAAATTAGCTCATCAGAAGTTGCCAGTTAACGTGTTAATTGTGTGTGTGATAGCTGCGCTGTTAACGCGGAGAAGTGTTTAAAGTGTACGTTAATGCGCTACGTCTCACTGTAGCACACTGCACGATCTGCATAGCACCACACTGTCGCCTGTTGCAGCCTATGTTCATCACAATGGCACATACAGTGTTGTGTGTGTGGGATGCCAGGTTGCATCTCTTAAAGTGGGAATGGGAAGGGGGGGAAATGTTGCTGCTCAGTTTTGACTCCGTTTATGTGATGAAGTGGCCACTTGTTGTAAATCCATCCAGCAATCTAAAAATTGCACGTTTTCAGATGGCAGCTGTTTAAATGAATATTGGTTTTCATGTATCATGCTATGGTCAGTCTATATTCTGTCATACATGGAGGCACATCAGAGTTTTAACTACGTTTTTCGAGCTCACCACACTGCATCTAACGTTGCGTCATGAATCACCCATATCTCTTTGAGTTCTTCGATGTTCACTTTCATTTTCGCCCTTTTCGAGAGAGGAAATCTGTATCAGACGAAGTCAAAATGGACTGATTGTAAAATACCCTGGAAGAGGGTGACTCATACTCTTTGCTGACTGATGCACTGCATGGTGCGACAAAAACATCGATGTGCACGGTTTGACAGAAGTTTAAAAAAAGTCGTTATAATTTATACATGTATGCAGTGTTCTATAAAGTACCCAAAAGTCACATGTCAGTAAAAGTAGAGACATCGTGTTGGAATATCATTTTGGTAAAAGTAAAAATAACTCTTACAAGTAGTGCTTGAGTAAAAGTCATACAGAATCATAAGTAGTTGTCCAGCAAAAACTGAACTGTCAAAAGTACAAGTAAAACTAAATTATGTGTATATTTACATGCATGCATATACTGTATACTTAGGGTTTATTAATTACCAGCCAGGCCAATTATCAGATCAGATATTGGGACCTTTCTGTTTCCTGGAATCAGTGTTTTGTGTTGTTAAGTTGATTTAAATATGCACGCATTTCGTTTATTTGCAGCATGTCATCTGAAAAGTAACTACTGATGAAGCTATAAATGTAGTCAGTAAAAAGTACATTATTTGCCTTCAAAATGTCTTGGTGTAGTGTAAAGTACCAGGAAATGGAAATAACAAAATGCACATAGTAACATTCCATCACTGCTTGAATGTCAGTATTTAGTACGCATCACCCATGAGACAATTAATTTACTGAGTCTGGGCGACGGACAATTTTCCACTAAAACTTAACAGAAATCTCACTTTCGGTAGCCCGGTTGTTCTCATATTGTTCAGTAGCTCGCATGTGAAATGTCAACAGATGTCAGTGTATCGAAATTTATCAAAATCACTAAAACAAAGAACCACGCCACAGGGTCATCATTACTTGATTTCAGTTGCAATACGCATGGGCTAATGTTGTTCTTGTCTGTTCTCTCTACAGCAGTTACTGAATCTCGATTTGAGGGAGCAGAACAGACCACCACCACCTCTCAGTCTGGCAATGAGAACACCAGGTTATCTCAGCCAGCCACGTAACAACACGTCATTCTCCCTCTCATCTCTCTCCTGCCTCCCTGCTGATCCTTCAGACGGCGTATTCCAGACCTCCAGCCAATGGGGGCAGCAGCCAGAAAGCCCTCTGCCCTCTCAGCTCGCCAATTCCACCCAATGGGGCAAGGCGGGCTTCCTGGCCCAGCGCTCCATCAGCATGGTAGAGACCGGCAGCGCCACAGCAGCAAGTCTAGGCTGGCCCGGGGCTGACATGAAGCACTCCCAATGTGACATCAGCCCCACTGCACTGACCACCAGCTCCTCCTCATCCACCTCCTCTGTTTCCTCTTCCTCATCACGTTATAAGACTGAACTGTGTCGATCTTTCACTGAGAGCGGCCTGTGCAAGTATGGGGGGAAGTGTCAGTTTGCTCACGGGATGGACGAGCTGCGGGATCTCAACCGGCATCCTAAATATAAAACCGAGCCGTGTCGCACGTTTCACACCATCGGCTTCTGCCCATACGGTATGCGCTGCCACTTTGTCCATAACAATGAGGAGGAAAAGAAGCACGCCTCCTTCTCTCGTTCCTCCTCGTCCTCTTCCTCCTCCTCCTCAAGCATTACTCAGCAGCCACCTTCCTCCTCTCGCATGCACAGACCTCCTCTTGTCAGACAGAGCTTCAGCTTCGCTGGATTTCCCTCTTCTCTCCAGCAGCCCCTTCAGCCTGCCCTTACTGCTCATCCTCCTCCTGCCAATGCTTCTTTCACATGCGCTCCACCAGCATCTCCTCCTTCCTGCGCCGACATTACCGACCTCCTGTCTCATGCCTTCCTGGAGATGAACTCTGCCTTCGAGGCCTCCCCTGCCTACCAGCCCCCCATGGGCCAGGCCGCTACGGCAGATACCCACTCCCCATTCCTGCCCTCCCCAGACTCCGGCTGTTCTCCATGTGGGCCATCTCCGAACGCCTCCCCTTCTCTGAGACAGAGTCCCAGTGCCATTGGAGTCTTCCCAGGACCATTAGGTGCAAGATCCCTGTCTTACACCTCTCTGTCAGATCAGGATCAGGATGGAAGCAGCTCTGCCAGCTCGCTAAGTGGCTCCGATTCCTGCGGAGGCCTCCTCGATGCCAGCGGAAGACGTCTGGCAGTATTCAGTCAGCTCTCCGTGCCTGAGGATGCTACTGGGTTCTGCCTTTAGACTGGAACACAGACAAACACATTCGACATGCAGACCCTGAATGCTCTCTCAAGACTCAATATATGCTGCACCACACAATGCTCACACACACACACGACCCATATAAATGCACACCTACTACACATAGCTACTGGACCGAGACCTCACACGTTCCTTGCACCTGTGTGGCGTCGAAAGGAAACAAAGACTTTGTGATTGACTGTTAACGCTCAGAGAGATTGGCCTGTTAGATTCATGTGGTTAAAATGTCACTGGCATACATGCGTAAGGGAAGCCACAGTGATACCGAAACTAAAATGTGTGTTGCCACCAAAACGGCGTTCATATCAAGAGAGAAGTTTAATAGCGTTGGAAGTTATTGATGCTCTATCACAACTGTACGTTGGGATGGCACCAATAATGCAATCAGTGTGATTGGCCGATGAGTGCCTCCTGTTTAGTGTCCAACCACACCATTTATATGACATCATCTTGTGAGTGATCTAAAGAATGTGACAAAGCCAAAGACATCTGTTTTGTAGCTCAAACGTTTTGATTACAGTGGTACAAACACACAATGTGACCTTTTTTGTTTATGAATTGTTGTTTTGCCACTAACTGTCCACAATATTGTCTTTATAAGCTGGTGAAGTATGTTTTTTTTCCCCCTCACAACTGTACAGTCTTGAGGTCATGTTTAGATCACTGGCCTCGTACCTGAATGTTTTAAACAACTGAAGTGCCTGTAGTGTTATTGAACAGGCCGTGTTACCTTGTTGAAGCTGGTTTGTTAGGAGAGCTGTGACAAGGGGTGAGAGTCTGTTTTTTCTTTCTTTTTTAATCAAGCAAGTTAGTGTGAGTTCTCTGTTCTTTGTCTCATGTGCCAAACGACCAAATGTAAGCTTCGGTTACTCAGATTGAACCGAACAACCAAGCCCAAGTGTGCCTGATCAGACTTTTACAAATCCAATGTCCATGACATATCTCTAAGTTATTAGTGTCGATATGCGTGTTAGCATTGCAGAAAAGCGATAAAGATGGACCAAAAACGCTCCCAAGTGAGATGCCGTCACGTTCTTCTGCATCTTGTTTTGTTAAACTAATTTAATTTGAACATGGCTTGAGTTACAAATCACCTTATTGTGTCATGCAACTGTTTGATGAAAGTCCTGTTTACCTCTGGCATGCTACCGAAAAAAAACAACTTTGTGTTGCTGATCTGTATTTTAGATGATCTTAAACATTCCCAGGAGTGGCTCCCCCCCTCCGACATCGACAGGCAGCACCAACGTTCCATTTTTGATAATATTCATGGTTCCATGCCTCTCACCCCACTCACCTTATTTCATATCTCCTTCAGTATTGACTCCTGTTACAGTGTTGTACTGTTACGAATGTGTAGCGTCCTGGTCACACATAAGTGAACTGTGCGCCCAGGCCTGTTGCCCTACTGAGCTAGGTCCAGCGTTCTGTAGGGTAAGGGTATGTATGCTTAGCGTTATAGAAGTTTTACTGGGCTGTTTTGTGTGTTTATGATGTAGTCGGTTAGGAGAACAGACACCATGCTGTTACTGGTCTATTTAAAAATTGCCTTTTCATCAACATGTTTGAGGCCTGTTTAGTGTTAAAGGTGATAATCTTTAGTAAATTAATTTCTTTAATTTATTTTAACGTATTTATAGAGGACTGAGTTGTTAATGCTTGTATCAAGTTTAATATATTTGTTTTGCTTTTTGCTTTTTTTGTACTGGAAATAAAGTTGTTTTTTTTTTTTTTACTGACTGTTTACTCTCAGCTTGTTTTTCTTTGATCACCTTCAGAGTTTCACTCCATCCTCCACAGGTAACCGAAACCTTGCGTTAAGGTGCTGATGCAACAGAAGTTACGGGACTCGTGCGCATTTCCTTGAACTTTCTGCGTAGTCGTATATGTATTATGCTGCCTATAGTATATTTGCAACAAAGTTGACACACAAGTGACGTTTTCTGTGCAAGGTGCAGGAAGGGAGGAAGCAAGCAGGAAACCAGTGAACTGTCATTATGGTTTTCATTGTAGATCACATTCCACCAATGGGCCTGCACTGTTGAGGTTAACTCGGTCTGCACGCGATGTCAAAAGTGATGATGAGCCTGGTGAATTTACTGTGAAGTTGATCATCTCAGACCGAGCGATGATAAGATCATGTTTTCCTGGAAAGTAACAAAGCAGCTGGGCAAAAAAAATGTTTTTCATACGCGTCTTGTTTAAAGCTTTGTGAAAATGAATTTTACTCATTTCACTTAAAGGTATAGAAGGCGATTGTTGAGAAAGATAGTGGATTGCTGAGTATCATTTCTGGATAGTCAAATACTGATATTTTGGGTTACAACTTAAGACCAAATACCTATCGACCTAAAAACGTTGGTACTTCATGACTTTGTAAGGACACTCTGCAAACTTGAAAAATCACTGCCACTCTGGGAAGAGATTGATGAGAATATACAGTAAATAAAGCTTTAAAGGATACCGTCAGCCTTCATTCACATCATTCTGTTTGAGAGTATTTATAGACTAGAATTTATATTTCCATCCACAAATGACACTAAACAAGAGAGAACCACCAACACAACCTGCATACTTCCTGGTGAAATTGCACCTGGGGAGCAGGAAATGAATCATACTGACAGTGAGGTGCAGCTTCTGCTTGAACAATGCTTACAGACCAGCGCCGCTGTTTGTTTCTCAATACTGGGCTTTTTTCTTTCTTTTCACCTGAAAAGGAACTCTGCGGTTCTTTTTTTTTTTTTATCTGACTGCACCAAATGAGACAGAGTAAACTTCAAAGCATTAATAACACGTGAGCTGTTTCTTCTGTTTCCTGCCTTTATACACATTTCCATATTAAAAAGAAAATCAATTTAAGCAGCTACTGTTCTGTCATTCTGCTACAGCCAGTCTGCTGCAGGACAGCACGACACTTGAGTGTGTGTGTGTCAGTGTGCAGTCATGCCATTGAGATTTCACGTGGAGATAAGAAGTCTATTGTTTGGGGTTTAATCTGACCAATCCTCGGCTCCCACCCATTTCCCTTATCCCTCGCTGCCTCCACTGAATCCATCCTTCCTCCCTCATTTTGTCCCTCTCCTTTCCTTCAATTAACATCCCCTCACCTCTCCGCTTTCTCCACTCCGCCCAGCAGCTGTGCAGCGGTTTAATTTGCTATAACTTAAGGGGCGAGCAACAGGCGTCTGACGCAGATTTACGAGACTATATTTGGTCCCACGTTCGGGGAAGTACACTCACAGCACACTTGAAAGTTAAATTAGGAAAATGGTCTTGTACTTTAAACAAAAGTGTGTCCCAAACTACCTTAATGACTTAGAGCGGACAAAAAAACATAATTACTTCATGAAAAGTAATGATCGTCAGAAGTTTTTTTTTTTTTGTTTTCCTCGACCATTCAGGATGTCCAACAAAAAAAGGGGCTACAGCCGACCCTCCAGGAATCTCTCTTTCATGTGCGCGCATACACACACACACACACACACACACACACACACACACACAGACACACAAGAGCTATTATCTTGTCACTGTTAACATGAGATGGGCTGGCTGTCTGGGAGTGATTAGTGGCCGTGAAGGGGTTAAAGGCATGTGTGTGCTCGTATGGTTCCTCACTGTGTGTGTGTGAGTGTGTATGTGCTGTATTGTATCAGATAGACATTCTCCCACACTCTTGCCCTGTGGGACATAGTAAAGGCAGGCAGATGGCTGTATTCAGGTCCACCACGGGTCAACATATGGCCCCAAGAGACAAAGTTTGTGTGTGTGCGTGTGTGTGTGTGTGTTTGTGTGTGTGAGAGAGAGAGAATGACAGAGAATCGCACTCTTGCTATGCATGAGTGGAGGAGGCTGAATGAGTGGGCAGGGAGGAAAAAAAAAGGTAATGGGTGGGGGGGCAGAAGAGAAGTTGTGAAAAAGAAGCTGTGACATAAAGAACAGTGGGACAATTTGAGAGGATGAAAGTGGGCAGCATCCTGTGAGATCATACAGGTTGTTAAATACGGCAGTGTTAGAGGAAATTAAGCCAGGCCTATTAAGGCAGTGAGACTTCAGTACACTACACCTCACTTCATTCATTAAAACACCAAAGTAGATATCGTCCTTCTGTTACCATCCAGGTGGCATCAAATATGGATTCTCACAGAGTACGAACAGTTATACCCACGGGACCCGTTTATAAAGTGGTAAAGATTTGTCAGTTTATTCCTTCATATGCATCGTTTTGGATTTAAATTAAAGGTGCAACATGTGGTTTTGGGGTAGGCTTTATTAATATAGAAGAGAAATATATTCACTGACTGAATTTTTTTATGCCTGAAAAAACTTACTAAACTCTCTTTGTTTTCCTGACTGAATAAACAAATACACACGGTTTTACTTTGTTCATATGTGGCGGACCCTGCCACCTTTCCAGCTTCAAACAGTCCTCGGCAGAACAGCTTGTTTATTCAGTTAGAGAAAAACTTGTTATATTGTTACATTGTTAATGTTACAATTCTAAGTTTGAACAACTTCTCCAAAACTGTGGAGTGCCCCTTTAATTAAGACGATTCTCAGGGTTGAACCATTTTAAATTTTATTTAGTATATTCACATATCTTCAGGAATTGTCCAGTATTGCATAGATATTTGCATACACAAATAAAAGAAACATCCAATCCCAACATCCCAATGGATCTTGACTTTTTTTCTTTTTTTTTTACTTGGCATAAGCATGTACTCTAAAATGTAACAGGAAAAAAGCAAAGACATATAGCCTATTTGATATAGGCCCTTACACATTGCTTGAAAAATCATAACTAAACTGGAGAAAAGCAGTGCGGCAGATGCAAACTCAGTGGACTCGGAGACTGAGACTAGTTTAGTTTTCCACAGTGGAGGAAATGATGGATTTGTGTGTTAATGCTAGGTTGTCGCTTTACAGATGTACTGCTCGAGAAAAAAATTATGAAAAGAACTCTGTCAAGAACTTTTTAACAGTATTTTAGGTAAAGATTAACAATGTCTGCGTCATTATTTCTATATTCTAAAAAATTGGAGTATCGATGAATTGAGGAGCTCCGTCGTCTGGTGTCAGTTTTATGTTCAGTGTTACTGATATTGGAATTGAACATTGGCATTTGGTTAGTTTGTTTCTGTCTACAAACTGAAGTGGGTTGATGTGAGCTGCCTTGAGGAAACCTAACCCAGGAGCCTCTGTCAGACAACAAAAGACTTCAGCCAGCCTGTGGACACTGTTACAGAATTTTAGCAAGTCATCAATTTGAGAGAATGAATGCCGGTTTTACTTGCACGCCCCCCCAACACCTTCTTTTCTTTCTTCTATAGCCCCTGAACATCCCCCTCCTCCTCCTCCTCCTCCCTCCCTCCCTCCATTCACTGCTCCTCTTTGTGAGTGTACCGGTGATATTGTGATGCAGGGTGGAGGCAGGAGGAAGGGGAGCGAAGCTGTGCAGAGAGAGGCAGCGCAAGAACAGCTGTTGCTGCACTTTCGCCGTCCGAAGAGCTCCAGATTACTTCACTTCACCACGTTTCTGAGACTTGTAGGCACAGGTACAAGAGGCCCCTCACATCCTCACCCTTTCTTCTCCTTTTTCATCTTCCTCTTCTCCTACACCGCTTCCTCTCCGGCCCCCACCGCTAATAAACTTCTCTTGTCTGCCATTCTTTTCCCCCCCCCAGCCTCCTGTAGAGGCTCTCCATCTCATTTTCCTCTGGCCCACTCTCTCAGTCTCGCCCTCTCCTCCTCCACTCCACCTACTTTCTACAATCCTGCCCCCCTCCCAGGCTTTCCACTCTAATCCCTCCTTCTGTTTTTTTTTTTTCTTCCATTCTTTCCAGAGAGGATTTGGGCAAAGTGTTTAATGGGTTGCAACAAATGGGCAAAGGGGTAAGCTGTAGTCAGGTGCTACACATCTAGGCAGACGCCAAACTCAATTTTCCAGACTGTTCTCTTCTTTCCTGGAATTCCTACAACTGTACAGATGTTCAAAATGCATTATGCATATCAGCAGGGGCACAGTGGCAGTCTACGCTCAACCAGGGATCTCATTTAACTTTTCTTAAACTCTTAAGCTTGTTCAAGAACTCTTGTCTCAAGGGCCGCCATACTGAGGTAAGGACATAACTCAGCTCGAGTGCAAACATTTCAGACAAAGGAGTTCAGAATATATTAAAGGATGCTGCTGCGATGCAGTGCTGCACCGCCATGGAGTTTGGGGGTCGAGATGGTCGAATCGGATGCAGCAGAAGCCGAGGTATACTGACTTTTAGTCGTTATCATGGGTCAAGCTCCAAAAACAATGGGTCTTACACTTCCCATGATGCAACCAACGCCAACTCCCTCCCCCTACGATACCAAGCCAAAATAACCCAGATGACCTCACCGGGGTTTCTTTTCCTAGACTTTTAACGCATCCCTCGAGAGCCACAGTCGCCATTTTACAACTGTTTTCGCAGTCCAACTGGACCTCCCCATGATGAGTAAGTTCTGTAAAGTTGGTGGAGTGCCTCTTTAAGATGCAGTCCAGGTCATTCTCTTTCTCTCCTCACCTCCTCCTCTATTGTATGGCAACCATTTATGTCGCATGGTGGCTTTTGTGAACAAACACAGTAGGGTGGCTATTGTTTCCACATAAGTGAAAAAAAAACTACACGCCTCTGAACAGATGTTGTAACAGTGTTTGAAGCAAAGAGGAATGAAGCAATCAGCGCGTTTATAAACTGATGCTCTGCCAGAATGTTTTTGGAGGAGTGAAAAACTTTTAAATCACCTTTTATTTGCCATGTTCTAGTATATATGCATTTCAGTTACTTCTGCCAAACTTTCGAGGATGTCGGCCTGTGTATTAAAGGTTACAGTTTGCTCAATGTATAACAGCCATTATGTCATATGTTCGATGAAATACCAACACTGTGGTTTCTCCTTGTATAACAATGAACAACTCCAATGTTGTGTCTAATATGGACAGTTGTCACAGAAGCAGTGGGAGCAAATATGAGAAGAAGCAGCCACATGACTGTTTTCCACTGACAGACACACTGGGAGCACATGATATGAATAAAGTTACCTGTAACAACCTTTATTGTGTAAAACTATTACACTGATGGCAGTGGAACACTGGAACACAGTCAGGGGTACTTTATTAGAGCAGAGACACAAATAAAAGCAGAGTGGGCAGCATAACACATCAACTGGTGCTATACTGTCAATGCGGTGCCAAATCTAACTATGATGAAAATACAGAGGGTTTAATAACCTAAAGATATTGTGCCAGGTCTGATGGCTGATTTCACTGAACCTGGGTAAACGTCTTGTTAAAACTAAGTGACGATTTTCTTGACTTTACAGTTAAGCCTTCTGGGACAAAAACGCTGATACAGAGTATCTCAGGAGTGAAGTACACTCACATCCAGCACAACCTCTTAATACCAAGCTCATGATATGGATCAACAACTTGAAAGAAATATTAATAACTTAAGCAGGGGTGATGGGAAGTGGACAAGTGCACAAGCTAGTGCACACAGTGAAACGTGTTCTCAAGGGAGAACAAAAGAAAAGAGGAAACACATTGTATAAAATTTACATGAGACAGCTGTGACTAAAGAGTTTTCTTATGATGAGGGGAAACTGCTAGGGGTATGTATGCATTTTGTGTTGTCACATATCAATTGTATCAGTAACAAAAACAACATAAGCTTTTGAATAAAGTAGAACACTTGATAAAGTGACAGACATTAAAATAATGACAGCTTTATGTGTCCCTCTAGTGGCACAAAGAGGCAACAATATTTACCAGCGAGGTGAACTCCTTTATCCTGTCACTATGCTGTCGTCTCTTGTTCAACTGACCTTTTTTTGTGCTGCTCTTGTCACAACATTATTATTCCAATTTGAGGCAATACGCTGTCGACAGTCTAGAATAAATAACACAAACAGCACATGCTTATGGCCTTGGTGTTTTCAGCTGTTATACGGCTCATATATGAGGAGAATCAAGGTGTCATTTAAAGAAATCCACGAGAAGGGATTTCAAATGCCTCAATCAGATTTGCAACGAAAACCTAGTAATATATGTTTACATATCAATGCTGTACAAAGGACAACAAATGTACTTGTGGGCACAAAAACAATAGCCTAGTTAAAAAAAAATGATCGTCAACTCTGAAATGTGACATCACTTCACAGAAACCGAGTGATGCTCACCAAGAAATTGTCTTTCCACGTTTAAACTGTGGAAAAGCTAAGCCAAGAAACTGTTATTACACCTAATTATATTATTCCTTTACCCAATGACCACCTGCATACATTGAGCACTCAGCTCCTACAGGCAATCTGCTACGAGGCAGAGCAAAGCACCAAGAGCTGGTTACAGCTACTCAGCGAATCTGCAGAGGAAGTGTTGAATAATGAATCTGATGTGTCAAGTGTTGTGATTTTTAAATGCTCCCTGGCTGTTATTTAGATGGAGGCTAGAAGAGCTTCATAGTTCTGTGATAGCAACTAAAATGATGTCTTTTATCCTAAATTCTGCTGATTTCCCTTAGGATTTGCAATTATTTCCAAGTAAGCACTCAGTATTTTAAACTTGAAGACTCAAAATTGCAACACATTGCAAATAAGTTGTATGTTTAATATACATTCACATTATTGCCATTGACAATTCATTTTTTTTTCAAGCTTGGCCATGTGGGGTGAGTCAGTGCCAGGCACCACTTATTTACTGAAAACATAAGTTGAGAACATCATTTGTTACTTTGCTCAAAAGTAAAAATAACCAAAATAATAATGTTAACATCAAGACGCAAAAAGGAATCCAACAAATCTTGTTCTGTATCAGATTACCACAAGTAAAAGGTAAGCCCTGGCTAAACCTTGTTAATCTGTCAGGGGTACCTGGTTGTCATCAGAACCTGGCTTAGTCCGGTTTGACCCAGTTGTAGAAATCAGGATGGTGTCTGATTGTCTCTGTGGTTGGACAGGGAGTACTATCCTCTTTCAGGATTAACAGAACCCCCCACAGGGCCCTGTTCATCAACATCACGGTAGCAAACAGGGTCAGGTCACAACTTCTGGATCACCACCTGGAACTTACCTGGCAAAACAAAGAATAGGAGAGGTGACCATTTGTTTAGAGCTTAATAGGGAAATCATTTTTAAGAAAATGTTACTCACGGATGCCTAGTGAATGTGACCAATAAATCCTGACTTAACTGACCACATAATAAGTATGACTCCTCGCATGAGAAAGAACCACTGTGCGACTATTGATAGCCAATGAGCATATTATGTCACCTCACTCCAACAATCATGTACCCATTTCACACTGGACAAAAACCCACTGACACCTATGAACATCTGGCTTTTGTCTTTGGTTGGAAAAAGTATAAACTGTGTTTATGCCCCAGTCAAACAACTGTGGAGTAGTCACGGGTACGTATCAATTCCAGCACTGATGCGTAATATGTCGCATAAATGTACATCATTCAGTCAGCTTTGAGTTTGAAAGAGGGACTGAAGTAAAATATAAAACAAAGTAACTTTGTCACTGGCCTCCATGCTGCCTTCTACCTTTCCCTGTTCTCCGGCGCATTGGTGATGCTGAAGTAAGGCCGGCTCATCCACAGACAATGTAAAAGGAGTCAATCGGCTATTTTAGTAGGCTTACCTGTGTTAAAAAAAAAAACATCTGTGCTAATTTTGGTGTACAACTGTAATAGATTGTTATTCGGACTGTACTTACAAGACGGCATAACAGAGACCTCTGCTGTCACCACGCTGTCCATACCTAGGTTAGACAGCGCTCCTCTCACCACACCGCACGAAAAAGCAAGGTACTAAAAGGAAACACACACACACAAATTAATTGTAGCTACAATGCGATTGATTCTGATTAAAAAAGGGGGGGGAATGCCTTAAGGGCCTCCCCTCTAGTTGATTCCCATGTCATGGCAGTAAGAATGTATCATGGTTTTTTGAGAGAGAATGGGAGAAGAAATGCACACTAACCTTAGGAGCCTGATCCAGGTACTGTTTCCCATTGGATAGCTGAGTCAGCAGAGAAAACTTGTTGTCCTGCAGAACATAGGTACCCTATGGTAGAGAATAAACAAATGTATTGTATCAACCTCTAAAAAAAATGGTTTAGAGTCAAGCTTTTAATTCCATAACATATGTGCATCACCATGTAACAGGTGATTTATAAATATATATTTTAATATATTTATTATAAAATATATACACTCCAGTCAGTCAGCAGAAATCTCAGTGACTGGAGATATAGTTGTAGCTGAGCAAGAAGCCCCTAAACACTACTACCAAACTGTGGTGTTCCATTTTTCGTGTGTCAAAATTTTGATTGTACCTGATGGTTTGTTCGGAGGTTGTCAACCTGCCTCCTGAACACCTTCGTCCAGAAGTCTTTACAGACGAACTTCATTACATCCAACTCGTCCTTGAAGCTGGGAGAGTCCCGGGTCAATCTGGACAGAGCACAACAAACATTTAACAGGATGCATGTCACACAACATTTACTGCCTAACATACAGTATGATGATTTTCCCTACCTTTCGATGAGCCCTTGTCCCACCCTGAAGCCCATACTTTCAAGGACAGAGACACAGACAGCTCTGTCCTGAGGAGAAGACATTCAAGAGGTTTAATTAATAAGAGGGCAACAATTCGTTGTGTATGTTTATTTTTAAGATCTGTTCTGTAAATGGTCATGCTGAGACTACTGTGTTATAATCAGATATAATTAGTGATTATCACGGTGCAAGGTGAATCCAGGCCACAGTGTAACTCATGGTTAAAGCTCTCGTGTATATTATGTGTCAACTGATTGATTCGTGTCTTAACTGTACACACCTTGTTGTCCATCTCTCCTTTACTGCCTTGCTGCTCCTTGTAAACATGCGACACGATCTCCATATGGAGAAAGTCAAACAGAGATTCGTCTGCCATTCCTGACAGGCACACAGAGGGGATTATATAGACCAGTATAACGCTACAATGAAAAGGTTTCACTTTATCAAGCTAGCTTTGCTCAAAAACACAAAACAAAACGGCGTTCCAGGCAGCTTAGCGTTAGCTAGATAGCTAGCAGCGAACTAGTCTTTGCTAGCAACGTTCTCCAGGCGGTGATAAACATTTTTTTCTTATCTCGACATAAGAGAGGTAGTGAGGAAAACGTATACTACATGTAACGTTGTGTATGTCATAGGTTGCAGTTAATAAGAAATAATAAAACAACGTTAACGCCACTGTACCTGTAATGACTGTTGGCTACACGACGTAAACAAGTCAACGTCTTTGGTTGCACTTGATATATATACCAGGGTACTCCTCAGGACTCATTTAGGGGGAGTTACAAGTAGTCAACCCCTTTAAATAACGTGAAAAGTACCCGTTAATGCTAGGGAATGTGCTAATTAAAAAAATTAGGTCATGCAAAAAATTATTCGTCCAGTTTTAAAACATATATTCCCGAGTAGTGCCTGAAACGCATTAGAAAATCACGCACGAGTTCATATCCGGCGTACGCCAATTTCATTATGAAACGAGCTCTGGAGTACGTGACACGTTTCTTCCAATCGCGTTATGAGACGTCACATATCACATGACCGGATATCTCTGATCGGATTGGGTTGCAAACAACAAGCTATTTCCTTATTGCTCATGTGATTTGTGTGTTTGACATCTCAGAGGAGGTTTGACAGTTTTGTCCTTTTTAACTGTATTTTTTTAGAAATTTAGCTTCTAGCTAATATTAAGCTATCTTTTACTGAGAGCAGATGTGGGGCAAGCTTTTGTTCTCGCTGTCACTTTCGGTTGTTTACATACAGTAATAACACATATTCGTTGTGTAGCTAACGATATTTCGTTTTGTGTGTCTGTGTATGTGTGTTTGTGCAGTCATGTCAAACAGGTACCAGATAGTGGTGCAGGGCGAAGCCTCTGAGACAGACTCTGATGATGAGGTCTACATCACCTCCATGCCTGCTCCCCAGACTGCCACAGCTGGAACCAAGGTTGTCTTGCAGGCATTGCGTGTGTGAGTGTGTGTGTGTGTGTGTGTGTGTGTGTGTGGTTGTGTGCATGTGTGCTGGCATTAAAGTGAATTAATCTCTCCATCTCTACTGTCGTCATGGAGCTACAATGTGCTTTGTCTGTGGTTTTGGATGCCTTCAGGTTCCTGGGGAGGCGTCTGAAACAGACAGTGAGGGTGAAGAGGAGCAGTCGGACCGAGCCTCTACAGTGAGCCAGGAGAACACTCAGATACTCAGGAGAGACCTGCCTCCACTTATAGTGGTTAGGGATCATCCTGATATACAGTCGATAGTGGAAGACCGGCCGAGCCCGACACACAAGTCACATGGTGAGGACACAAAATTACACAATATGTGACAGAATACTCTGAACTAAATTGATAATTTTATTATGAATGGACCTATCATGAATGGTAAATGGACCTTTGAGTCCACATACTGGACTGCAGGAAGGCGGTTTGGATCATTTCAGTATGTAACTTTGTTTCCAGGTGACACCCTCTTACAGCAGAAGCTGCAGGAGTCTAACATGCGGCTGTATACTGACGTGGGACAGGCCGTGCGGCAGGTTTACGGCAGTGCCAGTAAAGAGGTACGCAGATGTGCTTAACTCACGACATTTCATATCCTAGATGCCCTTTATACGACATCTTTACTACAAACACCACTGCACTGATTAAGAATATTTGAACCCGCAACATTCATCTCAATAAAAGAAAAGTAATCAGACACATGAAGAAGTAGAAAAGAGAAATAATTTATTGATCCATGATGAAGGTAATTGAGTTATGTTACAATTGCTCCTGTAAGAAAAGAAATGTTGATGCGTAGATCAGTTTTAAAAAAATATAGAATAGAGATTAGAAAACAAGAATTGAGAGTATTAGTATAGTAAAGTAAAAACATATAGAATGTAAGATATGTATGTGAAACTGATATATAGTAACTATTTAGAAATAGAAATCTAAGGATATATGCCTCCTACTACTCTACCTAGATGGATAATTTTGAGTAATACAGAAATAGTTAATAGAGTAGGTCAGAATTAACAACAATCCTGTGATAAGTATCTTGTAACAGCTAATTGAATGTGAGCAGTGTTCCCTCATTTCAGTAGTTTGGGTGCTGTGGTTGTTTGACTCTGATTGTTTGTGTGAAAGGTGCAAAGTGCGACAGCTCAGCTGAACGCTTCGCAGAGCGCCATCATCAACGCCTCCCACAGCATCCGATTAATCCTTGACGACCTGAAGGCTGTGTCCGAGAAGATCGACATCATCACCAGCTGTCAGATTCTGCCTGATATAAACCTCAATAATCCAAATAATAACACTGCTTCTGTACCTTGAAGAAACTGACCAGTATATGTTTTTTTAAATATATATGTTATGGATGGATGTATTTTCTCTGAACTTAAGAGTAGGATTCAAGCTGGAAAGAACAGCATGTTGGCTTTACTTCATTGTTTACAAGCAGTGCCTTCACAAATGAACAGACGCGTATATTTAACAGTCACACAATATGTATTTATTTATCTATGAGGATTCTTTGTCTTGTGTGTAAAGCTTCAGGGATATTTCTGTAAAGAGTAGGATTCTAGGAAAAGACTGCTTCTATCATTTCACGTTTTGAGATCAGATTAACATAGGAATGTGTATGTGCTGTAAATATCAATATAACTCAACACAACGTCTTAAACCACCGTACGCTGTTTCACTGTTTTTAAGTCACATCCTCTACTGTCTGTTGTATGCTCCTCTGTGAAAGGTCAAGGAGGCAGTTTCTTTTTTTTGCCTTTTGTAAAATGAATTTGTCTCAGTCATATAACTTTCTTTTGTCAAAGGTCTGTAGGTGCGTGTGTGCTGGGATAGCTCACCTGGTAGAGTGGACAGTTCCTGCACTAAGGACATGTCTTCCATCACTCTTTCAACTATTTCCTGTCACTCAGCTGTCTTATCAAATAAATGCTAAAGAAGCCCCCAAAAAAGTGTATGCTGCTGTCCTGGTGGTTATTTCACAGATGTTGCTTTGAATGAAGGTAAAGGTGAAGCTACTCGAAACAACTGGAAAGAACATTCTCGCTTTAAATTAATCAGTTAGACATATACATTTATTTCAAAAAAACAATGTAAAAAAACAAATACAGACAGAAAACAAAGAGTATGAAAATAATTGTCTGTGATTGGGTATATTTTGCCACCACATCTACAAAGGCTGATTGTATCAGACTAATACCAGCAAATTAACCTCAACATTAACAATATCATAGACTGCTACTGATACAATAGGCCTGATATGTTTGTATTAGTGTCCTGAAGTACTTCAGCTCTCTTCTGTGTGTAAAGGACATTGTCCCGTCCTTCTTCTTGTCCTTCCCATCCATCTATCAATTAGAGGATTTCCCATTTCTACATCTGTCGGTACTGTCCAACAAGCTTCAAGTCCATCCATGACTGGTGTGTGTGCAGACATGTCATATAGGTGTGTAGACGTACACTAACACCACAACCAGCAGGTTGAGAAATGTGCCCACAATGCCCACAATGCCAAGTATGTTTTCAAGGTCACCCTTGCATCTGAGCGACTCAGGAGGCGTGCTGACAGGTTCGGCCACCTAGAAGAAAGAGACAGGGAGGGAGACGATCAGCTTAAGGCCGGCGTTCACTCAAAGCAGGATGGTTTTCAGTGTCATGATGTGTTTCAACCACACGATGGCGCTGTTGACGCAGACACGACAGCATACAAAACACAACCAAAGACTATCTGCAAACCTTTTATGCAGTGATGGAATGTAACTGAGTACATTTACTCAGTTACTGTAAATATTATATGTGCAACTACCTTTGGAGGTGAATATTGTACTTTTTTTTAAGCAAATATGTTTTTTCTGTTATGCGTACGTGTTTTATGATGCAGTGAAAGAAGTATTCTGATCTTTAACCTCAGTAAACTATCACAGGGTAGCAACACTGTTTCACTGTCATGCATTCAGAATTATACAGACTGATA
Organism: Diplodus sargus; assembly: GCA_903131615.1. Lineage (NCBI taxonomy): Eukaryota > Metazoa > Chordata > Actinopteri > Spariformes > Sparidae > Diplodus > Diplodus sargus. The sequence continues at coordinate 6,170,706 of CAEMYA010000018.1, read as the reverse complement.
TACTCATTATGCAAAATGGCCCATATCAGAATAAAAAAGAAAGAGAAATCAGTATATTATTGGATCACAATTACTGATGCATTGAAGTGTGTGAAGGGTCAATAAAGTTTTTACTGTAGTCTGTAATAAAGCAACATCATTTATCTGCTTATTAATAGTCATATTAATGATCTGAATCTGCAAAGCAATGAGTACCCAGAAATCATACTTGAGTAAAAGTAAAGAAAAGGTGTTAAAACATTACTTTGGTAAAAGAGAAAGTCACCCATACTTGTGTATAATATTATCAATTATCTGATATCAAATGTAATCATTAAGTCATTATCTGGTACTAAAAGTTCTGAAGTATAAAAAGTAAAAGTAAATCATGCATAGTTGCATGTTTGTATATACTGTATACTATTCTTCAACCAATTATTGAATCCATTACTCAGAATTTTATCAAATTTATGGACCTAGTGGCATTTTATTGTTTTTTTTTATCCCATTGCGAACAAAGGAGATGTTTAAAAAATGTGCTACTTTAGCTCTGATGCAGCAGGCAATCTGCAAAGTAACGTGTAACTTCAATCATCAAATAAAAGTAGTGAGTAAAAAAGTACAATATTTGTCTACAAAATGCGGTGGAATGGAAGTAGCAGAAAATGGAAATGCCAAAGTAAATTAAAAGTGTCTAAAGACTTGCACTTTGTTGCTTTCCTTCACTGCTGAATGTGACCTAAATGATTTATAAATGTGGTACAGTAAAAAATATAGTACTCATATTGTGGTAGAGTATGATGTAGCAGAAATTAATAAGTTGCTAGAGTACCTCAAAATGAAGTTACTTTCCACCCCTGATATTACTCTGACGTAATGTGCAGTTAACATTATTTGTCCATTTTTTAGACAGGTCTGTTATAATCATATAGCCACCACGAACCATGGTAGAATTTTAAATTAAATACAAATAAATAAATAAAACTTTCCTCTGAAATGTACCTCTCTGCTGTGTCTCTTTCCGCTGCCATTCCTCGCCTCAGTTGGTGCCATGGGCAGCATGTCTCACCCTTCCAACTGGCTCGGCGCACTGAAAACTCCTCCAACCTCAATCCAACACAAAGAGATCCGAATGTTTACGGCGCCGACAACTGGCAGTGCTTTTGCGCACCACTCGAGGATGTTGGAGTTGAAGTCTTCTTCACTCTCTCTTTCCAGGGCTCCGGAGACCCACAGGTCTGTGATAAATGAGAGGATAAATGGGCGCTGTGCTGTTGGGCTAATGGCACAGACCAACACAAAAGGCCAAGAAGCTGCTCAGCTGCCAAGCCACTCTTTCTGTGTCAGGTCATGATGAAGTTGGCTCATAGCTGCCTGTGTGTGTGTGTGTGTGTGTGTGTGTGTGTGTGTGTGTGTGTGTGTGTGTGTGTGTGTGCGTTCATGTGTTTGTATGCTGATTCTCATCCATCATGCTTAAAGCAGACAGAGGAGCAGAGTGTTTGCGATGAGAGAACACTGATATTAGAGATCCACTGAGGCACCATTACAAGCAAAGAGCAGGGTGAGCAGGTGAGGTGTTAATGAGGGTCACTGGAGCTCCTGCAGGCCATTTGTCATCTAATACTGCGGTTGTGGTCTATACAAATGATGATTTGACTTAATTACAACGTGAAATGTTGAGGAAGAAATATTCACCCAACATTGCGGCAGACAGTGTTTGATTACTGCGACCTGAAACTGGGGCATGCTGAAAGTATGTTCGCGATGACACAAGTCAGATTTATATCCTTTGTGTCTGCTGTAAACGATATTAGATCTGTGAGGATGAACATACATACGTGTGTGTAACTGCGCTGTTTATTGCCTCTCAGCACACCCTCCCTCCCTCTGCAATGCTCTCATAACCTTGACTAAAGAGTTGACAATTATATGGACTAATAACCGTTCAGGCATCGACCTGATCTTTGCCCCTCTTCGCCCTCCCTGGGACAGAGGCAGCAGAAAAAAGTGGCAGAAAAAGAAGCGATTAATCAATTGATCAGGATCTCACAGGGCTGCAGAGAAGTATAGATCAGTATAATGAGACCCCAGAGACGTGAGAATCTGCTATCTTCATTTGAGGAGAACAGATTTTCAGCAAAAGAAGCATTTCTGGCATCCTCAGATATCTATTATCTTTGCATCAGTGTGTGTGTGTGTGTGTGTGTGTGTGTCTGTGTCTGTGTCTGTGTATCTGTGTGCGTCTGTGTGTGTGTGTGTGTGTGCGCGTCCCTCAGTCCCAGCTGTGCTGACTGAGCTCCAGGCTTTGTGGCCTGCATGAGTGATAAATAATTTGGAACCCTGAAAACACCATCAGGACTAAAACATCACATCAACATTGTCACATGTTGTCAGTGACAAAGAAAAACAATCAAACAAACAAACCATCCCACTGACGATGATGGTGATGATGATGATGGTGATGATAATGATGATAGTGGTGATGGTGATGACGACGATGATGATGATGATGTCTGCCTACAGTTGCTGATAGATGAGGGAAAGTATAAACCTATTGATACTGATGTCATGCAAAGGGTTGGGGAGCACATTTCTGAACCACATAGTACCATCTGCAGTAGCTTGCTATAGTGGTCCAGCTACATTCATAATTGCATGTTGATGACTTTTTTACATTCATTTCTTTTTGGTCGTTTTTGTGTGTTGATAACTAATAAAACTACAAATAACAGATTGAGTCCTAAATTCACATGTTGGCTTCACTTTTCATCTCAAAGTAGATGCTTTTTAAAAAGAAATTATGGGTTTTCAGTAAGATAACTAAAATAAGTTCTGTGGTTGACAGGCTCAAGAGATTTGCATACCCCATGTTTGAATTATACAGCACTTACATGGCTTAAAAAAGGTTATTGGGGACATTAAATACATCATGCTGAACACAGACCCTCATCTACTCACTAGTCAGTCTTTACAGGCGGACTTTTCTCAACCCTTACAACTTGCAGACTGATCAGTAGTAGTGTGTACAGTATCCACCTGTTTCCTCAGAAGCCTATGGGGGCTGCCATGACATGATTCCGCTGGCGGTTTTCTGTTTCCGGATGCCTTGCAACTGCATGACTGTCCGCTGCCGCCAAGCTAGCCCTAAACAACTAGCGTTAGGTTATAAATGCTGAATTGTTTTTAAAATGAGCTCAGGTACAACATGTGCCGTTGTTGGTTGCCACAACAATTCACGAAAATTGTAAATGAACATTTACATTTTACCTGAATACTGTTTTAACTGTCAGTTACTTAGAAACATTATTATTACAATTAACTACCAATTTTGTCTTTGATAGTCTTTACATATTCAATCACACGCTTACCAAACTTGTATGATGTCTTAAGATTAGTTCCCTGATGTCTCCCAGTGGGAATGTGATTCAGTTTGAAGGTGAAATGTAACATAAATGACTTAAATCTTCCCAGACACGTTGTAGCTTGTACATTAAACAGAGACCTGGGTGCATTTGAAGTCACAGAGAAACAATAAACATGAGCAAAAAACTATGTGACTCAGTGGGTATTCTCCTTCAAGGCTGGGTGAACTACGCTCAACAGGCAAGTAGGACATTATATTACTGTTTACATAAAACATCTTTCCTTGTTCCAGTGACAGTGGCTCGAGGCTCCGAGCCAAGGATTGGATTCATGCTTGAGCTGGCAAACTAACTAAAGACTAAAATAGGAGCAGAGCAAATAATGGGCCGAGGCAGTGGGGAGAGATCGTAAACGTTTGTGGTACAGGGAGTGCAGAGGGTAAGGCAGAACAGGAAGAGAGATTATTAAATCACACTGGATTATATATTTGAGCTGTGGTCAGATTTATGCCGGAGACTATAGGCTGGTGTGTATGTGTGCTTGCATTAGCGTGCGCAGAGGGCAGCCTCTCACATTAGCCAGGTCAGTGGCTGTCTCATGGGGTGCCTGAGGACACACTGTTAAGTTATCTGGCTGGTTAAACATAGTTGCACACAATAGCACAGGTCTGCCAAAGCAAGTATACTACTTAAAAAAACTCTGCTCCGTGGGTGATAACCCTGTTTTTATACTGCTTGTGCGTTCAAGATAATACGGAATCAGGATGCATCCCGGCGACAAGCCAGAAGGATAAACAGGAGCAAAAACCCCTCAGAGGAGCTAAAGGAGCCGACAGCACCAAGCACTCACGCTGATAAAAAGTGAAAGTGTGAATACACAACGAGACTAGATTTTTATCCTTGATTTAGTTATTCCAACTCATTTCAACGATCCTCCATAAATAAGAGAACGCGATTTGGGCAGGTTAGGGTGGCCAACTTGATCATCCTGTCAGCTAAAAAGACTTTCAGCGTTCAAGGAAAGAGAAATCAGGGCAGCAGGATGAAATCCTCAGCGAGTGTGAAAGTGGAGACTGGGAATATGATCTCCTTATTAAGCGAGGTGAAAGAAGCACTCATCTTTACTCAACTCATGAGTTACTCATCTCTACTTAGAACCAATATCGCAGTGTAGTAATACTGTTAAAGTCCTGCATTTAAAATCCTACTGAAGTAAAAGTACAAAAGTATTCGCATTCAGAATGGTCCATTTCTGAGAAATTGCTATTATAATATCGGAATATAATTATTGATGTGCTAAAATGAACATTACTTTTACAGGTGCAAAAAGTAATTCTGGCGAAAAAATAGTTGAAAGAGTCTGTATTTGACTATCTGGGAACGAGACTCTGAACATTCAAACTATCTTACAAATTGCACCTTAAATGTTGCAGCTGAAAGATAGGGCTATTTCTTTTTATTATATATTTATATATATATACAATAGAGTTTTGGTGTGGATCAGGACTTTCCAGGAACTTTTGTCTCAACTTTTTTAAAGTTGCATAATGCATGGATTTTGATGATAATATGTTGTAAAATCAAAGTAATAGGCTGCACAAAGCTAGAGACTGTTGCCCTAATCGCCAGAATCAAAGTTGGCGATGTACATTTCTGCAAACCACAAATATGTTGATGTTGATATTTATGTTGACAACTCTGTGCTTATCATTAGGTTAGGTTCAGGCACAAAACAAACACCTGGTTAGTGTCAGGAAAAGATCCTGTTTAAGCTTAAAACACAGATATTTCATATTCTATTCTGTTTTGTTTTTTGTTTTTAGGGTGACTTTAACATCTGTCTACGGACTACAGATGAAAAATAGCCTCTTGGCTAATTCTGGCGCATTTTCAGAAATGTAATTAATGTGCACTGTCCCTGTTTTCAAATAAACGTATTATCTTACATGTTTTGGTGGCCACAAACATGGCTGAAACGATATTCAGTGTCACACTGACACATGAGAAAACAGCTTGGTCCCTTGCAAATATATCTGGTTTCACAATTACAAATGCTGAAACGCAGTCTTGAACTCTGGTCAGGGGCTTGGCAGCCTCCTTGCCCACCAGCTCCTCCACCTCCCAATAGAAGAGAATTAACATGTAATGTTGATGCGATATGACACCTACAAATGTGAACTTACGTGTTCTGGGGTTTGCAGAAACATTAACTGCCACCATTTTATCCTGTAATACCAACAGTTTATGTTTTTGTCTAAGTGTGAGATTTTCCGAGACTTATACAGAGAAAACACATTGAAACTCTTTGAAATTGGTGTTTTACATTTTTATTGGCATTACTACAACTATACATCATATATATAAACATTACATGAAAGTACACCAGCTCTCACGGCATTTGTTCAACGGCATCTCTCAAGGATCAGAACAAACCGTTTCATCGTCAGCTTCGTCAAAAATGGACGTAATGTTTGTACACCATTCTAGAAGACATAGTTTCTTTTATTTGACAAAATAACATCATCAAACATTATTTATTAGTGGGGGAGTCTTCCCTGGATTCTCTAATATCAGGTCTACAGTTTGTCTCGACTATTGCAGCTGCTGTCCTGGAATGTGTTTGTCAGTAAATCAGCATGTGGCACGTAACTTTGGTTAAAGGATCATTTCACCTGGCAGTTACCTGAATCATTGCTCCCGCCTGCTCAGGAATTCATTTGCAGTTTAAAGTAGAGTGAACTGCGAAACAAAACAAACAGAATGTGCTGCAGCAGTGCAGAAAATACCGGAATCTGTTATGCCCAAATTTGTTCAAAACACGGCACTAACAACTCAGCGTTCCTATGTAAACCTTTCTTTTTTTCCTAAAAGATAACTCAATATTCTTCAGCTCTGTTGCTCCGAAATAACATTAAAATATCTGAGTGATCCTCTTGTCCACATTATTTTCTTTTGTCTAGTCTCAGACAGACAGTCATTTGTGTCCAGTGTGCCCTCTCAGGCTCAAAATCAATTCAGCTCATGCGCCATGAAAAAACATGAGAATCCGTCTTAGCTTTGGCTGAAGATAACACGGTCGCCGGCTGGCTCCGGCTCAGGATGAACATTAGCCTGTCTTTGAACGCTGTTGTCTTGTTTTCTGTGTTTTTTCTCTAAGCCTGGGGCAGTGGATGGAGGTCCCAGGCGTACCCTGATGCACTTGTTTTTCCTCTGGCACTGAAGACTGTTTCCATAGCATACTGTTTGTGCACACGTTAGCTTATTTCCCTTGTAAAAGGATAAACCAAAATACAGGCATTACATGAATCATAAGTCATAAGTCAGTTAAAATTTCGTTTTTTGAGACATCTGAGTTGCATTGTTAAAGTCAATGCTATGTGTGTGTGTGTGTGTGTGTGTGTGTGTGTGTACATTGAGGAGGTGACTGAATGTCTGTTGGGACAGCAGATGGCCAGGACTTGCCCTCTAGGCTCTCTCCGGTCATTGGTCAGCTTGGCAGTGAGTTTCTCATGTCAAAACGTGTCTCGACCAAAAACTTGAGCTGCATGCAGAACACACAATAGCGTGTCTCCCGGGTTTCATCTGGTCTTTTAATATATACTGACATTTTAATTCTAAGTTAGAAAGATTCAATATTTGTACAAAATAAATGTCTTTCAGTTGATTCGGTCTAAAAATATTAGTTTTACCACTGGCCTTTGAAACCCCGACACTGGTTAACACGGTACAAACGTGCCCTTAGAGAGGGTTTATAGGCCAAGTAGTTACCAACTGTGTCAGCAGTTGTTGATAAATAATTTGCGTTGTAGAAGAATAGGAAATCTTTATGAGGAACTTTAGCGTTTAATATCTAAATGGTAATAGTACAGTTATTAATGTTGGTAATAACTTGAAGAATAAGTCCAACCAATTGAAAGTTCAGTCATTAGCTGCTCGTGCCGTGTGTGAGTAAATATCTCCTTTTAAATAATTTCAGGTCTCCTGGAGACTTGGATAAACCTCATAGAACCATGTTATGCTTTTCTTTCAGCTCCTTCACCCGAGGGGATAGCGCGGGGATGAGTAGGTAATGACTGAATTTTCATTTTTGGGTAAACTTATCCTTTAATAAATGATAATACATGATAGTAGATTGTTTGCTGCATCATCTATGTCATAAGTGACAACCCATGAATCCTTTATGAATGTGTGCCTTATAACAAAGTGGGTAAACGTCATTCAAAGGGGAACCCAGAGTTCGTTCTTATAAATGGCTTCTAAATGATTTATAGAGCATTTGTCAATAATTTAACAACCACTGATAAAGCTGTTAGTCACAGCCTATAAACCCGTTATAAAGGGGGCTTTAGTAGAAAATGCTACCTTACAACCCATATTAGGGAAGCACGATATTTGATTTTTTGCCGATATTTTGATCGATTGCTGATATACGCACATATTTCTCCCACTTAGTTGCAGAGAACATCTGCTGTAGTGGAATCAACATCTATTATGCCTACTCTTGTCATGGTGGCTGACTGGTAGATGCTTTTCAAATATATACAAATCCTGGGCAAAACAGGAAAAGTACCTTGCCAACAGTTTGCATTGCATGTGCACAATTGAAGGATCATTTTATTGACCTGAATATTAGCAGAAGAGTTTATTTTGGGCCCATTGTATCGTATCCCTAACCAGTATCTAAGTAAACCTGAGCTTAACAGTTGCTTGATCATTTTGTTAGTGGCCCTTTTACAGGCAGCACAAAATGAACTCCAAATAATAACTTTGCTACTTTAAGGTATTTCAGTCTTTTCGAGTGCGTTTCTGCACAGCTGTGGCTTCGACTGTCACGGTCTGACAGCAGACATCTGGCAAACCAAAGGTGGCTTATACTGTGCTTTGGTGCACACTTAAAACGGATTTAGCTCTACAAACTCAACTGTACCGTTATGAGATGTGACAGGAAGTAAATGTGCGAGTCACATCGATCGCAGCACGTTGACGGTCAAATCTCCTGATGTGCGCTGAAAGATGGTGTAAAATTAAACTTATGAGGACAGAGCCAAGTAGTGTGTGTGTGTGTATGTGGGCCTTTTATATCCGTCTCTGTGAGGACAGTTTTAAGCATCGGCAGTGAGAATCTTTTTTGGTGTTTCTGGCATTTTGGACAGATTGCTTCCTCAAAGGGCTTTTCCAGGTAATAAGTCTGGTTTTAGATATAGAGAAATAATTTAGTTACATTTTCATTGAAGAGTTAATCTGAATTGAATGCTAAAATCTCAGAACATGGCAACGCTACGCACAAGGAGCAGGAAGCAGCTACGGTCAAATTACCATAGATATTGTTAAACGTTTTTGCCACCGCATCACCAAATTTTCTTTGTTGAGTACAATGTTGATAGAATCGATAGAATCGATGGCCTGAGCAATGAAAACAAACCCTCCACAGTTAGGTTCAGGTTCAGGTTCAGGTTCAGGTTACAAAAGGTTTTGGGTAAAAGCATGTTGTTTCAAGGTCAGGTAGTGAGGGCTCAAGAGGAATGAAGATAAAGAAAGAGCCCTAACTGTTTGATTCCACCAGGCATGGCTGCAACGCCGTTTTATTTCGTCCTCCGGAGGAGCATTCACTGACTGATACGGTGGCCCACTCACATTTTGTTGATTTTGTCTTTTTCTTCTGCCACGCAGGTACTTAAAATGATCGATTCAAAATAAGGGAGATTAAATTAAAAAAAGGACAGAACTTGGGAACAATGATGTGTCCCATACTCTGTTGCCCGAGTGTCTGTGAGGTCTTTGTGCCCTGAAGCCACAACTCCACCAACTGGTCACTGCTTGTATCATCAAGCACATTGTATATCGTTCCCCGACTGGAGGATGACAGGACACCGTGAGTCTCGAGCCCTGCAGTACACACCCTGTTTTAGCGGTAGAGTAACTGACTCACAATTATCTGATTGACACTTCTAACAGGTATATAAATATATAAAGAACAACAAATTAAGTTATTTTTCCCATCTGTTGTGATGCGATATACAGTTGAGAGTGTGCACCGGCTGTTTTATTTTGAAAAAAACTGACTGGATGCTGCGTACCCTTGGTGCGTCTGACTCCTGCTCAGTCTGTTACAGCTTGATCCGGCTTCCATCAAAAATAGACCTGGCGGGTTATTCTAAGTGGAGCAGAGGAGCTGGGATGCTGCAGCACATCTGGTGGAATCACAAAGCGCGGGCTAGAATGACTGTGATCAACTCCGGCGTCTGTGTCGCAGCCAGAACACAACACGGCCTGCGCCTGTTGGAATCGAGCTTTAAGGCATGTTGCATATGCATTACAGGTAATTGAAATATGAACCGTGCTGATTCGTTCCCGTTGCTGTTTTGTGGCTCGGCGAAGCAACAGATAGAAATTGTGGAAATGCTTGAATACTCTGAACCTCCTGAACGTCCTGAAAATAAACTGTGGCCATCGCAGCCAGAGATATTTGTTGAACGTTTTCCAACAAGTTCGTCCAAAAGTCACCCGTCTAAACAAATAAATAGATAAATCGACACTAAAACTAAGAGCATACACACACAATGTAACAAGGGGTATTATATGCAACGATTATCAAAATTTCAACACTTCTTCTCACAAGCCAATATGTAAAATTGCGAAAGGTTAAGTGAGCAGTCAGAGTTTATGGGGTCCTGAAGGTCTGACTGACTGTGTATGACATATGAAATAAAGTCTGCTTCAGCTCACAAGTGTATGTGTGTGTGTGTGTGTGTGTGTGTGTGTGTGTGTGTGTGTGTGTGTGTACAGTATATATATATGTATATAAATGCATTGTGCTATGTGAAAGGACAACAGAGAGTCGCGTGGGTCCTCTCAGTACTATGTCTTCTCCGGTGTTAGCTTGTTGGTGGAGAAGAGGATGACGAGGATTAAGTGAAGATTCAGGCCAGTCCTCGCTGCTCGCACGTCAGCTGCGTTTAGGCTCGCTTCGCCATTAGAGTGCTTCAACCTAAAATCACATCCACAGTGACATGCAGCCTCGTCGGAAAGGCTGTAACCCAATCCCGGGGAGTTTTTTGTGTCGCCTGCACGACTTCCGAGACAGATGGCGAGGCCTCGCGCGGAGGTTTTGTGCCCTCTTTTTTCACACCTGATTCTTGTGTTCCTGTTGCGTGCCTTTGTGTTCAATCGAAGGCTGTCTTGATTTATGTGACACTGTCTCAGTCCCACGCTCTGCCCTCTCCGGTGCTGCTCCGTGCCTGGCTTACAGATCCAATCACAGAAACATGACAGCAGAAAATAGACCATTATTCTGCGGTAGCGACCTTCCACAAAGGGATCTCTGACGGCGTGCAGAGCCGCCGCACAGACTGAAACACTAATACCTTCTGGTTCCATGTTTGGTTGTTTTTAACATCAATAAGCATGTAGAACAGACAGGATTACTGTTAGAAATGACAGTCTTTACAGCAGGTATTGTGGTCAAAAGCGGGGTAAAGATTATAGGAATGCAAGCTTAAACATGTCGTCATGCACAAAAAACACTAACCGTAGGGCACAAATTCATACAAAAAAGGTACATTTTGTAAAGTGTATTTCTGTTATAAATGAGTGTGAGCAAATCTCCTTCACTTAAACTCTAAATTCTCTTGTATTAGGCACAGAAACCCACCTAGAGTGTCATGTAATCCCCAGGATCTGCTTATGCGTGTGTGTGTGTGAGCAGGATATGATTACTGCCCCACCTGGCTGTTAGGCATAGGTGTCGTCAGACGTCGTCTCATAACCGACACCGTGTTCAGGTGGAGGTGTATATGTACACGAAGACGAGCAGCAGGAGGTTGAGCACGATGCCGATGACCCCCAGCACGGCCAGGAACCTCTCCTCTGGTGTGCTCAGGTGTGGACACGTGAGGTCCATGAAAAACCTTGTCAGTGACTCAACTAACTACGAAAAAAGAGTGATTATTATTCGTATCGAGGGTGCTCAGGAGTAGATAGGCCTGCGAGTTTTTCCTACTCCTAGCAAGTTAACTCAAAGGTGTCTTTTTTAGATAGATTTAACTGGCAGTGACAATATCTTCAGTCTCACTAAAGGAGCTCGGATTGCTGAGGGAAAGGGAAACCACACACATGTCAAACACGATTACAGTCAGATCAGAGAGCTATGCCGTCGTGGATCAGTATAAATACACAGATATATCGGCGTTACCAGACAGGAAACAGCAGTCTTTTGCAAGTGAAAATGTCTTGAAAAAAGTGTAGACACAGTTTAAAAGTGAACAACTCCACCTGTAGCTCCCGCTCTGTGATTGGCAGCAGTCTTTAGCCAACAGAGTGAAGCTGTCTCACGGTAGAAGCAATCGAAGCAGGTGTAGATATACTTTGGCCACCATCCAGCTGAACACGCTGCCAATGATCCTCACATCTCCCTCCGAATGCTCAAACCCTCTCAGCGCTTGAATACTTAAAGAAAAGAGTCGGTGGCAGTCGCCAAAGTCTCTCGCTCACAGCAGAACCCTTAGGTGACGGAGGTGTAGATGTAGACAAATATGACCACTAAAAGATTGAGGATGGTTCCGATGATGCCAAGCACAGCTAGAATCCGCTCCTCGCGGTCGTTCCCGGAGTCGTCCTCTCTCGCATGAGCGCTGCAGACATAGCGGCCGCCGGGGACCATGGTTACCATCACAGAACCCCACCCCCACAGGGCGCGACGCCTGGATGTGAGGCGGGGGGGGTGGTTGGAGGACAGAGTTGAAATTAAAGAGAGGAGAGGGGCAAATGGAGATAAGAGGGAGAAAGAAAAGAAACTGGTTAATTGTTTCTGACACAGAGTAGCTGAAAATTGGCGCTCTCGTTCCCTAAAATATGAGCACACACACGCACACACACTTTTTATGACTGAAAACCTTTTCCTGCATGCATTTGGGCATTGAATATTAATCACATAACTGCAAGAACTTTAAAACCAGTGAAGAATGAAATGAGATTTTGTCTTTGTTTGTCCTCCATTTTCCTCATTCTTCCAGAACTTTTTGTCCTCTTTTCCCCTCTTCTTGGCAAACATCCTGTTTACTTGCGCTCTTTACCTCCACTTCTCACCTCTGTTCACTACTTGTTTCTACTTTCACATCCCATTGACTCAAGACGAGGCCAGCTTGACAAGACAGCATCCTACACAATGCCAACAGCCTGTGTTGTTTTTACATTCACACTCCTCAGAGTGTGACCTGCAGGCCAATGGCTGCGCTCAGATAGGCTTTGTGCAGCCCCCAAACTAGACATGAAAAGCATGCATTAAATCTTACAGTAATCATTCCATTTCAGCACTTTTTCTTTCAAAAGCCTACATTCACTACTCTACTAATGCATGAAACAAGCAACGATACACAAATTCAGGGAAATAGCAAAAGAAGACAAGTTACCATTACTGTGGTGGCATGTCTCGCAAGCTAAGCAAAAAAGTGAACAGTTCTACTTTTTTATTTATGTGTCCAGTTACTTTTGAGAAAAATGCCATTCCCGTAGGACCCGTGCAGTTTCCAGCTTCTCCAGCAGTCGTTGCAAACGTTCATTTGAGGACTATCCGGCAGAAAACGGTAAGTTACTTTAGAACAGGCTAGGGGATACTGCGTCAGTGAGAGAGTAAACTGCTCATAAAAATGTGGTAATCAACGTACTGACCACTGCCCTCATGAGTTGTTGATCTTGACTTTGTGTGCACCTTCAGGTCAAGTGAGCATAATACTGAGTAGGAACTAAATAGACTCAATAAAAATGAATTACTGAATCAGTAGTCCTCAATCACAGTTATTCAATTATTACTCATTAACGTGTCATGAATCATCAAGTCGTTCCTGATTAATTTCTTACCTGCGCATCATTAACTACTCACATTTTGTATGCCTAAAGCATTGTCAGATAATCTTAATAAAGATGATAATTTCGGATTTAATTGTTTTATTTATTTACCTGCACTATGATGATCAAATGCAGCTTTTGATTGATAATGCTAACTAGCTAATGCAATAACAATGAAAATTTGAATTGTGACAGATGGTCAAGTTTTTTTTTAGCTATTTCTCAATGATCTATTCTGGATATTTGCATAACCAATGTCCACTCTGTGAAATCAGAAATGTTAACATCGCCATCCACAAAAGGAATCGTCATTAGTTATTGGGGGCCACTGCCTAACATCGTCAATCCAGCTACCCATGCTGTTGTCACTGTCAGTAGATAGCGGCAGCGTCACTACACCTTGCCATCTCAGCAATTGGCTGCAGCATTACACAGTGAAACACAAAAACCACTTGCCAAATTTGTCTGTATGTTAGAAATGACCTCTAGTGGCCATAGTAAATATTAAGTCAGACAATGGAGTATAAACTGTGATAATTCCACAAAGAGTGGGGTTTGGGACGAATGACTGATGTCATACAAGCTCAGGACTTTCACCCAGTAGACTGCTGTCCGTGTCCAGTGTGAAGGCGAAGCCAAGTTGTTTCAGTGCCTAAACCTAACCGAACTGCGACTAACCAGCTCAAAGTCATTAGGTATGTATTGGGGAAAATGGATCCCTGCTTACTTTCGACGGACCTGAGGTGACAGATTACATGAGCTTCCTGTGAATTCAATGGTCAAAGAATTTAATATCAAAGTATGAGATCGATATTGAATTATATGACAGGTTCATGGGTTTTCCTGTGCGGCCCTCAATATATTGATATCATATTCTGGCTACTTCAGCTGGCACTCAGTCATCAAAACTCTGAGACCTGCTGCTCTTGTGTCTTTTCCAGCTGCCACTTCTTCTCTCGTTCCTTTAGGAACGCTGCTAAAATCATATTTTATGATCAACTGATATCACATGAACAATCAATACACTGGATGAAGTAATTTGGCACAACATTTCACAAAATTCAATCTGGTGTAAAAATCCCTCAGGGTCCCTCGTCCGACCCCCCTCGCCCTTCACTCAGCGTTAGCACTGATGTGGGATCAATGGTGCCCGTTAAAAATGAATGAGGTCGGACATTGATGAGGGAATTATCTGCAGGCCTCCAAGACAGTTTAGCAGCACAGAGAGACAGGGAGGCTGGGATGAGGACAGTGTGTGTGTGTGTGTGTGTGTGTGTGTGTGTGTGTGTGTGTGTGTGTGTGTGTGTGTGTGTGTGTG
>CAEMYA010000018.1:6133558-6154817 GCA_903131615.1 Diplodus sargus | reverse complement strand
TGTGTGTGTGTGTGTGTCGTGGCGATTTTGAGTGTTTTGCTTGTTGGTAATATGTCTGTCCCACATTTGTTTTAATTTGCAGATCAGTGTAAACCAGTTCCAGATCATTACTGTCCACTCTAGCGCCATGACCATGCAAGACGCAGTCAGGAAACTCTACAGCTGTGCAGCTGTGACTGAAATGAAGGCTGAATTCGAAGATGGAGGTGGTCTCGTATAATAACATATTAATCACTCCTGAGTAATCAAGGCTCAGAACTGGAACATGCTGATGGGCACTGATCCCACTGCAAGATGGTCTGTAGTTTTTAGTATTATTAACAGGTTTTTATTCTCCATCTTATTTATTTTTTGTTATGCAAAGCATATGTTTTTTTGTTGTAATGCACTTTGAGTTGAATTTCATATATGAAAGGTGCTATATCATTATTAAGAGTATCAATATTAGTTTGGTGTTTTGTAGCACTGAAATCTCCGCTCTTAACTGGTTTATGTCCTGATCTGACCTTTGATTATGAAGTTTCACACATGTACACTATCATTCATTCAAGTTCACCTACCGTCTCCGTACATGTGAGGGCATTTAGGTTAGACAGCGATGTGAGAGGACACTTGTTTGTGCCAACGAGCACCTCTTGGTCCTTCCTCTTTTATCATTATTATTTTTTTTTTTCTAGGTGATAAGGTTTACAAAACAAGTCAGTGTCCAGAGGGAGTGATTGTAGTGATATACAGTGAGTATACAGTGTGTGTTTAAGTATGTTTGGGTATGTGTATGAGTGGCAGTGTGGCAGTTCTGAATGGTGGGAAGAATGAAGGAGAAAAGGGATGAGAGAGAAAGAGAGAGAGAGAGAGAGAGCAGGGAGGGAGGGAGAAAAAAGAGAAAAAAATACACACATACACATACATATATACATATACACATATACATATATACACACATACATACATGCATACACACAAACACATAAATAAGGCCTGGGGTGATTATAGTCATATTCAGTCATACTGCTATAGAATGATAATGATCATAATAATAATTCATATTATATAATAGTGTATCCTTCTGTTGGTATTCACAGGATTTACATCTGTCACAGTGTATGTGTTCATTGTGAATGTGCATACAAGCAAACAGTCAGAGTGAGTCAGTGCTTGGCTCGCAGCCCCCCTCCACCGATAAAGAATAATCATGATTTATCACACATACATATGCTGCATATTTAAGCGTGCACGTTGTTGAGCCGTAATGCATTCCGAGATATTCTCCTTCACCTCAGCCCCCTCCTTCCCCTCCCTTCAGGAACACGGAGTCTTAATGAGTCGCAGCAGCTCAAGCATTTAGTCATTCAAATTAATATTTGAATACTCCCATTGTGTTTCAGCCACTCAATCCTCTACATGGCTGTAACAAAGCAGGAAGAGTAATCAGATGTGATTGTCTGACTTTTTAACCTTATCAATGATACAAACAAACAGCTAATATGAACCACTGAAATATGATTTGATATTCGTCACAAGTCTTCGTCACAGTTAGTTTTTAAATTAGAGCTCGTGTTTGTCAATTCCAGCCTGTGGGATTAGTTCTAAAAGTTCTCCCTGCTGTGTCGGGCAGCTGTGTAATTAAACCTGCGCGTTGCAAAAGCTGCACAAATATGATAGTCAACTTGTTTTGGAAGCGAAACATCGAGGACACCGTGCTGCGCAGGGACAAACGGCAAGCAACACTGGGGAATTCACCGACGGCTTCCCCCGCCGAATGAGCAATGCACGGCAGTCTGCCCTGAGAAGCTCATACATAATATTCCCAACAATTGGTGCAGATAGATGCGCTGCTTATTTCAATGTCAAATTAATTCATGTAGCGTCTGATATAAATTCCCAGCGGACGGTCCATCTGCGGTGCAGCGTGCATTACCGTGGGAGTCTGAGAGGTTACATTGCAATCCGCAACCAAGGTAATCTTGTTGAATCATCTAGAAGGGAAAGAGGTGGTGAGCTGCATATTTTAAATTACTCCAGGAGAGAAAAAAAGAGATGGCTTTAGTAGAAGAAGAAGTCTCTAATAAAGTAAAATAGTCCTGAAATAGCCTGTAACCACTTCTCTGTGCAGACATAACCACAAGGCGCTCTTGAAGGAATGTTTTCCCCATCATTACACAGGTAGTGTTTCCTCTCCACAAGCTTCAGGAACCAAATGTTCCCTTCTAGGCTTTTTAGAAAGCTTTTAATAGGTGGAGTCGGTTGAGGATGAGGTGTGATTGTATCTGACAGGGGCTCATCACTTGGGATTTGAACTGCATTATTACGTGAGGAAAATTGTTTTCCAGCAGCATTGCAGAGATGGAACATAATTACAGTCTCTTACAGATGATACGGGGATTGGTTTAATCACAGGACTGAAGATTTGTGGAGGGACTGATAAAAATAGTTTTGCCTCAAGCCTTCATAAGTCTTTTTGCGTTGCTTGATTACAGCTTCAGTCGGATAGGTGTTCCCGTGTTCTTATACAAAGCGAGCTGTGATGTGTTCCTAGTTGACATGCTTTCTATCAAATGATCCATAACACATTAATGTCCACAGTAAAATGTTATAATTGTTCTGTTATTTACACTTATTTTTGTTTTGATTTTCCAAGAAATTCAAAACACATCGGGCATGATAATTACACAAAATCAAATATTTTCATTTTGCCATGTGCAGCCATGTGTCTTGAAAGTTTCCACAAGCAAATTTTATGTTTCCACCCCTAACAGAAAAAAAAGTTCTGTGGAGCTTTCCCTTATCGTACTAAAACCAGTTGTTAGTCATTAAAAATGCCTGAAAGGAGCAGAGTGAGGTGAGTGAGAGGTAAAGAGACAAAGACAGAGAGGCTGAGCAGAGAAGTGATGAAGGGTATTACGTGTTATGTGAGGTGACAACCTTCAAAAATGTTCAGGCAGAAATCAAACTGTAACATTAACTCTCTGCATCGCACACTGCTGCACTCTCTCTGAGCTCATCTCACTGACAAAAGGAATATACATTATAAAAAATACACATGCACTTGTGTGAACCTAGTTTGGCAACTGCTACAGTTATGGTACAGTAGAGCCAGCACTGAACTCCCGAAAGTTTTTACTTGAACTGATTGGCACTGACTCCAATGCTGTTAATGAGCAACCGAGAATGCATGAAGAGCTTTATCGTCTTCATCATCTCTGGTTCCCATTGGACACTAATGATTCAGAGACCTTTAGTCTTACTAATGTATGTGCCCGCTGACCGGATTCAGCAACACGTCCCAGGAAGGTATGTAATCAGCAATCTTTTTGCGTTATTGTCGAACGATTTAACATAAAATGAACATCAAGCATGCTGGATGGTTAAATTACTTTCTCGGTGTAGGGCTGATGGTAGTTCTGATAAAAGCAAATTTCATTCTGTTTCCCCCTCGAGAGGACGTTTTGATGGCAATGAATCTCATTTCCTTTCCCACAGCCACCGGCTCGTCACCTGTGCCACACGGCCGGCAGCTGTTAGTTATCATCGAGCCAGCAGGAAGAGAGCGTTTGAATGAATGTTTCATTGCTCATCCTCATCCCCACATGTTCTTTCAGGAACACGATAACTGATTTGACTCACTGTCAGTTGTGTCTGCGTGTAAACACAGTTAAAGGGTATAAAAATCCTGATGTCTATAATGTGGGGTCGAAAAGTTGCAGACAAATATTTGTACCTTTATCACTGAAGATATGGTTTGTAGCGTGTTACAAGCATAAATGCCATCTACAGCTATCTTTTATATTATGTTAACAGTAAGTATAATCCTGCCTTTGGCCAACAATTTCACCGTGTTGTCAAAATCCCCGTCTCCATGGAAAACAACAACTACAACCTCCAGGCGATTTTAATGCCGAGGTTCCCCTCTCAACGTGCAAAACAAGCTCCTATCAAGGGTATATATATATGTATAATATATGTAGAGGTGCAATATGTTCACCACATTGAAAAATTTACCTACATTATTAACCTACATGTATCAGCCAGAAGCACGTCTCCATTGGGAGGTCCACACTAAACCCTCAGTACATTAGCATATTTGTTACCGTCTCTTCGGTAATGTGCACGCATGATCTTCTCTGACTCCCAAGCCTGTAATTTCTTGTGTTTGTTCTGACACTTCTGTAAGCTCTGCACTTGTTTCTCAAGGTCCACCTTCAGCTCGAAATGTATTCTAATGAGGACATTCAGCTCCTGACTTTTCTTCTTTGTGTCCTCTTAAGCTCCAAATTCAAGCTCATGTCTTTCTGGGGACAAAAGCTCTATGCATGGGAGACAGCACTCTCTCTCTTCCTTGCAGGACTCAATTATTCTGTCCTTTTGCTCCTCCGGATCAACTAAGGAATCTGTTAGCACTTCTATCTGCTCTGTCGATGACATTGTCGTTAAGTACCCTGACTATGTGATTTCTGAACCTGTGCTCTGCGTATCACTTCTTTGGTGCAAGTCACTGTTTTCACTATTTTTTTTTTTTTACTATTTTCTTGTAAGGGAGTAGGTCAAAGCCGCCTTTGAGCGGTGACGTCTAGCGACTGTGTCCAACCCGTAACAAAGACCCGTCAAATAATCAACTCATGTCTGTGCAGGAGACCTGAGACTTTTTAAAAGTCAGTGTGTTCGGCTCTCCGTACTTTTGTAGCTTTTAATTGAATCTCTTTAGTTTCTCTGGTCCTGTTTGTACTTTCTGCTTTGTTTTACTGTTTCATCGTGTTCACTTTTAGCTGTTTCTGGAGTCAGGCTTAGTTGCTGCTGGTGAAAAACGTTTCCTGTGATGCTGCCTCATAAGAAAAGTGTTTGACTGATGTAGACACATTCTTCTTTCAGCAGTTGGACCTCCACTTTCAGCTGTGAAGGTTTTAAAGCGAAAAGAAGTCCAGCCAACTCGTTCATAAGCCCCAATGTTAATTTTGAGCCCAAAACAGCAGAAAGAGTCAGTTTTGTAAATCGTTTTCATTTGCTCATTTTTGACACTACAACAATAAAATAGGCGCCTGGCTACTTCTCCTCTCACACATATTTTACATATACCCAATGGCAGTAAAAAATAGCAGTCATTTTTCTGCTTTCTTTGAGTAAGCTGTTTCAAGCTCTCTCCCCAATTCTCTCTCAGTGATACAGCAATTTCAAGCGTTAGACTGATCCTCTAATCAGAGTATTCCTCTCTTCTGATTGGTGGACTGATGTTATGCTCTTTCTGTTCGGTTCAGCTGTTAATTAATTCAAACCTTCATCTGTTCCAGGTTCAAACTCTCTCTCTCTGTTTGTCTGACACAGCACTTTCAAGGAATAGACTGATCTTCCAATCATGTTGATCCTTGGATGTGATTGGTGGACTGATGTTAAACTCTTTCTAGTGGGTTTAACTGCTTGTAAGGTCAAACCTTGATCTGTTTCAGGTTGAATTTACATTTCAGTCATTTCTTCGTCCGTCTCTTTCTTATTCTCTCCCTGACTTTCTCTTTCCCTCTCTCTTTCTCTCTACCACGTATCTGTCTCTTACACATACACCCACATTTTGCCTTTAATCAACTTGATCTTCTCTCTCTCCTCCTCCTCCTCCTCCTGTCCTCATCGACTTTGTCCTATTCCTTTGTCCTATTCCTTCGTCCTCCCTGAATCCCCTTCTTCTTCCACCTTTTTCCCATTATTTCACTTCTTCTTTTTTCACCTTTTTTTCTGTACATCTTTAAATCTTCAACTTAATTCACTTTCAAATTCTAGCGAGAATACTGAGTTTTTTCAAAGTATTGTTCGTTTCTTCATTATAGCATTGAACCCTTTGAGGAAACTAATTTGAACATCCAGCTTTGACAGTATGATAGTTACTGCTCAGCTCTTAAAGCAATGCTTGTTCATCTCTTATCATACTAAGCTAATGCAGTTTGACCTCACTGTTTGTCAGCAGTGTAGTGCAATGCATTACAGTTTTATGACATTTCTGTCAATTGATTCACATTTCTCCATATTCAGCAGTTCTTTCACTTCAGCTATAAGCATTCACGCTGTATTTTCGCAGGAAATACACATTATCTAGTTGTTATTCTTCAGCAAAACTTTGCCATTTAACTAGACCTGCGATTTTCTTATCGCACAAAAACAAAAAACACATCAAAACGTGCAGCCTGATGGAGAATAGTGTGCTATGGCTTTAGGTAACAATTGAAATAACCACGAAACACACTAAAAAAATCTGGAATAAATGGGAAGTTGTGAAAAAAAAGAAAAGAACCCACCACTCCTTGGGTCCTTGTTGCTTTGCCATGCCTTAACATAGACACCTGATTTTTTGGTAAGTTTCTACGGGTCCTTTCTTTGTCAGTCATTTTGTCTCCCCCTCTCTCTTTCACTGACACACACTACATGATTCCGATGAACATCAGTCATTGTCCAAGCCCGAAACTCCTTTTAAATGTTAATGTTCCTTATTGTTGTCTGTACCAACTAGATATTTGGTAGTAAATGAGTACAACAAAGTACTATTCAGTGTCAATCTAATATCCATGCCTGCCAAAGCATTGACAGGCATGGATATTAGATTGACACTGATATTGGCAATCGGCATTGGATCTTTTTGTCCAACATTTCATCTTCTTCTCTCCCTTTCCTACTGACACACCACTATGTCTATTGTACTGACTTACAAAGCATCAGGTACATGCACATTTTCTAGTTGCTGTTTGTAATGTGGCTGATGATGGTGGTGATCCTAACTGTCGGGGGTCTGTTTGTGAGACAGTGCAGATTAGTAGTCACACCTCCTCTGCTTTTTTGATCAATACCGGAGCACCCCAGGGCTGTGTGCTCAGCCCCCTCCTGTTCACACTGTACACCTATGACTTCCAGACATCAAGTGCTTTATTGTGTTGTATGTGGAAGACACCACAATCATTAAACACACACTCACACACACACACCACATTACAGATAACAATGAGAGTTCATATTGGGAGGGCACACAGAGAACAGTTTACCTTTATCTTAAATGAATGAATCTTAAAATAGAATACAATGCTGAAAATACACATTTATTGATGGTTAGAGCACACAGATGGAGATCAGCTGCCATGCAAGTTGCTGGTCTGACCATCGGGAGCAATTTAGGGTTCAGTGTCTTGCCCAAGGATGCTTTGACATGAGGACAGGCTCTATGACTCTCATCTGTTTTGGCCCTTTTGTCTCCATAACAACAGCCCCAGAGACCTTCTTCAGACGCTGCGCTTTCCTCCAAACTCAGCAGGTTTTCTGTCTTCGCCACTCCCTACAAGCTCTTATCTTCTCTGTCTGCCATTCAGTTAATCTGTGTCGGGGTGTCCCTATGGGGGTCTTATAGGGGATTTTAAGCCGCTAACCATATAATCGCAATATTCCAGGAGTCCAGCTGGAGACCTCTGCTGCATCCCCCACCTCCGCTCATCTCTCTGTTCATTTCCTGTCTGTTCCCTATCTAATAAAAGCAAGAAATGCCTTCGAGTACTTATAAATAAAAGTAATCTAGCTCATATCTCTGTCTGTCACAGGCAGGAAAATAACCACCAGCTGTCACTTAGACTATTGACACTTTAAAATAACCACAAATGATGCCTGTTGTGGAGTGAAATGCAGGTAAATGAGAGGGGACAACTCTCGCTGGATACTTTGACCCCTTTAACCCAAATGATTCTCTGGGGTATCTGATTATTGGTAAGTAAGACAAAATACTAATAATGTCAAATGCAATCCAAACAAATTGAGATCTATGTGGCGCACTTTGTCTATCGGGTGGTGAGCAGGGAGCTGAGGAACAGCAGGTATAGATTGGAGTCATTGATCGGTAGCGTTATTGACTCTACTGAAAGTCTCAATCAATGGTCTCACAGCTTCAGTGTTATCAACAATACAGACTATCTGTTCAGTGTACACGGAGATCAATTATACACACACACATAAACACATAAAGCGAGTGTGTGTGGGCTGAGATTAAGCTGTTAAAAGACCAACTGTGTGCTGCCAAAAGATATCTCAGTCCTCGAGGGCTACAGGTTAATACACACATGCTGTATGATGTATTCACAAAGGCTCTTGTTTTTGTTTCTCACAGAAACACAAAATGAGCCGATGCACAGACTGATGGTGTGGGAACCAGAGCCGTATGACACTTGAACGTTCCACAGCCTCATTACGAGCTCGGCCGGCCAGCGCTGCTAGAAAATAAGGGGGCCAGCAGCCATGAAGCGGCTGTCACTTCGCCTCAGCCGCGGCCCCGCTTCTTTCTCGTTTGTGCACGTGTGTTTTCATAGTCTGTGTGTCGGCATGTGTGTGAGGAAGAGCCAGAGAGGCGTAGAGAGCATGAGTATGCTTTACTGTAAGATGGAGTGGCTCCATGTATGTGATGTTTTCATGAGCGTGATGGAGAATATGTGACCAACATGTGTGCAGAGATCATCGGAACAACAGAGATGACATTTTTAACACTAAGCATTACGCGCTCGATAAACTACATTGGTGTCTGGTTCCCAGCTGTGAAACTCTCGCAAAACAACAAGAAAGTAAAGCATTGCCCTGCAGGATGTGATGCGTTCGCTTCTGTGATATCAAACACATTTCTCACACAAGACACAAGCACCGAGCCGAACAGAAACATTCACAACAAGTAAGAGCCATCCTCCCGATCATCCAGAGGCATGAGAGGCATCCGTCATCTCGGATTTCAGATTCAGACTTCACATCTCAGGGAATCACGAGTGTGTTCCGACGACTATTTTCATCATCATTTTATCAGCTGTGTATTTTCACCGATAATCAGTGAATCGCTAATTCTGTTAAATGCAACGAAAAAAAGGTTAAAAAAAAAAGAGCTCATCACAATTTCTCAGAACCCAGAGTGACATCTCCAAATTGCTTTCTTTTGTCAACGCTTCATATTAAAAATCACAATTAAAGAAAAATAATTTAGGAAGCTGGAACCAACAAGTGTTTGACATTTTTTCTTGAAAACAATCACTGGAACGAAGAATCAATCATCATGATATTTAGCTTGTAATTTTGTTTCGAGTTGCATCAGATATATTTCTCACGCACACACGCGCATCAGGCTGAACAGAAACACAGTTCGCCTCACAACAAATTCACAATGAGTAAAAGCCTTATTCCCTACCATCCAGAGGACTGAGAGGCATCAGCCGTCTCTGATTTTAGCCCCTGACTTTACGTCTCATGGAGTGAGACGTAAAGTCAACATAAAGAGACAACGTAAAGAGTGTTGTCTAGTTTTTCTTGTCCACACATTGATAAGCCATTTGTTCACTTAGGCTGCGGCTAACGATTATTTTCACAGTTGATTAATCTTAAGTCTATTAAAAGTCCAACCAAGAGTCTGAAGCCTAAAGACTCTTCATTAATGACAGTGAGCAAAATCCTTAACATTTTTTCTTCGACAAATCATTTTAACCAAACAATTCAAGCAGCTCTAACGTTAACACGCTTTACAGAGCAGGTACGTCAGTGCGTTCTTTATTATTGCATTGCATGCATTACTACACAGAATCTGCTGATGGAAACAGAGAGGTACATTCTTGATTGCAGTGTGCAGGGCTGTAATACGCTACTAAAACAAATGTGTGCATATTGATGTCAACACTGTACGCAGCCTGTGTGGTTACACGCGTCTTGGTGTACGGGGTTGGCTCAGTTCACACTTAGGTGCCAGGCTGGATGTCACATGACTCAATGGCCACCGTGTCATGTGACCCACATTAAATTGTGTGTAGCAGTGGATGGAGTCATTATGTGACCCCACTGGACCTGCAGATCACATGACCTACATCTAATACCTGTCTTAATAGTCTGAGTCCTCTGATGGACCTCTCACCTCTGACCTTGGCCAACCTCCTGAGGGAAAGTGATGCTCATTGGTGGACACACACACACATACACACACGCATGGACACTCACAGTGAAAGTGTAAATGTAGAGACGTGTACTCACCACACATTGCACCAGGGGGGCAGCCGAAAGCTCCTCTCTTTCTTCTCTTTATCCGAGCATGTTGTCAGTTTTTTCTTCTCCACCGTCCTGCTGGTTTCTCTCGCCTCCTCCTTCTCCTCCTCCTCCTCCTCCTCCTCCTTCTCCTTCTTCTCCCCCTCCCTGTCCCCCCTCTCACCACTGCTGTTCAGGTCCAGCTCTGTCGCTGGTGGGGAGAATCCAGTCCACACACACACACACACACACACACACACACACACACACACAGAGAGAGCTTGGGGCGATGCTTTGAAAACACACTCAGACACAGCTGGGTTCAAAGCTCTGCACACACACACAGCGAAGCTCCTCGACAGCCGTTACGCCCCCACGCAGCCACACACACACATAAACATGCAGCCGGTCTGTTCGCAGCTGAATGGAGACCGTGGCGTTGTGTCTCTCTGCGTTATTTTCTGATGGAAGTCTTTCTTGGCGACATCAAGTTGGAGAATCACCCATCGCAAAAACCAAAGTGTGAATTCCGATCCAGTTCTCGTTGATGCACGTCAAAGCATTTCTCCACATTTATATCTCCTCGAGCCACAGCAACAATCCTCCGGGGGCTCTCTGTAAAGAAGACATTTTTCAGAGCTAGTTGGAACAGTTCCAATCAGTCCAGGACAGAAATAAAAACAGGAAACATTTATGAATGCCTCAGCAGCGTCTGGCTTCTCTCATCTGGCTGTCTGCGTCTCAGAGTGCCTGTCAGCGCGGGGACAGCATGTCATCCGAAACAGAAATCTGTATCACCGGCCAGGTTCTCGGTCTCACAGAAAGGTCCAGTTCTTCTCCACTCTTCCCAAGAAACTGCAGAGCTGGCTGATAAAAGAGTCAAAGAAATCCTCCTGGCTAATTTGTGTGCCTAAATTTGTAGCAACATCTCGACTTAAACACACTCGGCTTCAGTCATCTGACGCACTTAACAGCTTGTCTGTTCCTGTGTTAAAATGCCTCAGAATAAAAAATCAGCTGTGTTTCCTCCTTCTGTATTTCCGCCCTCTGCGGTGCAAGGAGCGAGCTCTTTGCAGAGTGGGCTGTCAGCATCAATATTTAACAGGAACTCCTTGCTGTGTTGCTGTCACAGCTAAAGTTTTCCATGTCCCTGTCGCTGCACGTTGACATGTTCTCTGCTCCTCACTGTTCGTCCCTCGGACGATAAGTGTTCCTCTGATCTGGCCTGATTTCTTCCTTACCTCGGTCTTCCTGTTTTCATACCTCTACGGTCCACCATCCTCCTTCTTCTCCTTGGTCAACCTTCTTGAAGCTCTTCCTCCCACAGTCATGTTCCCGCCCGGTGGCAAGACACACTCACTCACTTTCTTTTTTCTTCCCCTGTAGCTGCTCTAGCAGTTTTTCATTAAGCCTGTCCTTCACTGCTTCCTATCCACTGTCCATCCCCTGCAGCAAACCTTCATTCAACCTTCCCTCAACACCCCTCCGTCACACCAAACCTTCCACTTCCTGAACTCAACCTCTTTCTCGCCTTCCCGTCCCTCTGGCGAGCTGATTCACTTGGCCTATTTCTCACTCTCACTCATCCTGTCCTCCCTCTGTCTAATGACGGCTCAATTCTGCTCGAGTCCTCTCTGATTTCCCCCCTATATTGCTCTTATTGTTCCTCTAACTCCCTCCACCTCTCCTCTTGCATGCAGAACGCACAGTATTCTAGCTGCTGTGCTCTGACTCATGCTGCTCTCTCCTCCCTCTCCCTTCCAGAAGCTTGCAAATGTTCCTCTGTTTTTCTCTCCAACCACACCTCAGGATCTGTTTCAGGATTCTTTCTCAAAACGAGGAGAAAAGATGGAGGGACAGTCGAGGCAGAAAGAGAGAGACTCACTTTCCCTCAACCGAGGCAGGAGTCTGCGTGCTGCTTACAGTCTTGATTACAGGTGGTTTCGGGTGTCTGTGGTCATGGATGCAAGTTTACCCCCTTTCTTTTCCTCCCCTCTCTTTCTGCTGCTTCCTCCACAAACGTTTGTAGCAGTCTGGAGGAGAAGACAAAAGGAGACAAGAGAAATGCTAAAGCAGCAGTAAACGTTTCCCTGAAAACGCGCAAGTACAGTAGAGAGGGACAGAAGAAGGATATGAGAAGATGGATAAAAAAGAAAAAGAGATGCCCTCAGGATGTGTGGAAGTGACAGCAGAGGATATATGGAGGGAGAGGAGGAGGAGGAGGAGGAGGAGATGATGGGGGGAGGTTGTGGAGAAGAGAAGCTTGTGTGGGTGGGCGGAATGGGGAGATGATTGTTAGATGGATATGGAGTGAAGTGAGAGGAGGAGCTTGGCGGATGAAGTGGGGGGATAAAGAGATGGAGGAGAAGGATGGACATGTGCATGGGGTTAGGGACGGATGGTTGGACGTGGTCGACCGCTCTTCTGTGGTGACATCCAGGAAATGTTTGATGCAGCTGTTGTGGAAGAAGAAAGGCCTCACCCAGCCTCGGATCACTCACAGCTATCAGCATTTCAAACATCTCCAATCAATATTTTTGGAATAAGTTGATCGCTGTTTCATATTGTTTACCTGTGTGGGAATCCTGCCGTCGCCTCTCTTTTTCTCCTAATTTCTACCTCTCTCATCGATTCTCCCCATCCCTCTGTCTGCTCCAGCAGCCTCAGTCTGTGCTATCACTGAAATGCAGCATCCCTCATCCCTCCTCCTCCTCCTCCTCCCTCTGTCTCTCCCACAGTGTTTCCCTCATTTTCCTCCCTCCCTCTCTCCACCTCCGCTCCCCACTTCTCTCTATATTTGTCCATCTCCTCTTCTCTTTCTTCTCCCTCCTCACCCTCTGTCTCTGCTTCGCCCCCATATTCCATCCCCACCTCTCCTCTCCTCTCTCCCCACCTCCCCCACTCTCTCTCTCTCTCTCTTTTGCTTCTTTCACCCCTCGCTCACTGAGAGAAGCTTCGAGAACCCAGTGGACTTAGCTCTCAGGACCATTCATAACCCCACCACATGAATAATACACTAACAATGCATTCATATTTTCTCACGTGTACGCATGTGTGGAAAAACGCACACGTGCACGCGCGCGCACACACACACACACACACATCGTCCCTCTCCCTCTCTCTCCATCTGGCAGACAGAAAAGAAAGACACGTCCTGCCGAAATATAAGCACACAGCGAAGTTTGTGTTATGCATGCATACCTGAGCAGGGTGCACAGTGCAGCCACACAACACACAATATGAAACACACTGAGGGGACAGCAAAAGAGACCACAGCTGCAAATCAAATGAAAGATTGAACAGAGAATATGCATCATATGTCAAGCATGTTCATGTAACTGCAGCCGCGCACAAATGTACATGTTGGAAAAAGAACACTTTCATCCAAAATGAAAATTGAGTTTGACAAACGGCGACCGAGTCGCGGAACAAATAAATGAAACATCAGCCCCATTAGGTTTGTGTGAGCAGGGATGGAGCGAAAGAGGGAGAGAAGAGCCGGCAGAGAGCAAGAGAGAGTCCGGATGTGCCTGTTGCCACATATTGAACATTTGTGCATACATGTGTGAACTACGACATGTAAGACTATCACATTGTCCTGTGTGCGTGTGTAGCTGGTCAGCGCTGTCCTTTTGGCCTCTAGCATCACCCACTGCCACCATCTGTGCTGCCAGCCAGATGGGAAGGGTGTGTGACTGCATGAATGTTTGTGTGAGTGTGTAAAGAGTGTGAGACATTTGTTTGGGTGAACTGGCTAAAGAAGATCATCATGGGTGAAATTATGTTTCTGCATTTCCTTCCCTCGAAGGTTTATGGATAAGTACTCATCCAGGTCACTGGACACATCTTAGAGTCTCAGATTCGTCTTTTTATTCCCAACTCCTTTTGTCTTTGAGTCATTTGGCGCCATTTGTGGCTGTGGAGGACTATATTACAGCACAATGTTATAATAATATAACGTTACTATTCACACACCTAAATTACAAAGGGTCTAATTCTACATCTGGCTTTGACTGCCAATTGTGATTTTGTTACAAAAACTAAAGTTATCTGTGTAATATCTTCATAATAATAAGCCAACAGCAAGACATAGTTCGGTAGCAAGTAGGGGTGGGAATTGATACGTTTTTATCAATATGAATGCCATTGTCGATTCTGCCTATCAGTCCAATTCCTTATCAATTCTCATATTGATTCCTGAGTAGTTAATTGAGTGGCAAAAAAGGAGTTCAACACAGTCTTCTGCGCCAAAAGCAACCATTTTATTTTTATCCAAAATTATGTCTGCACAAGACTGTGAACATGAACATATTCAAATCAAACATACTGAATAACACCAAGACATAGTGTAGCAAGAAAATATAGTCTAAATAAATTAGTTTGACAGCCTGCGTATGAGTGCTAACTTAGCACTCTAACTTAGCACTCGAACACATGACATTCATTCTGTTTTAGCATGTTGCTGGTATTTGCACCCTTACATGATATTACAGCATTGCACTGATTACACACGGCAGAATTCTCATCTTGTTTGGTGAAATGCAGCCAGGCTTTAGATTGCTTCCTCCTCTCCATGATGCTGCCTCGCAGTTGAGGGTCGTCGAGAGTGTGACGCAAATGTACCGCAACGCAAAATTTCAGGAAAACCGGAAAACCTCATGCAGGCAGGAAAATGAGAGAATTGTTACGAAAAATTGATAACATTGGAGGCGTACAATTCCGATGGAATTGGTCAGTTGGAACCGGTTCTGAGTCGGGACCGGTTCTCGATTCCCACCCCTAGTAGCAAGACAGACATAAAATGGTACATTGAAAAAGTCAGTTGCTCTGCTGCCGGCTAAATAGTCAGGCCTCTCATTGATGGACTGGATATAGGTATCAGTATTACACTGAGGCTTTTTCACAGCCGGTTAAAAACTCCTTGTCGTACATTTAAGCTACACAGATTTACAGCAGATAAGAAGCGCATGCTGACAAATCTGATTGTGTTGTCCAGAAGGACAAGCAGCAGCGAAGTGATGAGACCTTTTTATTTTTGTATGATTCCATTTTCCTTGTCTTTCTTTTCAGTCGACATCCAAATATGGGTATATCAGTAAAGACCGGAGACTCGAAGATTCAATCACTACTCTGACATGCGAATCACCCTCTGATAAATTCAGCAAACATACTATAGTCCAGTCATTATTCATTCAAATAACTGCCAGTATCTGATGTTTTCCGTGTATCTTGTACCGCAAATTTGATTTGTTGCTAAACATACGCTTTGTGAGTCATCTCTTTTGATGCCTACAGGATACTGATACTCCCAAGTGTTTGTGCTCTTGACATGCAAGCGAATTTGGCAGCACAGACAGAGAGACTGGAAGTGAGCCATATGTCTCTGCTTTGCTTTGCCACAAATGTTTTGCTTCCACTTTCCTTCCAGCGCAAGACAGTGTCTTTGGAGTGCCAATATTCTGCCTGGCCCGGAGGTTTTCACAACACTTTTTTGTCTCGACTCTACGAGCTTGACTCCCGTTAGAAGATGCTGGTTCCAGTAAGGATATGGCATTGGACTGACTGGTATAAAACTTATTTCATGCAGTTCAGTTTGCAGTTGTTTATCTCTGTGTTTCACTATAAATCTGAGACACATTCGAGTGTGGAGACTGGAAAAATCTGCTGGAAAGATGTGTGGGCAATGAGAGTGAGGCAAATGAGCTTTAAGTCCTTCCAACACCAGTAAGCCTTCATCTGTCGCCGGGTGAGGATCCTTCCGTAGCCAGCTTCCTTCAAAGACTCGCACAGTGACAAGGACATTATTCTTGGCTTCATTTCTAAGTCCGGAGGAGCCTTGCTTCCACCCTGGTAAACAAACAAGCTGCCACCAATTCCCAACCATCAGCAGCATTAAACCCCCTACCAACACCTACGTTTGTCCATGAGGGAGCTACATCGACCTGGAAATGACAATGGAGAAGCTAACACTGACGTAACCCAGCTAACACTAACGTTAGCCTGTTGGCTTTGTTGACTGATAAAACTGATTGGCTGGCGTTTGTGTCCACCATAACACCAATCGCTATGTTTGTTTACAATAATTACAATTTAGTTGTCTTCCTCATGATTAGCTCTCTCCACTTTTGTGTTTTCTTAGACTGCTTTAGGAGAACTTGATGCCAGTTAGAAGATACTGGTTGAGATTTTGCCCTTGGTTTGACAAGTCAAGCGATCATAACCGTTGGTTTGAATTTATAGGTAAGCAGATCATTTTCAACGTGAATCGCCCATTATTTATTGTGATGTCCCTCTCATGAGTCACAGTGTGAGTAGGCTTGTCACTCTGCTATATGTTGAATGACCAGTTTTAACATGTGTACAGATGTGTCAGCAACATTCACATCACAAAATTGCTGACCATTTTACTGTGACAAAGTCGGCAGTGGAGACATGAAAAAAGGAAGTGGACCATAACCCAGCAATGCTTTCTCTAATGACATGCTCAGTGGTTAGAGAAGCCCTCATTTTGCTTTGCCCCTGGAACTGTTTCTTGAAATAGATGTCTGATAGAGGCAGCTGCACTGTAACACTGTTAATACCTTTTGAAAGTCCACTGTTGACTCTGTATAACATGTGAATCGACTGTTACAAAGATTCGTCCGAACAGATGCTGTCATGGCGATGTTCACTCTACCTCTCTACCATCCCTTACAGTAAAACCTCCGTCTCTCTAGTCGCTGTTGCAACATTCATCCATTTACAGCATGAATGCTGAATGCATTTCAGTGCCAAATGTGTCGCATCACCTCAACAACATGACTGCACTTTTTATTCAAAAGGTTCTTCCGAATCCGACAGAGGAATACATCTACCTATCTGTACCTTTGCTTTCTGACTTGCTATCTGTGGCAGAAAGTCTGCTTGACTGCTGATGCCTCGTCTAATCCTGCCTGGTCATTATCCACTGTATGCCTGACTGACTACACAGGAGATTGAATTTGAACCCCGCCTGCCTTGTCTTTCTAAGAGTTTTCATTTACAGTGAACATTAAGTCAGCAAAAAACTGACAAAAGAGCATCGGAATCTCTATTCAGATATTCTCTTAAATGAGTAAATGTTCTTCAGACCTGTGATAACAAATATTCTTGGTCACACACAGACAGATCATCACCTTGTAAGTGTATATGTTGAACACATCTGGCAGTTTTAGAACAACATTATGAAATCTGGATGGGGGTTTCTGTAACTCCAATATTCCTTCTCTTTTAGCTCTGTTTTTGGTCTCCACCAGCTACTAAGGGAAATATCTGACTCTTAAGCTAATATGTATGCCCAGGCTATTCGCTAACTGTGTCTGTCTGCTTTTTTGGGCCTATAGGTTTTTTTCCTGTGGCCGACAACAACACTATGAAATGGTTAGGACTGAACCAAAATAGCTGTGGAGTTTCCGCTAAACAATGAGCTGAAACTCACTATAAGGCTCTGTAAAGTCGATAGAAGCCGCAGATTTGCGCAATATTTCCCTGTAGGTTCGTCACTACAAGCAACCCTCTCACATTGTCACACTGTTTTCACTCACTGTTTTTTTGTGATTTAAGTCCAATGCCGACATGCAGTGTCAGTGCAGTGTGAGTGTGTGAAGGTCACCGTGGTCAACAGGCATTGTGGCAAGTCTGACTTTCAGCCAGCAGACCTGAGTTTGCATTTTATTAATTAAAGCCGGCAGTTACATTGACCTCAAAAAGTAACTCAACACCATCTAAAAAAATCCTGTAGTCTGACTTTGTAAAGGTGAACTTCAGCCCTCAATTACATCACTGCAGTCTGTAGTGTGCTGACAGGTGCAACATCCACCCACATCCTTTCTCGGTGCTGGGTGATGTCAAGAGGTGAAATAGGCTTGAACTCAGGGAGGGCAGTGAAATACTGCTTTGAGCCTCTTGTTAAGTTACTCTTCAACCAATTGTTCCCTACCCTGTTGTTTTGATTGCCCTACGTTAACCACAATTCATTTGACATAACCCCATTCATTCATTTACCTAAACCACACTGTAGAAAGTCACATTGTTTTGTGGAAATGTGTAATATCTGCATTCTTGTCCGCTGTAACACATTCTCACTCCCCAATTCGTAAAATTTAGCAGCTTGGTCAGTGGCCTTGGAACTGGAAATGAAACATATTAGGCTTTCAAAAAACCTTACTGACCAACGTTCACATATTATGACATACAATGACTTTTGGACTCTTATTAACGTTGTCAAAGGATTGCAGTTTTTTTAGGTTAAAGCACAACAAATACTTAATTAGGTTTAGGAAAAAAATTATGGTTTTGGTTGAAATTATTACTCTCACTCTCACAACTCAGATAACTAACATAACGTAACTGGGATGACCAGGCTGCTGTATTTGATACATCTGGAGTCTGTTTGGTAATAGGGTTGCAGTATGGTACTGACTATGACATTTAATGCAAAACAGGGTCGGAAAAACAACTGAGCACACCTTTGTCTCACCCCCTCTTATGTTGGCAACCAATGTGAAAAACACAACTGCATGCATTCAAACCAGTGTTGTTGTTTTTTTTTCATTCTGGGCTACTGTAGAGCATGGTGGTGCCACATGACGGTTCACATAAAGGCTCATTCTAAGGTAAGAAAAACAAATGATTAGGTCATTTTGGTTGATTATACGCTAATGAAAACATATTTCTAAGTGTTATGTTCAATTTCTGCAGATAGTGTCTACAGAAAACACGATAAAGCATGTAGAGTGACTGTGCCCTAATTTTATGTTAGCGACCTGCATAAATGTCCCACATGTCAGGCACTGTACATATTGTATAAGGTACAGAAGAGCAGAATGAATGCAGTGGTTAATCCTACTAAATACTTTAGAGATGTGGTGACTCTTGTCTCTTTTATGTGATGTGAATGTTCTGTTCTGCTTGCAGAGGGAGGCAGAGGCAGACTGAGCAGACAGGAAGATAATGAGAAAAATACTGACACATGCAAATCTGGCAGCCGACAGACACACACACACACACACACACACACACACACACACACACACACACACACACAGAGAGAGGCAGGAGAGCAGCAGGATCTACATCTTTTTGTTCATTCCAAAGTTTGCTGCGTCATTCTTTCTTCCATATTTTCCTTCTCTCTCTCTCTCTCTCTCTCTCTCTCTCTCTCTCTCTCTCTCTCCCTCTCTCATCAATTCATGCAGCCAAACCGGCGTCTGGACAAAAAGAAAGTTGAAACATCAGAACAATGTGATGCAGGGAGGAGAAAGATGGAGAGAGTGATTAAGACAGGAATAACGAGACAGTGTGAGAGAGGGAGAGCTAAATTAGGAACAAAAGACAAGACACCGGGGGGAAGTATCTGTGCCTGTGTGTGTGCTCATGCATGCACACCATGTGCGTATGTGTGCATCTTTACAAAACCCTTGTGAAACCGCAGGCTACTTAATTCAGTTTTTCTGGTTCAGTCCTCCTCCGCCTCTTGTCTAACTCTCACTTCTGTTCTGTTTTGAGGATCTGTTGGGATGTAATGCACTTATAGAGAGAGCTACAACGGGATTTCTTATAGAAATTTAATTTTAAAACAGTTTTCTTCAGAGAGTCACATATATATGAGATATCAAGGCAAGTACAGCTGGTGAGGCTTGTGATTTTACTGTGAATATGATTTGTGACCAAGCAAATCTGCCAAAAGTATCATGTCAGTAATAACAACGCAAAACATTAAACAAATAAAATAATCATAGAGCCACTTCTTGTTCCTTTTACAGTCTAGCGTAGAAACGTTCTCCCCACAGTGGTCCTGCAGAAGTGATTTAATGTGGATCAATAGGACATCCTATCCACTCCTTTTGACTCTGATCCAGTTCAGAGATATTCATCGTCTTAATCAGACATAGATCCATTAGATATAATTAATGTCACCATTAACAGTCTGCCGGCAAAGATTACCGCCACAGCGATCATTCACTGCTCCCTGTCTCTTATCATATATCAGTGTCTGTCTCATATTTGTCCTCCTAATATTTAATATAGCAGTTCTGACAGAAATAAAGTCAAAGCTGTAGTGATCCTGTGCACATATACATGCTGCGACTTACAGTATAAAGTCAGTTTGCAGGGCCAACGTCTTACCAAAAAACACTCTGTTTATGTGCATGTCCAACAATCTAAAATTGCAACATACACACACAGATGTGCATGAGTTTTTTTAACCATAAATCTGGGTCAGCCGCAGACCACCAGACTGTGTACATGTGCAGCTAAAACAAGCTGCACAGGGTAATGGCTCCCCCTGGTGTTGATGTTTGGGACTGCAGGATGTTCTGTAATGAAGCGTATACTGTTGAAATCAACAACATTCAATAAGCCTGGGTGACAATGTTACATCTGCTCATGATGTCCAATGGGAACAAAGTGATCAGTTTAAATGGATTAAAAGGATTTTACATAATTTTTGCTGCTGCTAATAACGTGCCCTTGAGCAAGGCCTGGTCCTCTGCTCGGGCGTCAGCTGCTCAGGTGTGAGTGCACATATAGATGTGCATCCAAACCTCCATCCCCAGGCCGTCGCTGAGGTTGGAATTTGTTTTTATGGTCGTCTTGCTTGGTTAAATAATAACAATCCGGTCTGAAACGAGTCTCCCCTGAGGCTTCAGTGAACGCAGTATGGAACATCACGAACAGCTGTGGCCAGCTCACCTAAAGCAAACTTAAAACATGAATCTGGCTGATTTCGTCGAGAAAAAATGAGCACAACATGCAATTCATGAAAATACAGCAGCATGAACTCAATGACTGAATGCTGGTGATTGAGAAAAAGTCCCCATACAGGTCAGTGTGAAAAAAAATAAATACATATTATTAGTTGTAATTTGTAAATACCTATTTTGTATCACCAAAATGTAAAATAATTTGCATTCCAGTCCATTTAATGAGCTTTTACACACTTAATTGTTGCCACACAAATGATTTGGATGTCGGTGGATTTACTGCCCTCACACACAGTTCATTATTTAAATATTTAAACTGATGGACAAATTGTCCTGTGTTCCTGTATTTGTAGTTAAGGTGGTAGTATTTGTCTTTGTGGCACACCGTTGTTTCAAGCGTGGTTTGATCATTCATTATACAGTAAACATTCCCCTTGGCAGTCACTTCCATCTGTAATAAGCACCAGATTATTTCACTGGAATATGCAGTTGTTTGTATTTTTATTTTTATAGACTGAGCGAAGACAAGAGCAAAAAAA
>CAEMYA010000018.1:6104148-6131597 GCA_903131615.1 Diplodus sargus | reverse complement strand
TAAGTAGTGTAATTGAAACTGAGTTTAATCATTCGTGTGCTAATACATGTCACTCTGAGCGTGGTTAGGTTTTACAAAGCAGTGGACTGAGTGAGTTTAAAAGAAACTCTTCTATTCTTGGATCTGAAATAAACACAGAAAGTATTAAAAGTGATAAACATGGGCATTTTTTTTTCCTTTAGCGGAGGATAAGAAAATAAAAAAAGAACAAACAAAACCGGTAAACATGAAGAAATACAATTCATGGAAATGGTAAACTGGCATCACCAACATTGCAAATGTGTGCAGTCTTCTTCAAATACTCTCTTCCTACAGTATATGTGACGAACATCCTTTACTTCTGATACTTTTCTTTTACTTCTCAGACCTCCGTGTTAACCACAGATCACCCCGACATCTTCCCCATGTGAGCAGTTATGTTTCCCAACGTTGGATCTCTTGCACTCCAGCAGCGACCTCTCCCCTCCCTCGCACTCCACGTCATCCAACAGAATCCTGACGCTCTTGTCCGCCTCCCCCAGCGCCGCCCTCTTCATCACGGCCAGCGCCGTCGTGAAGCCGAGCTGTCGGCACACTACGGTACCCGCTTTGGAGGTGAAAAGGTCATCGCACACTGTCCCCCACTCGCCTCGGAGGAAGATCTCCACTCTGCCTCGATCCAGTAAACCATCAGGGCTCACCAGTCGCACTGTGCCACCCCGCAGCCTTCTTCCTCTCTTGCGACCTCTTCCTCGAGGCCTCTTAAATACTTGGTTACCCTCCACAGTGACATCCAGCTTCTCCCCAAGCCGTAGCTTCTCCTCTTGAGATTTAAGCAGCGTTGTGTTGACATGGGGCTTGTAGCCTGTTGCCGTAGGTTTCGGGCTCCAGTATGGCAACTGTGGTGTGGTGGATGGAGAAGGATGAACTGGGTGTAAAGGTTGGGATGTGGAAGAAGGAGGGTACTGAAGGGGTCTCCCGTGTCTCCTGGTTGGGGGTGTGGTGACGATTGGGGTTTGAGCAATCCTAGAGATGGCCGCAGTCATGACGGTTGTACGATAACCTGAGGGAGAAACAGAATCACCCTCTTTATTTGAAGATATGTAGTTTTACAATGGGTTAAAGAAATGTTTTTCTTTAAAGTCATTTCGGGAAATACGCTTGTTTGTTTTTTTGCAGAGTTAGAAGTAAGAAGTTTGATACCACCATAATATCTGTAGCTATACTTCCTGCAGCTGGTTAGCTTAGCCTAGCATAAAGACTGTGGGAAAAGGGCATAAATGCTAACCTGGTACTATCCAAAGTTGATAAAATCCATCAGTTAGCACCTCCAGCAACAATGGTAACTTACATTTCTTATCTTGTTCTTATTTTGTTTGTACGTAAACCAAAGTGTAAAAACACATGTGGCCTTACATTGGCTGTCTCCAACAACTTTTTGATGCAGTTACTTTCTGGTCACTTCTGCACTTTTGTTTTAATGTGTTCAAATTCTAAGGATTCTAATGTTAATTAGAGAGACTGTAGTTGGATTTTGTTATCTTTAAATGGAGCCAGGTAAGCCTCTACTCCCCGACTCCAGACGTCATGCTAGGCTGCTAACTGTTGCTTCATATTGAACACTCAGACATGATAGTGGTATCACTCTTCTCAATTACATCTGTACAAAAAAAGTGTATTTCCCATTATTTCACGTAACATGAACTGAACTGAGAACTGAATCTGCTTCACAAAGCTCAGATTTCACTGCAGTTATATGAAGTAATGTTATTTTTGAAGACAGGCAAAGAAAAGACATAAACACAGACACACAAAGATGAATGTCCAAACTGAGGCTGATGCAGAACCATTTATTCAAAATGAATAATGCCAAAGTACCTGATTTAAATTAAAGTAGTGCAAATACCCAAAACATAAATAACACCAATTATCTTGCGTTAGACTCTTGTACCAGCCTGAGAACACATGCTAACATGCTGGCAGGAATTAAGGTGGGAATGAATGCCAGTTAAGCTAACTCCCCTGCAGTTTAACCCAAGCTAGTGCAAAAGGCTCATCCTCACCAACAACATCTGCACGTGCAAAAAAAGCAAACTTTGAAACACTATTGTAGTTAATTTTAAGTTTCTAACATCTTGATTTAAAAAAGCAAACTTTGAAACACTAATGTAGTTAATGTTAAGTTTCTAACATCTTGATTAAAAAAGCAAACTTTGAAACACTATTGTAGTTAATGTTAAGTTTCTAACATCTTGATTGCAGTGATTAACAGTATTAAGGCAAATACTAGAACTCGATCTGTTATGACCACTAAAGATTATGTTTTTTTTGTGTGTTTTTTTAAATTTTCAAGTGCAGAGATGCTGCAAATGTAGTGCAAAGACTGGTTATTAGTATTAGTAGTAGTAAAAGAACAGAATGGTGTCAAAGAATAACCCGGGTTGATGCATTTTGGATTTAAGAATTAGGATTTTCAGAAGTAATACATATTTAAGGTAAGAAACTATTTAACCAGCTGCTATCAAAATGGCCTAACCCTAACATAAAACAGTAAAAATGATAAGCTTAGTAAATTTAGTGGATTGTGAAGTTTGTTTTTTTTGTATAGCCCACAGAATAATTTAAGATAAATATTTTGTGTTTCTATGAAGGAAACATGATTATTGAGTTGTATATAACCAGAAGTCAGCAAAATATGTCCGAATCAATATTTACAGTGAACCAACTTAGACTTAGCTGCCAAACTAATTACATTTATACATATTTCGTTCAGTATTATTTACATATTATTAGTTTGAGCTGATTTGGAAGCGTGATTTCTTATGCATAACATTATTAATTTCATAATCATCACAAGAAAATTATTTATGCAAATCTAACCATTTGAGAATTTTGAGTAGAAAAATGTTCATTTAGCGATTAGCAAGTTAAAATGTAAAACAAAAATAGAGCGCAGTAGAAGAAAACACCTGCTTTGATGTTGGTGGCTTCTGCTCGCACCAGCTTGTGCGATGGTCTACTGGTGGGTCTAATATTAATCCTAATAGTGGACCTAGTGGTTGTGTGAATGGAGGACCTAGTGGTGGATGCGTAATCAGTGGAGCCGGTTGGGTAAACAGGTGCACCAGTAGGCCTACCAGTGGGTGTGGTTGGGGCAGAGGTTGTTGCCATCTGGACAGTTGTTGGTGCGGTTGTTGGTTTTATTGTTGTTGCGGTAGTTGTTTTAATTGTTGCTTTTATAGTTGGCGGTGTTGGTGATGGTGGAGGGGTTTTTCTTGTTGTTTTCCTTGTTGTTGGTGGCAGTGTTTCTCTCGTTGTTGCTTTTCTTGCTGCTGCTTCTGTTGTTGCCGGTGGTGGTGGTGGTGTCGGTTTTCTTATTGTTCTTCTTGTTGGCATCGGTGGTTTTATTATTATAATAGGTGACTTTCTCCTTGTGGGTGTCTTTGTCGTGGTTGTAGTTCTTCTTGTGGTTGTCGTGGGTACAGCTGTGGTGGTCGGTTTCTTGTTGATTACAAACTCTGCGAACAAGAAAGCAAAGAAAAGACATTTGTGCAGCGTTGGCAAAACCTATCCAGACTTTGATACATACTTCCATATTATTAAACCACGTGTTGCATGCTGACAAGATAATGACAATAAATGGCATAATTAGTTTATGAGCATTGAAAAGATAAAGCATTGATGAGGTTTTGGTAGAGTACTGGAGTATAATATTTCTACTGTATCTTGGGAGTAGCCAAAGACACATTATTTGAAGATCTCCCTTACCTTCTTTGGGGTGGAAGTGAATCAGTTTTCCTTTTATCTTAACAGGTGAAGGCTTGATGGTGCATTTTCTTGGTGGTGCTCGCCTTGGTGGACAGGAGAGAAAAAGGTTAGCACACACATGCAGCTTATTAAATCCTTTTTGAGTTCTGTGGCTAAAGTATTCTAAACACTATGTTGAATACTCCATCTAGACCACTCAGGTCTTCAAACACTGGCCTTTTAGTCGCCCCTGAGGTGAAGACGAATAACTACGGTGAGGCAGCATTTAGTGTCTGTGGTCCCTGTTGAGGACATACCCATCAACCAGATTCATATTTTTAGTTTAGCTTATTTGTAATTCAGTTAATTTTAATCTAATTGTATCCACTATACCAGTCCAATTCTTCTTATCAATTGTTTATTTTATGCTTTTTGTTTTATTTTCATTTTAACAAAATGAAGTTAAAGTTGAATGTAATCTAAGATCAGCTGTTCCATTGTTACTCGAGCTAGCAGTGATAAAATTGATGGGGCAGATGTGTCAGCTTATATTAGCATACTGTGTTTGTCTTCGTATAAAGTATATATAACGATTATCAAGAGAGATCAGCACAGTTAGTTTTGTGGTAATATACAAAGAACTGGCAGGAGAGAGCACTTGCAAGTTTATTTTCAGAATTGAAAGTCCTGCTCTATCTTAAATTACAGAACTTCAGGTGCTTGTTTAAGTCATGTTCTTATGTAAAAAAGAAAAATAGGGATCAAATCTATCTCCAATTTCATTATCGATATATATTTGTGTTTTTGGAAATGTGCCTCATTAAGAGATCTGACAGAGAGTTGAATTAGTGTCCTCATGGAATGGGATAAGAGTGGTTTTTCGAGAGTTTTTAAAAGAAATATTCCTCCCGGAGTAAAACGTATTAAAAATATTTTGTGTAGACAAACTCTACATTACCCAAAGCAGCCACTGTCACCATTAGTTGGGACATCACTTAACACCACGAACAGGAACCTAAGCTTCTACAGCACACACTCCTACTCTATTTGTGTGTATTTCTTACTGAGGTGATATGCTTTTGAAGTGACGGGTAGCTACCTGGACGGGTCCACGATCTTATAGATGACGCCCGCTCTGGCTGTGGCACTCGGGGCTCCCGTGGCTAAGAAATACAGTTCACCTAGAACAGATGGACAGAGGATAAAGAGAGAGAGAGAGAGAGAGAGCGAGAGAGAGCGAGAGAGAGAGAGGAGTACAAAGTAAAAGACAAAGAGGATGATTTGTTGTCAAAACAGAGTGAAGAAGTTTGGCAAGAATGCAAGGGGAGGGATGGTGAATGGCAGGGAGACAGGAAGGAAGTGGGAGGGAGGGAGGTATTTACAGCGAATATGGATGGGAGAAAGAAAAATGGAGAGAAAAAGAAAGATGAGCAGACACATAAGAAGTTACAGAATGTGTGTACACAGAAGGGATTTGGACTTTGAACTTTTCTACTTAAGTCTCCTTGGAGGATCTTTCAGAGGGAGGGGAGAGATTATCTAAGAGCAGCAGCATGTGTCCAATACTCTTCCTCGTAAATCCGACTTCCCTTTGATTCAAACCAGATTTACAGTCAAATATGACCCTCTGGGTCCCCTTACCTCCTCAGAAACGGAGGCAGTTTCCTTGTAATTGAATATTACAGCACATCAATATTTTAATAAAAATAATTATTGAAAGAAACAAAGCTTTTAACTGTAACACATAATCCTCCCACACAATCACACACTTCACCGACCTCATTCATGTTTTCCTTTGAATAATGCACGATAATGTGAAGGAGACAATGAGGCCATGTCTACGTAAGGTTTGTGATACATGAGAAGTAAACACACAAACACACAAAATCAATACCTGCTTCATCCTCAGCAAAGGAGATGATGTATTTATAGTAGCTGTTGATGAGTTTGGGGAATCTGCACGTCTGGTCCGTCCCCATGCAGATCTCATTGTACTGCCATTCACCTGTGTTGACGTCCTCCTTCAGAGACATCAGGCGCCTAAAACAGAAAAATACAGCACATAAACACAAACATGCATATCTACATTTTGACTGTAAATATGAATATAAGTGTAGCTTATTGCACTCCTTATTTAGAGTGTGTGTCTTTCTCCAGCCCCACTTGGGTCTAGGGACAGTCCTGGATTTGTCGCTAGAAAGGTGATCCACTTTATGTTGTTGATAAGAGACATATGCCAACATTTCTCTCAAAGTATTTTAAGTTTTTTAAAGATTGATGTTATAAAAAAAATGTAAGAAATGTGCCTGATAACAGTAAGCACCAGTTTATTTGTGGGCGTGGCTTCCCTGGTTGGCTGGAGCTCACACACCTGCAGCCCATCTCCTCATCAGCATCAGCTTAAATACTCTGGTCTTCCCTCCACTCGCTGCCAGATTGTTCCTGCTTGTCATCGCGGTATCTATAGCAAAACTACTTGCTATAGCTCCACTGCCGCACTGCCTCCTCCACCGCTGACTCAAGATACACACCTCTGTGGATACACCTGTCGTGCCACTAGCCTGAGCCTGTGCTAGTAACAGCCAATCAATAAATTCCATTGAACCTTTTCCCCTGGCTTGGTGTTTTTTAATTAACGTTAACTTAAATTAAATTGTGTTTTAAAACACCAAATTATTTTCCCATTAAAATCTAGGTAAATACTACGTTGGTCCTCCGCTTAGGTAGGTGGCG
Source organism: Diplodus sargus (assembly GCA_903131615.1). Lineage (NCBI taxonomy): Eukaryota > Metazoa > Chordata > Actinopteri > Spariformes > Sparidae > Diplodus > Diplodus sargus. Next base: position 6,125,138 of record CAEMYA010000018.1, on the reverse strand, counting down.
CTGTCATGAAACACTAGGGTCCCAGATTAGTGGCCCTTAAACTGCGAATTCCTCTCCTGCAGGAATGTAATAGTGGCAGCTCGGGCTGGATAAAGACAGATCAATGTGTTTTTGAATTAGGCCTCTTATTGTGATAAATGTTGCAATTACAGCTACCGCAAATTGAACCCTGGTTTTCTCTCCGGTGGTGGGAGGGAACTTGTCCAAAGAAAAAGGATTCAAAACTCTGATCTGAGAATGAAGTAGAAACACATACCCACTCATAAAGTCCCCAAAGATGTAGAGTCCATTGAGGTTGGGCATCTGACAGCCTCTGTAGATGTAGCCTCCCGTCACCGATTTGCCCAACTTGTGCGGGTAGGCAAAGATTGGCAAGATGTCATCTAGATGGAGAACAACACATCAGTTTACACTGTTCGCAACAAGAAAGCACAAAAGCAACTTGAGCGCACAAACTTGACCAAAAAAATTAAATTAAGCAAGATTAAATTCAGCTGAAATTAGTATTCAGAAGCTTCCACATCCTTTAAAGTAATAGTACATAAACATTATAACGATTTAATCCTTCACAGATAATTAGTTCATGGACTCACCCAGCGAGGAGTTCTGGCAGAGTTTTCGATCGTAGCAGCTGAAGCCTTCCTTGGCCCTCCATCCGTAGTTGCCTCCTTGAGACATGAACGACAAGTTAGTGCAAAATCTCAGGGAGGAAGCTATTGTACCCGTCTGTCTAAATGTAATCTTAATTATATAACTATTGTTTGGCTGAAAAGAAAAACGCAGATTATGCTCCACCAGCAGTAATTAGATGTTTATTTCTTGCCCTTTTTGGATAACCAGATCCCATTCACCTTAATTGTTAGGGAGAGGATGGAGGTTAAACTATAAAGTCTGACTCACAGTCTGTGTGGTCTCTGTGGGAACAGTTTCACTGTATGCGACATGGTGACGAGTCGAAAGTGACAACCCTCTCATGCAAGAGTGAACCACTTCTTTGGAAGTAAACAAAGACTTGAAAGCTGTCAGTGTGATAACCTAAGTTGAGGGATTCGTACTGAAAACAAAATGAAATATCTCTCCAAAGCACCTTTCACAATGAGATCAACCTCTTCATATTTGTTCTGGCCTACGTCGCCGCAAAGCATCCTGCCCCGGCCTTGGCCTGTCACGGGGTCACCGCGGTCGATGGAGCAGCGCCACATGTTGCGAACTCCATAGGCATAAATCTCTGCAAAAGGAAGAAAGAAACTTAGACTTTGGCACAAAAGGGAACGTCATTTTCTGAGGCTGTATGCAGAACCCAATGGCATTTATCTCTGGAATGAAACGGTGACTTTGCATTCGTCACGGCCTCAAGACGTGTATAAAAATGTCAATGTTTAGTGAGACATTCACTTTCATTTTCTGAGTCATGTTTTCCACTGCCGTCCCACACGATGACAACTAAAATAAACTATAGATTCATGTTTACAACGGTGCCTTGAAGCAACATTATGTAACTTTTCTACCTTTAAATAACCGCATACTGATGGAAAAGTGCATCTGACATAAGGGGTCTGTTTATATTTGCATTAAAAGTGACAAGTGACAGCAGCAACACAAACTTAGAAGTAGCAGCATCCCACGTGCTGCAGAATGCACACAGCACATGTGTGCATTGTGCAGACAAAATGTACCTGATTCCACACGTACAGGATACTTTATGGGATTTACCAGGTCGTGCTTCTTTTTCCGACAAGAACGGGTTGTCTGAGGGAATGCTGTACGGGGCGCCTTCATCATTGTTCTCGATATCAACGCGTAGCGCCTTGCCGAGCAGCGTTGACCTGTCCGACACAGAGAGAAGGCGAGAGTGTGAGAAAGATTCAGACAGGCTTCAACATTATTTTTCTATTCAACTAACGTTTAATGTTTTTTTTAACTCCTCCGAATCTCTTCACGCTGTAACATCAGTGCCTATTCTACATATTGCATCTCCCTTTGCATTTAACTTCTACTTTTTGTCTTCCACAAATATTTTCTCTTTCCCATCTTTGTCTTTATTGCTGTAACTCTGTTGAACCTTGCAGCTTGGAAACCAAATCGTTCTTCCTCTACATCCTCCACCTCCCACTCCAGCTTTCACTCTGTCCAGCCATGTGAGCTAAATGTCCTCTTCTCTCTTTTGTCAATTCATTTTCTTTGCACCTTTCTCCTCCCTCTGCCCTGATGGCTCTCGCCTCATGTCCCCTTTTCCAATCCCAACTTTCACTCTCTCTCCCCTCCAAACACCAGTGTGTGGCAGTCCGCAATGTGTAGTGTCAATATTAGACTTGGCAGGGTGCAGCCTCCCTCATTCCCAGAACGGCTAATGCAGCATGTCAACAGAAGCCCTCAGAAAAACTGCTTCAGAGCTAGACGTTAACTGTCTGGAGAAACGGTGTCAGTATCTCACGTAAACCTCACTAAATAATGCGTAAACCATTTGTAACCTGCTCCAGGTTTCCCTGGGTTCTGCTCTGCATTTGGATGAACGATATCTATAAATATTCAAGTTTAGCTTTCACCTCCAAGTGAACTTAAAACGTCAGAGGGAATTTCTTATTTTAGCATGAAGCTGCAACATTATTTTTCCAACATTGATTGAAACAGTCCAAGAATTTCTCAGCCCGACAATTCACACGGTTGTAACGATTACCCTCTTGGAGTATTGCGCAATGTGTGGATGAGCAACAATAAAGTGACATTTGAGTCAATGTTGGTTTCACCAAATGAAAATGAAGAGTGACAGTTGTGGTTTATAGCTGAACGATGTTCATGAAAAACACCCATCCATGTTTTCACTGTTAATGAATGCCCTCTTATTAATGACTTTTGGATCAAAGTGTGTAAAGAAATTGATAATATTTTCAAGAGGAAACTAGCCCTGGAACCTATTTCCTGTGTCCTGGGAGTACAACCAGCAGCTTTTAACCTCAGCCCCCCTTCACTGAGGCCGTTTAAGGTGCTGCTGTTATATGCAAGGAGATGCATTCTTCTACAGTGAATTTCAGACTCTAGGGGATATATTTGTCAGGGATGTAAGTATTTGTAGGCATCTGTGCTCATGTGTTTCATGCTGTACTGACAAAGCTAGAAATAAAGAGCTAAATTCTCAAAAAAAAAAAAAAAACACCCATCCACATGCCCACATATACGTCACATCTGTACGATATACATAAACATATGCCTAAAGATACAGCTGACCTATCTGTTTAACGGATTGAATGACATATAACATAAAGGTCATGTGGTTTGAGAGGCGAGTAATGTTTACCAACACAGTGAAAGGCAATTATTCCCTGCAGCCCCTTTAATGAAAGCTCCTTTTAGAATCCACGCTCCCATCAAACAATGATGTGCTTCATTCTTTCTTTTTTCTGTTAGTCTGAAGAGTATTAACGAGGAGGTCGTCCCTGCACAGTTAATCCAGCAGTAAGGCATAAGATGATATTTGCTATCTATGAGGGATGAGATCTCAGTTAACCCTGGTGATTATTGCTCTGCAGGCTCGGGCGTGTTTCTAGGATACATGTTTATGATATTTGTTTAAACAGATCCTCGGTTTATGGGAGTTTTCATAAGTGGAAGATAAGTCTTCACATAGCTATCATTTATTGTTGCCACTGATTACCTTAAGAGTCTGCACAGTTTTGAAGATTTGGACCTTTTCATTAGACTTAATTTAACTGGAATTTAGTCTTAGATGAGATCTCACTTTTGGCAGAACTGGCAGGTTCTAACTGGATGAGACTACGGTTGTGTAACTTTTTTTTTTATAATGAGCAGCTGTATCATTTTAAAATTTAACAACCTCTTTGAGCAATCCCAAGAGATGTATTTATCTTATGGCAAAATAAGATAAATTATGTTTAATTACATTTAAGGCTAAAGCTTTGCAAGGAGAGAGATTGTTCAAACAGTTCAGAGTCGAGGTTTTACCAGACTTGTGTCGTGGATAAATGGCTTTTTTTCCAGGCTGGCTGCTGTAGCAAGAAAACATTTTTACGACAGCAGTGTGCTGCTTGAGGAATTTGATGCAAGGTGTTAGAAAATATTGAAATCAACATAATAATGCTCCTCCTTCAATCATCTTTGTTCAAGGGACAGTTGGCGTTAACTGTCCGTTTAAATAATACCTACTTGTTCTGTGAATTGCCGAACTTTCCAAATGGGTCCCCGGCACGGCCACCATCCCCAATGAAGATGTACAGATACCCGTCATGGCCGAATAGAAGCTGTCCTCCATTGTGATTGGATGCCGGCTCTACCACCTCGAGGATGGTTCTGAGGCGAGACACACAACAGATGGATTGATGAGACAAACACTTATTGGCAAACACATAGCATCGCAACTAAAAGTCTGGTCCCACCTCTCTGAGGAGTGGTCCAGCTGGTTGTCATCATGTGTTGACAGTGTGAACTCGCTGATTCTAATCCTCTCCTCCTTCTTGACAGACACAGAGTAGTACACGTAGGCTTTTCTGACCGTGGTGAACCTAAGCACAGAAGAGAAACAGACGTCAAACTAAACATAAAAACACTGAGTATGATTCAAAACAGTACTGTTAACACAACACAGATGGGGGGGTTCTGTTATTGAAAGTATGGACCTCGGGTGCAGGGCTATGCAGAGGAACCCCCTCTCGTCTCCCGCCCACGGCGATGTGAGCACAGCGCGGGTGAGGTTGAGGAAAGGACGGTCGATCCTGGAGCCGTTTGCCAGATACACCCACACATAGCCCAGCTGCTCAGCCACAAAGAACCGGTGGGTTCCATCTTCTGCGTGGATCATGGCCACAGGGTTACGGAGCCCATTGGCAACCTCCTCCAAGCATAACTCCAGACATCCTTTAGGATCCTCGCGGACAATCCCAAGGTTAGCATTGAGCTCTGGGGAGAGAAAAGAGGACACCGGACACAGAAACCAGGGGTAAAAGGACACGATTAATGGATCATGATCAGCACACAAAAACGGGAAATTGCTACGGCGTCTTTTCTGCTTGTTTCTTAGAACTGAAAAGCCAACCTCGCTGGAAATACGAGGGTGAATTCTACTTGTGTATTAAAAACCATGCTTTTCATCATCATGTGCAGACTTAGGAGTGGCAACATCTTCTCATAAATCATAATTAGACTTTCTAGTTAATGCAAGTTAAAGACAAGTTCTTTAAGACAACTTTTAAGACAAGTTCAAGCATCCATTGGTGTTTGCGTTCCTGCTGCCGACGTGTAGCGCCATACCTGCATTTGAAACTACGTTAGGATAGCAGTACTGCCTGTCCTTCAGCTCCAGGAAGTCGCAGAACCTTCTGCGATCTTCTTCTATGGTTGCCGTCAGGTTCGAGAATTGCTGCGGGCCACCCAAGTCTTCCAACAGGAGACTGAGTGTGTAGCGACACTGATGCCAGTAGTCGGAGCAGTAATCACCGCACAGACCGGGCAGCATCCGCATAGGTGTGTTGGCATCTTCAGCGTCGTACAGGTGGGCGGCGTACGGTGAACACTCCTGCAAAGGGAAAGATGGTTCAACAATTAGAAAGTAGAAAGTTGTCTTATATGTACTTCTGGTTCAATCTACATAGATCTTCATCAGTATTTACACATATTAACTCTCCTTTAGGGCGACGTGTTTATTTCAGAGGCACCTAGAGTTTAAGGACATTTGTATGTGGATCACTATAAATACAGGATTTATGCACTTATTCCACCACAGCTCCTCCCTGCCTCACTATGACTGGTCAGGCCTGGGTTATATACAGGCTGTCTGTCTGAGTGCAGCCTGGTATAAATGGATCCCTGGAAGGTCCAGTCATAGATTAAGTCACAACCACACTGTCCACACCCAAAATGGTGAGCTTAAGGCACAGGGAGCCACGACACCCAAACCATCATGCGGTCGACTGGTGCTCTTTAACTCAGCGCCAGATCAGCCTGACGGATCATCACCAGGAAACAGAGCTAAAAGCACAAAATGCTCACTTAGTTACTCAGAAATTGTTTCCCGTGCTTGTGCTTAAACGCAACATCCGTCACGTTTTGTGTTCCAGATTAAAGAGTGACATATCATTTTGTAATGGATGAATGGTAAGATGAGTACATTTTCAAAAGAGTGTTTTGGGAATTTAGGGAAGGGAAGGGCTGCAAGCAAAAAAAGTTTGAATAATTTAGCACACGCCAGAAGAACTTAGACTGACTCGAACTGATTAATAGTACACAGTTGTAGGCCTTAAAACCAAATCTCCTAGATAAATACGTGTGGCGCTGTTATTGTTCAAAATAACTTTGCATTCAGTCTTGGGGACGCTTAAGAATAAGGTCACTACGGACAAGTTGGTTTTTTTTGTTTTCTGTTTTTCTTTGTATATTTTTGAAAAAGCATTAACAAACAGAAGTAACAGAAAATGCCAAAAAAAATACCAGCCACAGACTGGCCTGGACACAAACCCCGGTCACTTGTGTGACCATCCAGCCCTTTGTATGTCCGCCATCCACCGCAACCACCAGTGCATTTTATTCACTAGAAGAAATCTCTGAACACAATGCAGGCAGCGATTATGTTGACAGCACAACATAGTTCTAAAAACACTTGAAAATGCCCAAATACACAAGAAGCTCTGACTTTATTCTTACACCTTCGCAGTCATACTCTGCTGCATGTGTGTATGTGTTTGAGGCTGGATCTCCTAAATAATTTCTGCCTTTATTTCTTTGTGCATGTCAAACTCAAGAAACCCTATTAATCACGACACATTATTAATTATGAATATAACAGAGAGAGGGATGAAACATGTTGAGTCTGTGTGTCTGTGTGTGCATGTGCTGCTGTGAGTATTAAGTTATTAATCTATTGTTCTATGTGCCTCCAGGTGATACATGTATGTGTTTCTGCATGTGCATCTATTATTCAGTTATCTTAGTAGCCTTATCTCAATTTAGCCTACATTTTAAAGGAGTCCTTTTATGCCCAATTTCAGGTTTATCATTCTTACATGCCAAACTTGCCACTAGAAATACATTATGCAAATGTGTGACATGTGACGTAGTGTAATGTCACAAAGCCACAGATTTAAAGGAAAGAGCACTGACGAGGCATTTCATTCTCACCTGTGCAGAAGAAGGTCCAATTTGCAAAATATGCTTGTGTGCACTAATTCCCTGAACTTCTATGGTGCAAGTAATCATATGATGGTCACATTCTGAATATGATAGCATGTAAATATTTTCCACATGATAATATACTGTATAATGAATCAAATGTTTTGTCTAATGAACTTCTGCTGCTCTTCTGCCTGTGTGGAACCCTAAAATGACCAAAGTAATGTATCATAAATGAATCATTGTTGATTAAAAACAGAGAAGGGGAAGCTAACTGTAACAGGGAATCTTTTGTGAAATTACATGAAAGTACATTTCTGGGCAGAGATCAGAGCCCTCCTGTGAAGCAGCTTTTAAAGGCCCAAACAAAAGCTGCGTTCAGTCTGAGCTGCCAGTTCTGTCGATGGAAGCAGGTCCTGCAGCAAACTGGGCTGTAGAGCAGATGTGACTTTATTTTATGGTATTTAAAGCCAGAATCATTCAGATGTTTCACATAAAGGTGTCTGAATTTTACCCACTGAATTTGAAAAAACACGGGCTCTCTCTCATTTTGGCTCCTACTATCATAGGGTAGGATAAATGCATGTTACTACTAACATCTGTTCCCTAACAATGCCGCCACTTCAAACTACCATAATTTGGTGTTTACGCTGTACAGTTTAGAATAGACCGAGATTCAAACTTCAACAGGAAAATAAAACCCTTTCTTTCTGTCTTTTTTTCTTTTAGTCACTGACTCCCCATACTGAACTGAAAGGTCTGCTTGGTTTTAGTCATTATATTGAAGGAGAAGAGTCATGGCAAACAGATGTGTGTGAACCTGGACCCCCAGAGAGAAAGAGAGGGCTAGGATGGTGAAAAAAAAATGGACAAAAGTATACATAATCCAATCAGAGTGAATTAATACAATTAGAGTAAGCTGGGTGTAGGGGCTGAGCACCAAAATTTCTGCTTGTGGGCAGATGAGGAAACGAAATAAACAGCAGCGTGTGTTCAAGATTTGTTGGGGGTTCAGGCATCTTCATGTTATTTGAAAACTTGCAACTTTTTTGCTGCTGCGAGAGCAGCTATACCAGCTGAGAACAGTCTAAAACATGAAGAAACACATCACTGAGAAGTGCTTATTAAAAATGCAACAGAGGAGACCATTGAACCGGTGTTTTGTTGTTCTGTTAAGTGCTCACTAAATGGTTTTGAAGATGCCTCAGGTGGGTTTTGTTGTTATTCTTTATTTTACTTAGTGTTCCGACTAAAAAAACTGCAGTTATGACACACAAATACATACTTTTCTTCTCTCCTGTAGTGATATTTATCCATCTAGGTTGTTTTTGTTGCAAGTTTCAGAGTTTTGGAGAAATCGGCCATGAAAAAGTCAAATATGATAGAATTAGGTGGCATTTGGCAACTGGTGCTAAAAGCATTATTTGAAAAAACTCAAAAGTAATATCTCTTTCAACAAAAATCATGATATGGGTACTCAAGCTAATCCACAGATGTTGTGAGCAGGACTATTTTCTCTCATACTGTATGCTTATATTTGTTTTTCTTGCAGTTCTGCTATAGTGGTTTATGAGTTTTATTTTGCCCGGAAAACACAGCAATCTGGCCTCTTTTTCCCGGTTTCCTGCTGCTTCCCTCAGGGGCTCATTAGGTAGAGTGGACAGGCTGGCCATCCAAAGGCATGCTCCCACCGGGCTGCCCTGCCACTGGTCCACTAACCAGCCCAGAGACACTGCAGTGATGACAGCAGAGGAGGTTGGTGTGTTTACTAGGGAGACTACAGCTCATAATCTACTGTTTGTTTTACAAACTAACAAGAAGACAAAACTTAGACACAACATTTACACCAGACAACCACTGAACATATTTACGGTTGTCCAGTGGAGTTCCAGAGCACCCAGGGGACACGGAAGGACAGCCGAGAACAGGCACGTGGCCATGGGCACAGGTCCCACCAGTGTCCCTTCCTCTTGTTTGTGCAGCAGGCTGCCAGTGCCACAAAGATCTATGTCAGATTTACTGTATTCATTTTCATCAACAGGAACTTCGCCACTTCTCCCATCGAAAAAAACGTGTTGGTTGCACTGAGTGCCATTTAATTCCAAAGCTAAGAAAACAGTCATCCCAATAACCAATATCTCCAAACTCGGCCTCTCACAGCTAAAGAATCGGTGCATAAATTGAACTAATGGTAAGAGGAACCGTCCCTTTAATCTTTTAATCAAAGGTCCCTTAAATCTTCATATGCATGTCAAGAGTTTACTGATCACATTTCTGGTTCATCTAGCTATGCTTCATTATATCTTTATCTTCCCTGCTTTTCTTGCTCCTCTCTTTCTGCCCCCCTCTGTCCTGCAGGAAATTGGTATATCCTGTACCCGTGGCCAGAGGAAGAAATGGTTGTTTGTTTGGTTAGTCAAGCTCGGGATGATGACAATCTCCCTCCTGTCTCTCTCCAAAACTCATTTTCCCCTGTGTCTGTCTGGCCGTCTCTCCATCTGCCTGTCGCACTCTTTACTGTCTCATTGATATCAGTACCAGGAAGCTCCTGCAGTGTAGTTGGAACAGAGGGCCTCAGTGTGTTGGGGTTTACCCAGTGTAAGTACCCTGGCAGTGAGTTAACTTGACTACCATCAGGGCATCTTTTACCTCAAAACCATCGAGCTGGGAGCGAACAACCACAGACTGGGTCTTCCTTCAAAGCTCAGTGCTGTAGTGCACTTTAACCCTTTTTTTTAAATGGAAACATAAGTAGTTTTGTTCACTTGTAAGATTACTTTCAAGTCAATAAATGCCTGCAAAATAACAGTTTCATTCAAACAGTTCTTCTAAAAAAGCTTGGTTGAGTATATGTCTCCGTGTGACGTAAAAGAAGAGGAACCCCTTTCTAAGTTTATCTTATTGCTCTGAACTCTGGCTGTATATTCCTCAAACCTAAACGAAGTGTTCAGGCGTACGTGTGCTGCAGCGCTGTTATTATGCTCTGCTTAGAAAGAACCACTCAGGGCTATAATTACCACAATGATAGAAACCTATATTTTGGAAGTCAGATGATTTGTAACGGTCTTTACATAGCTTGTGATGTAATAAACTGCCAAGAAGTACGTTTTTTTCCACTATTTTTGGTGCTGGTATGAAAGATGAAAGTGTTATTCATAGGGCATCCTGTTTGTTCTGGCATCTGTAGAATGAAGATCTTATCTGAAGTGAATGTGCCAGGCTAAATTGGTGCTGCACCTATCCTTCATTTTGCACACACCATCTGCACGTAGCGGAGCGTCTGAGCTAAGTTAGCACCCAATTATGCAATCAGTGTGTGGTACTCTTTCTGCCAGTGATTTAGAGGTGGGAGTCCAGTGTTGGGATCTGTTTAAGATTAGAAAACTCAAAATAGGAACCAAAACATGGCAACTCTAAAATAGAAATGTCCATTAGATGACATAACATCCCCAAACAGACCACAATCTCACTCAGGAAATGGCAGTTTCTGCTGTATTACTGATAAAATTGTCATATTAACATAAAACTCTAGAAAGTTTTTCAGGCTAATGTAGAATGAGTTGGTGCATTTGCAATAAAAGATATGTCAGTTATGCCCAAAGTTTTTTTGGGCTTAAGGGTTTTTTTTTTCTTTTGGGTGTCATTTGTTATATTTGGCCAGAATTTAAAGGTTGCTCCAACATTTAATGGGGCAGCCAAACTTCTTACTGCAGCTCAATATACACTTTGGAAGTAGCTAGCTACAATTAGCTAATTAACTCAGTTAGCCTTAGGGTTAGTGGCGAAATTACCTGACTGAAGTTTGCCAGGACTACAACCTCGGATCACAGTGCACGTCTGTTAAGACAGGTTGACTGTGCACCGCTTCTAAGACCAACAGTTGCCAGTTTAGAAGACAGGGCGCACAGTACAGAGGTGATTTACAGCAGCTCGGAACCTGGCATCAGCAACTCGCAAATACAGCTTGTAGCGTTGAAACATTTTCCCATCTCACTCTGTGAATTAAGGACTTATTTCAACCCAAACAGGTAAACAAGACTGTTATGGCAGCATTTTTCTGTTTAGTAAGAAAACAAATGTACAAATATCTCCTTTCTTGACAGCTTATTTTGTTTACTTATTAGACACAGTAGAAATACCAAATTTGAACTATGGCATTACACAACAGGATGGGCCGGGGCAAAACGTCAAGACTACTGTGTTTTCACAATGTCAGTTCATTTTTTGATTGTTTCAAATAAACTTTTGGCCATATTGTACAGATTGTCCCTTTAATTAAATAAAGAAATCTAAATTTAGAGTGTTTTTTTTCTGGGAGGGGGAAAAGTAAATGTGCTTTTGAATCTTTTTTTCATTCTGCCTCAGAGTCTAGAGGCTGGTGAACTCATGTCTATGTCCGTCTAATGTCACAAGATGCTAGACAATTTCTGGGAATATTCAAAGTGATGAATCATGGGTACCTCTTTGTGAATTACACAAGAAAATGTGAGTCAGGTCATTGTTTGACCATTTCAAGTAAATAACTTGATTTGCTGAAACATTTTATTATCTCATAGTGAGCTACTATGTCAAAAATGTGCTTTCAGAGTTTTGGCTCAAGCGATTTAGCCACAACTTTCCCATCAATCTGTCACTTCACCACAAGTTGGAGAGTTTCCTTGCACTCTGTTATTTGGTTTGTTTAGATTGGTAAAGCCCAATTACAAGTTTACCTATCAAAGACACATGAAAGCTAGTTAAGGCTGCGGTTTAGCTGTGCAAGCATGAGTAAGCACCGTCTAACAGATGTCCACAACACTGTGTAGCCAATAAAGCACATGTTTTGTTGGTTACTGCTCTTTGTTGAGACCAGGTTCTCAACGACAAACCACACCACAGTTTTCACAGACTGGCTTGGTGTGGTTATTTGTCATCCGCTGAAATATAAGTGGCATTGTTAGTACTATTTTTATTATTATTCCTCCTCAACTTAATATGCAGACTGCGCTCACAGGGGTGTAAATACACTGGACGCCAAAACCAAGTTTCCGAGTTCGGACTGCAAACATCCGCAGTCAGACAAATTTGCACCTTGCAGAAGAGACACATTTAGGTTTACAAACTCTGTGACTGTACAGTCACAACAACACAAACTGTACTTTCATGGGGATTCCACAGTGAAAATGACTGTGTCAGGTATTTCTTTACTTTATCAAGTGAAATCTTGAGGAGTCACAAAATCAAATACGACTGATAACAAAGCTACAACATTTGGATGCCAAGTAAGACGAGAACTTGGCAATGATAATAAGTATTAGAATAATTAAATGTTTCTCTGACCTGGCAGAGGATGCTTCGTATGTACTTGGCACAGGTTACGTAGCCTGAATGGTCAAAGTTTTCCATGATGCTGTAAAAGCGAACTGATATCTCCTCGTCTTTCTCCACATCGCAGCATCCGAACTTGGAATACTCCTTACAGAAGAGAAGTGGCTGCTGGGGCTCGAACGGAGGCTTGTAGTCCAAACACTGGGGGTGACAGCTACCCCGCCAGGTCTGGAGGAGCAACAGCAGGACGAGGAGAAGGAGGTGAGGGAAGAGGGTGTGCTGCAAATTAGAGGTCATGGTGCGGAAGATGCTGTCCTTCAGTTCAGGATTGTTCAGTTCTTGATCCAGCTATGCAGTAAGTCGAAGCAGCTCGTCTGTGTTTTTTTCACTATTATGAGTTAGAAGACTTGTTGAATGACAATGTAAATGTTACATCTCCACCGGCATCTGTCAAGCACAAGTGTGAGACTTAAAGTAACATTTTCTGAAAAGGTTTGAAGCAATGGTCGTCCTCATTTGCTCTCTTTAGGCAACCTTGTGTGTGTTTGTGTGAGTGTATCAAACACACTGAGCCAGCATCACACGTGCATGCAAGTTGGCCAGAGACCAACAAAGTACAACGGATTGCTCTTTGTACATACAGTAAAATGAGGTGAAACTGATCCGGATCTTTTGATGGTGAGTCCAGGTGGTGTGTGGCACTGCAAACACAGAGTATCTTCAAAAACACCTGTGGATCACAATATATTCTAGAAAGAGAGAAAGTCTCCAAATACAGAAAATGTCTGGATGCCAAGCAATCCTCCAAAAACAAGCAGTCAGATAGCTAAGAAGAAATCCAGCTTCTTAGGAAAAGGGTTAAATTAAGAAGGCATTTTGAAATTTTGAAGCTGCACCTTCAGGCGTCGCTTCTGCAAAATATTTACTTCCCGCTCGGCGTCACTTGGAGAGTCTCGCTGTGTTTGCTCCGGACATGTGCTCATTTGCTGCAGCAGACGTGAGCCATGCATACAGACAGCAGGAGAGAGTCGGAGAGAGAGGCTCTTTCATTCAGACACGGAGCCACGCTGCAGCCTTGGCTTAGATCCCTCCCTCCTCACTTCTTTCCTCCGCCTCCTCTTCTTTTCATTTGCTCCTTCACTCTCCTACAAAGGCACATGCATTCCTTCCCATAGCATGCGGTCCATATTGCCCTGAAGTTGCAACTTTCCACCTCTCTCCTCCCTTGCGGCTCTCCCCCTCTTCAGCATTCCTAGACCCTCCTCTCTCTGTCTCTGCCGTTTCCAGACAGACTCACTCACACTGGTGTGTGTGTGTGTGTGTTTGTGTGTGTGGTCAGATGGATCAGGACGTGTGCTGGAAGTAGACACCAATGGACTCTCCAGGCATAAATCCAAATCTTATGCTTGAGAGCAGAACCAGCCAACATTTGCATCTAATTAAATTGCTTGCATTCAGCAAGTCTTTGTAGCTGCATATTGTCATTTTCTCTAACTTACTGAAGGGATTGAAAACGATACTTTTATATCAACACCGGGCCGCGTGACTGCTTGTGAATGGGGTCACTCATACTGATGAACCCATGACCCAACTCTGTAATACCCCTCAGTTCTAGGAAGTGTTTCAATATATTTCAGCTCATTGTCTTGCTTCACTTTCATTGCTTTGTTTTTGGCTGCCACAGGCGGATAGCTGTTGGCAAAGAAGTTCTAAAAACCCACTGTACACTACCTTTTTGTTAATTTTGTTAATTGTTGTTTTTTGGAAATGACATCATATGAGAATATAAATCAAGTCTTTCTTTCTGCTTAGGTTATAGTCATAACCTCTGAAAAGCAATTATTCAACATAACAACAATCTTTTTTTCAAAATGACTTGAATGAAATGTCACAGTTAATTGAGCATATCGTGGACTAAAGGACGACCACTCTGTGTATGTGCATATAGCTTTTGTAGTGTGTGTCTGTGTGTGTGTTTTAGTGTGTGTAGAAGTGCCTCTGCCATCTGTGTCTCTTTATTGAAGGCCACCTTTCAGTACAGAAAGTGACTTCCATCTGACTGGCCGTCTGTCAGACACTTTATCACTCAGCACTCTCCGATTGAGGCACAATCTACAGTCAGACGTCCTCGGGATGAAACAGATTAACGGGCATTTTATCATGTGGTGTAAGTAACAGTTCTAACAGATGAACATGACAAAGTGTTGATAAATCAATCCTTTTTAACGTAAAATACAAATGTGTCCTCTACATGCAACCGTTAGCTCTAAATATGACTCAGGTTTAGCTTTCTTCTTTCAGAAAATCATTGCAAACCTCACTGAAGATGTTTTTTTCTGAACTAGCTTGAAGTGCTTCTCGGGATCTGATTAGAATATTTGAGTTGTTGTTCGAAAACAACAGGTCAGCTACTTCTTGATAAGAGATTCCTCATGTGCTATTGGCAATTTTTGGTGTATGATAATTGCACAGCACAACACTGATTTTGGTATTCAAGTATTTGTTGATTTGTTGTCCATTTTTAATTGTCCACAATCCAAAGTCTTTTCAGGGCCCGATTTAACTGTTTGCTTTGGAGAATGAATTGTTCACAAAGTTACGAAGCCATGAGAAGATCAGATCAGCGCGGACATGATGAGACCTGTAACAGCCACGTAAGAGAGCAAAAGCATTTTCTGCAGACGTGCGTTTAAACTCGCTTGTAAAATGTGCTAATCTTTAAGATGACTGAGTCAGTGAGTCATGCTTTACTGGAAAAGAGAAAGAGAGAGAGACACACACTAACACACACACACACACACACACACACACACCGCACAATTGTGCTATCAAGGCACCCTGACTCTCAGACTTTGTGTCTCTATCTTTGTTTTAGTTTTTTTCTTACTCTTTCATACTGCGGGTGAGAAGTCGTTGCAGCAAATCTTGTGGTCGTTCTCTGGCGGTGATTTTACTCCAAGGACGTTTGATTACACTCACACACACAAACGTATACATTAAAACGCACTCTCATTGTCATCGCAGGTATACTGTAGTTTGTATATACTGTATTCCAGGCAAGTAATGCAAAAGGTAAAGCAAAATGAGCTTAACATAGAAACATCAAAGAAGGACGGGGCCCCCCCAATGACCCCGTGAAGCATTTACTCCCACTCTAACTCTGAGTGCCGATTACAACAGGGGAGTGAAACCAGTCCTTTGAGCTAAACTGATTTGGTTTTCTTCTTTTATCTCAGCTAATCCTCCAAATAAATACAATTTGAATCAAGCTGGTTTGTTTTCTTCTTGGATCCAATAAATCCTATCATAATGTTGTTTGTGTGTATGCGTGCATGTCTTGTGGTCTTGTTTTCTACATTTGGGGGGTCCCAAATACCGGGTGGCCCACTCACAGTGTGGGATCCGACAGCTTTACGGGGACCAAAATGCTGAAAACCATAAGGTACCAATTTAAATCTCAGAGTTGATGTAATTTGTTGTTGTCTAAACAGAAAGAAAAGCAAAATGTTGTGTTACATACAACAGGTAAGTTGAGTTTTGTAACTGCTGTACTCATTTTAATCCAAACCGAGATCTTTTCCCTAAACTCAACCAAGTAATTTGATGCATTAACTCGGACAAACTGTGACAATTTCACAACGTCATCTATGTGACGACAAGTGTTTTGTACGACAAAGGTTCAGTACGCCTGTTGCTGGTACCCTGTAACAGCCGTATATACAGAAGCTGTGTGGGTTTTGGATGTTTTTGGACCTATTCAGTCATTTAGGTATGAGGATGTGTTGCGTGTTGCCACTGGACGCTGAGTTCCTCCAAACTGTCTGATATGAATGTAATTCCTCAGTTGACTTTGGCCCAGTGTTTACTACTGCAGAGACCTCGTTTGACTCTCAGAAAGGTTTGACTGTTACGATGACAGTGGCAGTGACAGATTGCCAAGAAAAACTGAGACTGAGAGAGCCAAGTTTACGTCATCATTTCTCTCTGCACTTCTCACACCAAATATAGACTTCTTTGAGCCTGACTGGTGCAGCTGGTGTGTGTTAAGGTGTTTCAGACACCAAAAGAAAGACGTACACATCCAATGAAGCACACATCTCTTGTGGAAGACATTTTGTCCATTAAAGATGGGAAAAGTTCAGTTTATTTTACTAATTTAAAGTGCATTTGATATATAACAAAAAATATTTTTTCAGCCAACATGTGTTTAAAGTTCATTTCAGGTCATTCTGTTTACGGCACACAATATTGATCAATAACTCTATTAGAAATAAACATGATAGGATTTATTTATGTAACTTCTTATCTTTTGGCATCAGCAAACAAAGCATTTCACCTCGAAATGTGTTCATCTGTGTTTTTCCAAAAATGTGTTGGACCAAGCTGTAAATGTTATCTTGATTCTGGAGAAGATTGCATTCTGGGCAACATCTTGTTTATCTCACAGATAAGCCAGGTTGGGTCAGGCAGCCCTTCTCTGCAGGGACTGAAGAGTCACAACATGTCAGGTCATTTTTTACGACAACAATCTTCTTCTTGAAACTCTTCTTCGTCCTGTATTGTCTTCCTGGCCCGTCTCAAATGTGACATTAAATGTACTGCCAAAGAAGAAAGTGATCACTATATTTTCACTGTCAGAAAGTCAGAAAGTTTTTTGTAATTTTCCTTCCAGCTGATGGAGTGGCTTGTTTTTCTTGAAGATCTCGGCTTTTACAACCTTGAATATAGGCCAACACTGACTGCCGAATTGTATTGTGTCTTCATTGTTTTCCCGTGATGATGTACTTTATCAGGTCAAGATTAGAAGAGATTAGACTCCTACCATGTGCGTTCCTCTCCTCGAGGTCATCGTTTACCAGATAGCTATTGCTTTTACTGTAGAAACACTCTGCGGTGTTCTCATTCTCCATCTGAGGTTCGTCACTGTAACCACTGCCATATTTCATATTTCATCCATATTCATGATGATGTCTTTCTAGGAGTTGTTCCATTTTGTGTAAAAAGTATCTAAAAATAAACCTTTTCAGGAAAAAGTAAACAATCAAATTGTAATATATCATCAATAATGAAAACATTTTTTTTGTTTTTTTTATAATTTAAAATAGAAAAAACCTCCAGCACTGTTACTTTGATGACTGATTTAAATATTGGGAAAAAGAAAAAAAAAATCTGTGATCAATAATATTCTAGATTTAGTGTGTCAGACAGTTTTGTCTACATGTATTTCGCATAAATTAATTTGTCAGCAGGCCGTGTGTTTGAAAATCTCTCATCTCCCCAAAGGAAGACGTGCCTGGCAAGAATCCAGATGGACAGCCTCAAGTACTATCATCCAAAACACACACACACACACACAGACACACACACACAAACTGAGTATCACTCTCTTAAACAAACCTCATGAGGCTGACAAGGGGGAAAAACACACACAAAGGAACATTTTGACAAATTAAGTGTTCCCTAGAACTGTTTTGTCATTAGCCTTTGACTCTGACAAAGAAATGGATCGAGGAAAATGTGAAGTAAGAAAGAAAGAAAGAACTCTTCTCTTACACAGCTTCTGTCTCTCAGTCCTGTCAGCACGCTGTCTAGAAATAATTAATCCCATCCGTCAAATCTCCTGACGCTCTTGGAACTGCAGGGAGCAGTGCTGATATCCATACAAAGAGAAGCCCATTACAGTGAAATACAACTTGTATGTGATCCACATGTGAAGCTCACATCAGTCCAACTGTAGAAATTCTTCAGTTTGATGTCATTGGAGTTGAACATGCCCTCAGCTGAAATCATAAATTTGATTATCTAGGTATTAAGATGCCAGTGATGAGGATAAAGAGGATAAACTTCAACAGCTAATTATCTAAAACCAGTGACAAGCAGAAAAAAATGTGCATCCAACCACGTTGAAAAAAAAAAATCTTGTTTTCTCTTTACAATAAGTTTATTGCATATATGTTGTTGCTGGATGTGTTTCTTAAAGCAACATTATGTAAACCATGTTTCCTGTGATTTACAGCATCTCCTGAAAGCAACATGTAACTGTTGCCTGCTGCAGCTTCAACTTAGCTGTGCTAGCTGACTTAGCTGTAACAGGAGCTTTGGACCACATTGAGGAGAGGGTCTTCAGTTGAACCAGTACTGGGCTCAGCAGCTTCAACAGAGATCATGGCAGAATGAGCAAGAGAGACAAGATTAGATATCAGACTGGCTTATAGTTGTTGGCGACAGCTTTGCTAAATAAAAGGCTGTGCGACAGACACCGAACTGGACTTGTTGCTATTGAATAGTGAGTAATATATGATGCCGTGCTAAGTTACACAGTATGCCACGTGTCATTGCACTTGCTTGATGTTTGACTGTGTAGCAAAGTTATCACCGCTCTGCTTTTTGCTCAAGCCACGTCAGCTCTCAACATGGCACGCTAAAGCCAGGTTTTACCGTCTTGTGTTCACGTAATGTCAGCCCGTCATTACTGTTCTGACAACGCTTGAACAACCTGGGGTTTGTATTGAGAAGGTAAAAGGTAAATTTATTGACATTTAAATAATGGTTTGAAAAATTAAATAATGTTTAGAGTCCTTCAATTCTGCTACAGCTATTTTAGACCATGAGAGTGGGAGTTTTCTATTTCTAAGTATCCTTTGGGCTCTGTGTGGATTTCATTTATGACAGAAACAGCAGTAGGGGGAATTACAAAAAAATTACAAAACCATCTCCAGAGTCATACAAATATATATCACAATGTCATAATTCTACTCTATTATAAGATGTCAATGCTATTCTTCTAATATCTTTCTGATGGAGCAGCACTCATGTGAGTTGACGTCAGTGTCACGTCAGCGATCAGTATTACATCAGAAGAGGCTGAATCAAGATGAAGTCACATTACCGTTAATTAAGGTTAAGTCAGTGTCAGGATGAAGTCCTGTCTCTTTCCACTCACTGATAGATATCAAGATATCACGTTGAACTCGTCATTTCATTCATACAAGTAAAAAAGAGCAATTATATGAATGTATCTCTATTAATGTGACTATTATTAGCACTAATTATTGTCTCCTTGATTTCCTTTTCCTTCACTCTGCAGGCAACAGTGAAGGGAACACTTAATTTGTGAGGTCTGAGAGATGTTATTGGAGTAGCATGATCTTGCAGCAAGTTGACAAGCGTTCATAGACAAATCCAACATCCGATATTACATTCTTATTAATTTAATGAAGTTATGTTACAGAAGACTTAATGTCGTACAGTAGAAAGGTCCACCTTTACAAAAACGTCCTTTGAAGATGAGGAAATATGATTCATGGCATGACTGAAAATGTACAAAGAGGATCTCCTCAAATAAAACTTATAACCGAGATAAAAACCCGGACACATTATATTAATTAAGTTGTTTGACTTAAATGACTGACAGGTATGTGTGAAGAGGCAAACAGTTGAGGGAAAGAGAGAAATCTGCTCGTAGCCATGCATATCAAGTGAGGTACACACAATGCCGTAATTCTGAGATACTATAATGCCACAGTGGTAGCATGTTCACATTTAACATTGCTCCTCCTGCTGCCCAACCAGTGGTGCAGATTGTACTGCTTCATATTTGCATAGCGATCCATTAAAACCACCTGAAAGGTGAAACAACACCTTCGCAGTGAACATTCTGGCTTTAGCCTCCACAGCTCACCTTATTGTAAGTACAAATACATCATCCAGTCCTCAGCAGGCCGTTACATTTCAAAACAAACAAGCAACAGTTAATTTCACGGTTGCACTATTTTTCATAAAAAACAAGACTGACGATGAGAAGTTCTGCATAAGAGGTTGCATCACAGTTTGAATGTCTGATCTGTACAATAGTGTCTTTGGTCCAGTCACAAAAAAATCTTCAGTTGAAGTAAGTTCAGCTTTTTTTTGTCCTCCCCAGACGGCATTGTATTTATGTGGATTAGAGTCATTTGAACGGTGAAACATCTTCAACTGTACAACTATGACATTCCTCGAATATCCAAATAATGCAGTAACGCAGTTGGTGTTGGATATTTGGGAAAGAACGGGCTCTTGAAATTGAACTTGCCATCATGGGTTATTGTTGGTTTTCCACAGGCTAGAGTCACTCTTCATGCAAATCCATTCTGTATGGTGTCCTGGAAAATGATCCTCCTGACACACCTTGTATCTGTATATACACTTCTTCCTTATAATCCATTAAGCTGGATCGAAGAACAAAGCCAGTTCCACAGTGTGGTCTCTCAGGTTGTTTCTTCCAAGCTGTTGTTCGCAGTCCGCCCATGAAGGTCGATGATGAGGATCTGTGCGGAGGCAAAAAAAATAATAATTCAGTTCATGTGTTGTGCAAGTTCAAACTTCATTTTACATCATATTTTTTTTATCATCCAGCTTGTTCCCATCTTGCAGAATTTGTGTATATTTGTTTTCATGGTTTGATGAGTTTTCTATTTAACTACATTAACTTACCATGTTTTACTGTATACATACAAAACAAATGTATGTGTGTTTGTTGAGAATGCTGTATTAGTAAATGATGAGTACTTAAATAGAGAAGATTAGAC
>CAEMYA010000018.1:6071074-6103906 GCA_903131615.1 Diplodus sargus | reverse complement strand
AACTTACCATGTTTTACTGAATACATACAAAACAAATGTATGTGTGTTTGTATGCTGTATTAGTAAATGATGAGTACTTAAATAGAGAAGATTAGACGAGACAGAGGCCTGGTGAGGACAGTGTGTATCTGTGTGTGTGTGTGTGTGTGTGTGTGTGTGTGTGTGTGTGTGTGTGTGTGTGTGTGTGTGTGTGTGTGTGTGTGTGTGTGTGCGTGTGTGTGTGTGTGTGTGTACGTGTGTGTGAGTACAGGCGAGGGGGTTTCACAATGTGGTCTTCACGGTCTGGTGCCTCACATGCATGAAAGGAGGGATGTATGAGATGACAGAGGAAAAGATGGAAGGAGGGGAACAGAGGGTGCAACGTGACACAAGAGAGCAGGAGAGCAATAGAAAAAAATGAACTTTTAAACACAAATCATAATTAAATATGCTTTATTCTTAAATTGATCGGGACTATGTGATGGGAAGGAAACACAGAGGGCAAAGATAAAGACAGCCTAGACTGACAAATTGGACTAGCTGTTCCAGGGTGCAGCTGTTAGACAAACTTGTGTATTCGGGGTGCAGAGATGAACTCTGCTGCTCAGATCCCGTCAGTTCAGTGTGCTGGGTTATTGTTATACTGCCATCTTGGGTTCACAGCTTGTGAAAGGTTTTACTCAAAGCACAAAACAAAAAGGCTCACTTCTGTATGTATTATTGGGTCCTTTAAAGACCCATTTACTGTTTAAAATATTCATTATTCAATGTCTTTGTTCATACCACTCAGATTATGAAAATTAAGGTGCTCTTCGTTCTGCTGTTTACTAAATTATGGCTTTTGAGAGCAACACAAGTATGTTTTGTCATTTCTCCCATAAAATGTTTGTCTCATTTTGTTTCTATCAGAGAGGGGTGGGTCACATTCATGCATTTAATGCAAAAAAAAAAGTCAAACCTCCCAGGGGACGATGATCTCCTCGCTGAGTTAAAACAAACAAAAAATGGTGAGTAACGTTTGCTGCAGACTGGCTCATTACTTTCGCTGAGTGATGCAACACTAATGCTGCTAATAAGCTCTTTTTAGAACTCAGTGGGTGTTCCTCCGAGAAGTATATATTTGTTTTTCAGCCCGGGAAAGTATGAGCGACCCTTGACCATTATTGAAGTACAACGGTGTGATTGGCTCTTAATATTCTCGACTAGATACAGCTTTTATTAGCTTTTTAGAAATGTATCTAAGTGTAAATTGGTGTGGGGGTGGTAGAGATGTGTGTCTTGTATTTAAGCAAATGTAAATTAAGTAGATTTATGTATTTTCTTTTGTTAGTGGATGTAAATGGGGGTGTGTATAGAGGTTACCAATTATGTTGTGTAAATATGGGAATAAAAATGGTGGGTTAAACATGTGGTAGGCAGTGGATCCCGGCGGATGGAATATTCCAGGGTCGTTAGCTGTGACACCCTATAAATAGGCGCCATTTAACAACCTGGGTGTCGTTGTGCTGATGTCTCCATGCTCTTTTCATGCTGATGTCCTCATGCGGTTTGCTGAGATGGTTGGATGAATAAAGAACCACCTCTGTGGCCCACCTCAAACCTGCCTGTGGATCATTCTTTGCTGTACCATCCAGCCGTAATTGTGGTTGCTCTCACATCGCTTTCCAATGCAGATATCTGTTTACGAAGATCAGCTCAAATGTCGCCTCGTGTCAATTTCTCACGTCTCAATTTGCTAATCCGATTGTAAACAGCAAGGAATGAAATGAAACAGAAGAGATATTTACATATCCATTATCTAGTTATCCCCGAAACAATGGCCAGCGCCCCCGCAGGCTGAATAGTCATCACACCATCCGAGATTGTTGTCATTACTGTGCACTTGACACTGAAACAGGAAACCTGCGTATCCTCAGGTTGTGATTCTAAGCTTCCAATTTCTTTCACAAATGACAGGCGTTATCTTTGCCTCTTTCTAGCACGTTTAGCTCCCCATTTACAAAACATTTATTTCAAACATAACATCTATTGTTAGAGAGAACTTTCTGACACATAAAAGCGTGAAAAAACGTTTAAAAAGTCTCAAGTGGTTTTTTTTTGCAGGTGATTCCAGACTTTTGAACACTGATGTAAGTAAATGTAAAGTGTGATCGCAAACTTTGTTTACACCACTGACACCAGTAGCTATGGTACTTCCAGTTCTCACCTCCTGCCTGGGCGGTCGAGTCATCGGTGGCACTGGGCTGGTAAACGGGGCCTGGAGGTGGACTTCAGAGATATTATCCTTCACGTCTACAGTACGTGACTGTGCAGGCAGGCTGGTTGGAGGATGCTGTTGATCATCGTGTCTATGGCAACAGATGCTCAAGCTCTTGTTTACATGCATTCTTCTTTGTGGAGTCGACTGAGTCAGCTCCAAACGTTTGAGATCACTGAGTAGAAACACATCGACGGTATCTAATTAGTTGAAATAAGTCCATGCTTGCAGGGAAACTGGCTGCTGATTGGACGATGCAGAGAGCAGGATGAGGTAAAGTGTAGGTGGTGGTGAACAGTGGACAGCTGAGCTTCTACCGACCAAACGAAGACCACAACACTGACTGGAGTGTAATTCTTGCTGTTATGTAATGTATGGGTGCTGATGGTGGTTATATACAAGCTTTTCTAACAAGTTCTTCTCGTTTGTGTTTTAATCCCAAGTGCAGCAAATAAAGCAAAGCGATAGAGTTTAGACATATAGAAAAATAAAATGTTTGAACCTCTAGTTTTAAGGTTTGCCATGTATGCTCAAAAGGGTATAATACGGCTAGAAAAAAGGAGGTGAAGACCAAATTTTTTTTTTTTTCTATCTGACAAAAATCAGCCATACAAAGTGTCAGTGATGCTCTTGCTCCTGCACGTTTTACTTATCTTTCCTCACTGATTCTTCTTGTCATGTACTACTACTGCTGTCGCTCTCTGCTACATCCTCCTCCTTTACTCTCTAGTCTTCCCTTGTCCCGTCTTACCGGTCCACTCATTTCCTCACTCCCGACTCTTACACAATGCCTCTTTTCCCGTCACTTGTCTGAAGCGCTAATGGCGGAAATGAAAATGAGCATTTCCTGCCTCATTAGCTTCCCTCGCTCTTCCACATCTTCCTTTTTCACTTCATGTGTCACTCATCGCCACTCTTTATCTCAGATGACTAGCGTTACAAATTCTTCCTCTCTCCGCTCCTTTAGACTCCATCTCCGTCTCTGATGGCTGAAGTTAGCTCTATTCTGTCCATAGAGTCGTCTTCTAATATACTCAGCCACGGAGATACGATTTGCTCTGACCGCTCTAATAGCCGCCAGGGGCACGCTTCCCTCTGGTATATCGAGCGAGGGAGGGGAAAATGGAAGTGAGCTCTATAGGCGCATTACAACTCATTACTCTGCCCAGCACTGACAGGAGGATGAAGCGGTTTCACAATGGCCGGATCACAACTCAGAGTAAGAGAGACACATATGCAAACACATGTATATGTGTAAACATGTACCGATGCATTGGAGGACACTGACTGCACGATCAAGTCTGACTGGATGGGGGAAAAAACTACATGATGCAGGAAAATATGTTAAAGAATCATCTGAGACAGCGTGGTGGCGCGATCAGGAAGATTCTGTTTTTACATACAATACTCGATGGCCTGATAATGTGCCACGCGTCATATAAACTGTCAAGAACAACCATAACAATGCAAGACAGAGTTACTGTATCTTCAACAAGTCTGACAAATGAACCGTAATTTCCATGCACAATGACACATCTGATGTATTTAGATGACACCCTTGGTGTCAGAATGAAAAGTGTGAGTGCCTCTTAAACAGATGCCTGATTAAATGCAGAATATGTCAGCAAGGGACGCGATTTTGGCACCGGTAACGTTCTGGTTTCTGTCAGTAGACTGTTGGTAGAGAGCTTTGATTGCATTTCGTCTCAAGCTCAAGTGACCAGCGCACTAAAGAGGAAGTCTTGCAGCAGCTATTGCTGGCTTCACACCAGAAGCCCCAAAACTTTAGCTGTTGCCAATTGGCTCCAAGATTGGTGCCACTAAGACAGTTACACATCAGATAAATTGCCAGAATAAAGCTTTTTTTCTGATATGAGGCCGCCATGATTAAAGTTTGGTTAGGTTAAGGGAAAAATATCCTTTAGCTATTGATGATGCACAGGAGTAGTATTTGTTCACTCATTTACATTTAGGGCATTTAGCAGATGCTTTTGTCCAATAGTTCAATAGTCCCACATCTATTTGGAGATTTATAGCATTTTGAATCTCAGTGCTCCTCTAAACTGTTTTGGTTCAGTCTCGCCGCTTTCATCTACATTGTTTTTGATCACAGCAGAACTTACTTTTCCAGACAGTTCACAATGGGCTGATGGATACGGGTATGGTTCGATTCTCCTGCTACTTTCCAGTTCTATTAGCTTACTTTTTGACCTCCGCTGACCTGATCCACCCACATCGTTCTCATTCTGTATCTCCCCTCTCTGCCTCTTCTTCTTCCACCCTTGCCTCTTCCCTCCATCAGCTTTATGAGATTTCATCTCCTCTCTAACAATCTCAGAGTGATTTGAAGGGAGCTCAAAGTAATGGCGCTATACTTTTTAATGATGTATTTATCCTTATAATGGGGAAAATGTAACCCTGACAGAAAGAAAGGCCCCTGCGTGACCCTTCTCGCTTGTTAAATTTCAACATATCACTGCTCTCTCACAGCTGAGCCCTGCTTCTTCTAGATCCAGTTTGCTTCCTCTGGGCTTTTTTAGGATGCTACGGTTTCTTCAAATGCAAGCCATGCATGTCAAATGAACTGGAGCTTTTAAATTAGCTAACAGCGTGGATGCTTGTGGACACTAGGAAGACGTACACAAGTCGCATCAAGAGGTTGTCGTAATAATTAGTTAAACCCCTCCCCCATGCAGCATTCGTCCAATCATAGCGTAGTAACTATAAATAGATAAAGCAAGCGTCTTCAAGTTTTCTCCACATGCGGAAACAGTGTACATGGGCCTGTAGGAAAATAGATATATGTGTAAAGAGTTCAGGGTTTTGTAGACAGATTACACATGTACGGAACACATGTGATAGCCTCTATGTCTTCTCTAATGTTAGCTAAAAATTTTAGCATGTCTCGCCAATTAGCTTACTGTCATGAACGAATAATATACATCTAAAAAAAAGGATCAGCATCCAGTTAACATGGAAAACACCATTTCCGGTTAAGCGACTGGACGTGTAAATCATGCAAATAATTTGTGAAAGGTGTCGTAGGGGCTAGGAACAAGGTGTCCCGTTCCTTACTTGGGAAACTTTACACTCCAGCAGCCCAGCCTCATCGTGCAGACCTTTGAATAGTCGTTCATGTGTTATCTCTCGTGTCATTTCATGCGGCAAATGTCATAGAGAAAATATATGTCCTATGGCGTAGTATAAGTAGCGAGAAATTTGGGTCAAATAAACAGTCACACTTAAATATGTCACATTTGTGATGTTAGATAACTTGCATAATTTCGGCCTCCGTGACGCAAGCTGACTTATGTTTCCCCAACTATGGTCTTCCGAAACTTAACCAGGTAGTTTTGATTCCTAAACGTAACCAAAGAGCAACAATTTCATGATGACTGTATGTTTATTATTGTAACATCGATGGTGAAGTTCAAACGCCAGTATAGTGAAGGTCCCCTGACTTCGTCTTCTGCTATATATCCAAAACGTATAAAATGTGGATGGCGTTCAAAGACATGCAAAAAGTTTCAAATGACATGTTGCTTTAACCAATAAGTGTATTTTAAGACACTTGAGGTTTTCATTATGAAACAAGGTCAATTCACGCGTGAGAGAGGCAAAAACTCAACTAAACTAACATTAGCTTAATTAGCTAGCTGGCTCCAGTCGCTAAAATCAGCCAGCGACACGTTCAGTCCGCTGCTAGAAAAAAAAAAGCTGCTTCTTCTACCTCTGTGCGAAATCAGATGCATTTTTTTAAAGATAAAGTATTGACAGGGGCAGCAACAGTAACTCAGGGGGCAAATTGGGGGTAAATCCCTCCCATTCAGAATTAGTCAAGGAAATATACTACATGCTTGAAATGTAAGAATAAAACCAACAGAATAGAAAAGAACAGTATAGACAGCACAGGTTGGAGTTCAGCACTTTGTTCGAGCATCGTCAGGATGTCAGAGGCCGTCGTAGGGCTCAATCCTCATGTGCAGCGTCAACAGTAGATCTCATACTGGCCTCTGATCTAACTCAGGGATCAAGCTATGATCTTGTCTAATCCTTGTAGTTAGGAGTGACCTCTGAGCTTGTGATGAATGGGTTTATATAACATCAGCGTGGCTTGCATAACCAACTGACCATTGGCAAGCATAGTACATCATTTTTAAGGCCACAGCTTTATTTTAGCCTGGAATCCAAACTGAATAATTTTAGTATTTTTTTGCTCAGGGGCGCTCATGAAATATGTTAATATGGTGCTCACTTGTAGGTTGGAATGAACATCCCTGTGACCCATTTAGATTCTCAAACTACAAAGGGCAAACCTGAGGACAGGTTTTTCTGAATGTGCTCTTGAGTTTTTTGAGAAAGCACGTGTTAATTTCACAGATAATTAAAATGCATATGAGCTGCTAATGTAATAGTGATGATAAGCCATGGTATCTACATGATGTTGAGTTTTAAGCTAGTGTGTTTGTGCCAGGCAAATGATTGAATGGCTGCTGATAGTGATGGATCAAACATCTAAGTGTTCTGTAGGCTCGATTTGGTTGATCCAGATGTTTGCAAAGTAGCTTTCTTGCTGGTTACAAAAAGGGTTTCACAAAGTATAATCATGCATGGTATCAGTCTCTTTGTGGTCTTGTTTGGTCGGTTTTCCAGCTTTTAAGTGAGATTTGTCTCAGCAGCAGTTCTAGAAGTCCCTCATTGTGTCTCTAAGTCATGTTCAAACTAAATTTAGAAGCTTGTCTTAAATGTTTTGCACTTGAACTGAACAGATAGTGTTTGACATTGTCTGTCTCTCTCTCTCTCTCTCTCTATCTCTCTCTGTCAGATCATTATGTAATTTAAATAAATTAATCAAGTTTTGTGTTCCTGATTGCGTAATTTATTTTCATTTAATTTGGTGAGAGAAATGCCAAAAATAATTTAATTAAGAATCCCATGCAAATTCCCTTTCAAACTAAAGCTCACACTCGTCGATCTAACAGTAAGGCTATTTACATCATATATGAAGAAAAATATATCTATCAGGCTATACAAGATTTCCCATTATCTGACAGTACTTCGATCGTAGCTTCCATCTCGTCAGAAGGCACAGGCGCAAACCACAGCCACCACCACTATGTTGCCAATGGTTGCCAGCACAGCAATCCACAGCCAAATGGTGTCACTGGACACTTTCCCATCATCCTCTGCTTCTGAGGGTCGAGAGTAGCCGGCGTTGAGGTTGGAGGTGGACGTCTGCAAGGACGTGTTGCCATTGTATGGAGAATCCATGAAGGCCCCGCTCACAGCCGGGAAATGCTGTCAGGAGAGAGGGAGAGGAACTCGGTTAAAGTCTGTGAAGATTCATCCCAGTCACTTTTGTGCGAAGTCTACGTTGAAATCCACGTCGACTTCAAAACTGCAGTTCAGTGATTTGGATTCAACTTTCTCCAGACAAATTAATTGATTCTGATATTCTCATATTGGATTCCGCTCTGAGTGCTGAGTTCACCGAGAGGCTCGACTGAAATCACACACGCCAACATGTTCGCTTCACCTTCAGTATGAACACACCAGGTATTTTTAGTATCAAAGGGCTAAACATTTGGATGCTTTCAATCCTCAATGAATCCTGCAATGATAGGGATGGCATGGCTGAACAATAACATGTTCTGTTCAGGAGGTAAAGGCCACAGATGTGCCTGGTCCCAGGACAGCTATACAGTACTGCGGCGAGGAATCAGCATCTCAGAGGGGTTAATTCTCAGACGTATTAAGTCTGACACATGCTTCGTATATACTGAAAGAGACAAACACACACAGAGTACGGAAGAGAAAGGCAGAAACAAAAAAAAATAGCGATGTGGATAATGAATACAAATGTTTGCCTCAGCTGGATGTATTGTGTCCCTGAGGGGCTTCCATAGCACTGTCTGTGGTATGGTAACTATCTCAGGTCATTAATAACCTAGAAAGTAGAAGAACCACACACACACAGTCTACTTCCTTTCTTTATTTCTTTGTCTCACACACATAAACACACACATTTATACATTTAACCCTAGTTTTAGTTGCTAGCGTCGCTGCAAATCTTTATTCTGGAGATGTGACACCTGCGCTACAGATACACAGATGGCACGCTCAGGTGCGTGAGCATAATCTACTGACACTTTTCACACAAGCTCTCAGCACGCAGCAAAAAAGACAGTAACACAAGCACACGGGCTGTCTCGGACGCTCACATGTAAAACTACAGCCCGATCAGTGTGATTGAAACAGACAGCGTAGTGACCATTAATAATTCTAGCTGTTCTCTGACAGCTGAAAGATTCAAGTGAGTTTGACCCTTTAACTTGCGGGTGTTTTAGCACCTAAAAGCACAACGCTGTTATTGCTGAACTGCGTCACTTCTGCTCTGAGCGTCCAAAAATAGAAGTCAACAAGAGGAAGAAGTGAAGTTACTGGACAAGTCCTCATATGATCTGGCATGCAGAAGGTCGTCATTTCTTTGAGGATTCAAAGTTTGATCTGTGTAACTTAAAGGAAAAAAAACTACAGAAGGATGACAAGGCATTTCTGGAGGGGGAGGTAATAGTGTTCCACTACTATAGCCTTGGATTAACCTATTCACTGTAAAGACCTTTTACTATCATTACAGACACATTTTTTTATCATCATCTTCCTTATATTTTGAGTTAAGCTGTGTCTAGAAAAAAGCAACTGAAAAATATGTTTCTTGCTGCAAAAACTGCACTTTGACCAGAGCCATTTAGCCTTTCAAACTGGGAGCGCTTGCTAGACATAAAAAAAGTAAGGACACCTTCATGTTGAAGGCAGCAACTTAAAGAAACAAACCTACCCAGAAAGACCGGACAGGAGGGAGAGAAAATATGTATCCTACGGAAGAATTTCGAAGAAGTTTGGAGCATTGAGCGATGGACTTCACAGGACAATATTCACAATTTGGATTAATTTGATGAACCCCTTTTTGATTCTTTTGATCAGTGGACCCTTACGGACTAAAGGAATATATATTATCAGGGAATGGACACGAATTAGGACTTTATGACTGCTACAAGTGTAGGGACTCAGCACTTTACTTTTTTCTGTCTCCTTTGCTGAGCATGCCAGCAAATCTGGATGAATTATTCATCAGTTCACATGGTTTCTGTTAAATAAGCTAAACCACTGAGTTGTGTCAAAAGTCAAAACATTTATATATCTTTATGTCTCGAGCTAACCAGTGGGTCCTGGCTGGTAATGCATTACCAGACTTAGTAACTTTGATAAAATTACAGTTATGTTACTTTTGTAAGTACAGTTCAGGACTTGTACCATGCTGAGAATAGTTTAAATTCATCCTCAGCATATTGGGGGGAAGATGTTAAAGGAAGATGTAAAACATTAAACATATTGACATTTACTTAGATGTTTAGTGAAACATGAAATAATAAAGTTCTGGAAAACACCTGAATGGCACGAGCAGGTGCAAACCTTTATTACGCAGATGACGAATAGCTGATGTTGCTGACTCTCTGCATCAGTGTGACTGCAGCTGAGGTCAAAACCACCGCGATTGTAAATAGATTTGTTTTTTTCTCTCCAGTCTGGTTTGCTTTGAACCCCAAGTGCTTCTCAGGCTGCTCTCATGTCCTCATCCAACCCATCTCTGTGCTCCGACTGCAGATGTGTCTTCAGGACAAATCATTACAGAGAAAAACATGTCGTTTTATATGTCTCATACAAAAAAACGAGGGCTACAAGGGAAAACCGTGATGAGACATCAAGTGCTAAGGTTCAGTCGGTGTCTGCACAAGGGTTTAGAGGTAATTAACCTCAAATACTTCCCTACAGACTTTAGAGAAGAATCTAAATAACATTAGTTTGCCACTGGCTTTGGTAAAGTTCAGCCACCCACTCTGAATGAGGGGTCAAGGAATCACTCAGGGGCATGACCCGAGGTTATCGGACACCACTTGTCCGAGAGGAGGTGATGACCACTCATACGTGCTCCAAATGTCTGCTGGTTTTAGACACATCAGCTTCTACTGTCTGTCCTCACATCAGCTACGGTCCACATGAGTGGAGTTTGAAATAGTGTGTGGACAAGTCAGAGAGACACTGAAGCTACTCCAGGCAGTCTATACAGATAGTGTGGACATAAAGATACTCGCCATATTTTTCAGTGAGGACAAGGAGATAGTACAAACAATATACTACTGGAAGAGTGGCAACTTAGAAAACACATTTATATGAAAGATTAATGTTTTCAGGGATATACAGATATGAAAGTATGTCTCATCTAATAAGTATGCATATCAGACCGTACATGTTATACATTAGGACGAAATCCTACTGATGTATAGGATGGTGATTTTCCTTTATGCATCATTTCCTTCATGCATGTACAACTGTCTCATCTCATCCCTGTAATACAGATATCTGTGTGTGTGTGTGTGTGTGTGTGTGTGTGTGTGTGTGTGTGTGTGCCAGTCTCTCCCTCTCAGAAGTGAAAAAAAAAAGAGTCTAAAATGTTACAACCTTTAATACATGGTGGCATAATTTATGAAGAAACTTTAAGAGCTCTCACATAAGCCACTTAATATCTATATTTAATTAAAGCTGCCTCCCAGGGTTTTTCACGAGTAAGGGAAGGGGACGTTTACTGTTCTCATGCTGGTTTTTAGAACACGTCCCAGTACCTAAACAATAGAATAGGTTATTGTCATTGTTTTAGCTAACTTCCAGTCCGTTCTACAGATCAGAGTCCCCTTCCTCCTCATCCATCGCCACATGAAGTGGTAGTCGCCTGACATGGCAGCAAACACAGTTAACACCGTAAACGTTCATCTGGCCCACATACCAAGTGGAATGATGAAACTTTGGCGGTCCACTCCTGTTTGCTAGATCTGAGCTACGTGTAGGCAATCACATGGCCAGACGTCAGCCAAGAGCGAACCAAATTAACCAGAACTGGCTAAAATCTGAGCCACAGTTCATTCTATTCCTGCTTGTGGCTCAGATCTGGCAAACAAGAATGGACCGCCTAAGTGCCATCATTCCATGCGGTATGTTGGCCGGATGAGGGTGTCTGGTGCAGTTTCTGGTACAGTGGAACTCCTACGTTATGGAGCTCTCTGTCCTGATTGGTCAGTAACTGTGGTCTTTCCCCTCTCTGCTCATGCAGTAAAGGAGAATATACATTTCCTGGTATTCCCTACAACTTTATCCAAACACTGTATAGCAGTGATTATAAATTAATGTTGGTAACGTTAGCTTGCTCACAACATTTTCACCGAAAGTATGTGCAAGTTAGAAGAGTTGTTTTTTAAAGTGGAGAAATATGAGTTTATCAGGACACACAACAAGCACTCGATCAAGTAGATGTTGCTTTTTTTAGATTTTAGTATAACAAGTGTGCCCAGGTGTGACCGGGATTGTCATTGTAAAAAGTATTTGTTCCTCAAAGAAATTTCTATTTTAGCTATGTGTAACTTGTGTTTTACCCACCTTTGATTGCCAACAAAAGGTAAATGTAGGCAAGAATCGTAATAAAATGCTAAAATGCAGCTTTCTGGGTTTATAAAAGGGAAAATTAAGGCACCTAAAACATGCATCTGACTATATAATCATAAAGACAGGATCCAAAAATTAAAATAAACATTTTCTATTAACTGAATGTATTCTCATCCTCATTAAAAAAGTCTCTGCCTAGAAGCTATATCTCATTCTGTGAGTAAAACAGCACTGAAAGGTCATCCACAAAAAACAGCACTGAGTGTGTGATCATGTGCGAGATTTATTACAGCACACGCCTGGAAGACAAACTACCTACCCAAAGATTTCATGAGTTTTTAGAACCACACTGTCTAAAACCCCAAAACTGAATGTGTCTTTCAGCGCTGCGTAGTCAAGTGAAAGGTGTCAATTTAAGTATGTTCTGGATCAGGAACATATTGCAATCTCATCTTTCTATTTACAGGAAGAGACCTGATTATATGATCTAAAAGCTGATGTGAGAAGTGCTCTTGTTCCAGATGAGAGGTATTTGGTCGGACAGTTGAAACTGAGTGAATATAAAACCAAGAGGTTGTCAGACAAGTCACATCTATCTGAATATACAGATCAGAAGAGCAGATCAACCTGGTGATCGGATGGATCACACTGTTTGTGATTCTATTTGCACCCTTTCCTCATTGAAACTCAGTGATTGAAGTGGGCCGGTTCTCATTTGACTCTTTACTAGTTTATTCTCTCCCCGTATCAGGCTGTCTGGGAGAGTCATAATGGCCTTAAATAAACTATATTACCAGAGGGCACGACATGACATTTTCCATCCCATTCTCGCCTGTCGCTCTTCTTTGATGCTTCATTTGTGTGACACACACACAGCAACATAGTTGGATCGGCCATCGTGTGAACCATTGGGGCCACCCATGGTGATTCTGTGGGCCGCTTGTGCCGCTTGTGCCACTGTGCGCAACCTGAATTCCAACATGTCAATAAATATAAATAAAAGTATGTGATGTAAGTAGGGCTGTCAAACGATTAATTTTTTTTTTATCGCGATTAATCGCATTTTGTCCATAGTTAACTCGCGATTAATCGCAAATGAATCGCAATTTTTTGGCACATTTTTTTCTGTTCTAAATATATCTTAATGTGTTTTTTTCATGGTCTTAATATTTTAAAGACTCTTCTCCCAGAAGTTCACTTATGCACGTGTAATACAAGTGAAAAAGTACTTCAGTTAGGAACCTGATTCTGTCTCTCTCTCTCTCTCTCTCTCTCTCTCACACACACACACACACACACACACACACACCCTTTTTTTCTCTCTCTCTCTCTCTCATACACAAACACACACATACACACACACACACACTCTCTCTCTCTCTGTGTCACACACACACACACAATCACCCTCTCTCTCTCTCTCTCTCCAGGACTGTCGCCATCCTCTTCAGCTTATGTGTTGTTGGCATGGTGACTTTGGTCTCATGTAGGGATGAGCTTGCGTTGGCTTACAAATGATATTTGAGACTCAATGTACTTCAATGGTAACTCATTTCATGTGGACAGTACGTGCAGATAACTTTTGTCCTATCGACCATCTGGCAGTGTTTTGAAAGTGAATTTGCCTGACATAAGTCCTTTCTCCATTTCTTTTCGCTTTTCAGTCCACTGTGTTTTCCCCGAACCGCCAAACCTGCTTCTTCTTCTTCTGATTCCCTTTCTTATTCTTCTGCCACCGCCTGGATCAAGACTACAGGTGCCACCGGCAGCCGTAAATCATACAATGCGCGTTTCTTTTTTTTTATATACTGAGTGTTAATCGCGTGTTTAAAAAAATAACGGCATTAAGAGGATGTTGCATTAACGCACGATTAACGCGTTAACTTTAACAGCCCTAGATGTAAGTTAACTTATGTTCATGAGCTTAAAAAAGTGTTGACTCTTGGTGTCATATAAGACACAAACAGAATGGAACAGTAGACAAATCCATCTACCACAGCCTCCACCCTACATGGAATTTCTTGCTCTTTATACTACCTCAGCTGACTTCCTCCTTTGCTCCTGTTAAAATGCCTTCAGCCACTAGAGGTCATTTAACCTCTTTAAACAATCGAAAAAAGGGAGGATGTGATTTAAGGGTGGAAAGAGCAGCATGTAGTTATTTGCCATCGTTACTACCAACAACAGGAATATATTTTGTATCTCACACAAAACATTTTTTATGGGAATTTTATTGCTGTGTTTCCGACACTACAGACAAAAGAATGCCTCTTATTGGTTTGAGCATTTAAATTGCACACCTCAAATTCAGATCACGTTCTGGAACAGACAAGAGGTCAGAAAATGGCAGCATTATAATCTAATATCAGGATGTTTTCACATGTATTTTGTGATGCTAAATAAACAATACATTCATTCATATATAAATCTGCTGCTTTGGCTACCACGATGTATTAACTTTAACCTAAATTGTCCAGATATTGCTGGTAAATCCTACCAGTTTATCTGCATTTCACACTTAACGCTCCACAGTCCTGCGTGGTTATTAATGACTTGTAAGAAGGACTCGGTAAGTTAATACTTAAACCAGCCCAGGGAAATTTAGATACTATGGTAAGATGTTACATGTTCTGTACATTTTCTTAATTAAGTATCAGTGTCTTAGATACTATAGAATATTAAATGAGTGGTGGGAACCAGAGCGCTCCTAGACATATAGACCCTCACACACAGACACACTCACTTACACACACTGCGCTGCATGTAACACGCTGTGTAGAAATACGGCAATCTGTTCATTCAGACTATATACAAGGAACTGACCTTTCTATGACCATTTCACAGTTTCTTCTAATCTATTGTTAGATTACTTTTGTAATTAATTGAAAGGGAGCCAAAAGACCCTTGTTTTTGCAGTCTTACTGAACCGTCACATACATGTATACTTTTTTTCTTGTACATGAACATTTAAATTGATGAAGAATCACACACACACAATCAGAACCCACAAGTGTGTGTATCAGAACATTAGTGGAATGTCTCAGTTGTTTTGAACTGCAGGAATCACCAATGATATACTATTTGACGATATTTAAGAGCCTCACACAAACGCTTGGACATATATGGCGACAAAGTAAAATCAAGAAGAGCTGGCATGATGATGATGAAGTAAGGTGACTCCTCATTTACCGTGTGGGGGCTATTTCAACAACGTGCCAGGTACAGTTACAGAAAACTGACACCTGCTGAGATGGTAGTTCAATTCAGGACCCGCATAGTGATCGGTGATTTGATAAAGTTGTTGAGACACAATCAGTCAACATGGAGACATGATGAAGCTCTAAAGAAACAGCATAAACGAGGTGATTACTTACTTAAAAAAATCAAGATTTTACTCCCCAAAAATGAAACACATTCATAGTCATAAAATATTAGTTCGCAAGACACATCTGGTTCCGAAAGTAGGTTTTCATTCTGAAACACACCCAAGCATCACAGCAGCGGTACAGATGTAAGTGCTAGGCTGCCGGTGTTATGTCAGATCATACAAGCTCGTACAAGACTCCACCTTGTGCACATCCCAACGTACGATGTGGAAATAAAAGCTCATCCGCTGCTGCCACTTTTGACTGAATAAAATATGTTAGATATGTCTGTCTCTGGCAACATTTTTCTTGCATCGGGAGCAGCAGGGCATCAC
Organism: Diplodus sargus; assembly: GCA_903131615.1. Lineage (NCBI taxonomy): Eukaryota > Metazoa > Chordata > Actinopteri > Spariformes > Sparidae > Diplodus > Diplodus sargus. The sequence continues at coordinate 6,088,475 of CAEMYA010000018.1, read as the reverse complement.
AGGACCAATGAAGCCGACTTAGTAACTTCAGAAACATGCCAGGTAATTGCAGCCAAAGAATGTCCATCACGTATACGATACCATACGATGCGATGCGACTTTCCTCAGTCAGTTTACACAGAAATTCATTTAGTGTCCTCAGGCAGCTCTGCTCAAGAAGTGTGACACACACAGATACACGTAGGGCACATATTCATAAAGCACATCATGACCATGAATCATATCACATAGAAAAAATAAATAAGGTTCCCTGCTACCCTATTTTTGTTGCTATTAGAATCTAAGCTCAGACAAACGGAAAAGCGAGATGCATTCATAGTTTGCGTTCCGTTAGAAGAGGTGGGTGAGAGGAGAAAGAGAGCGAAGAGAGAGTTGTACCTACTGCCGGCTCTATGTGAAGAAAGAGATCAGATCTGCCCGTCCTGTCCTACACTCAGACTGAGTGCATCCAAAGAGAAGAGAAGAGCAGCGCTTAATGAGACTGAACTCCATGTGGGAGAGACAGAGAGAGAGAGAGAGAGAGAGAGAGAGAGAGAGTGGGAGTGTTCACTGAGAGAAAGAGAGAGAGAGATCCCTCCCAGTGAAAGAGAGAGTCGAACACACACATACACTGTGATAGCGTGTGTGAGACAGATTTAGACATCCTGCTGCGAGAGTGAGTGTAAAACAAGTGTGGCTGACACAGACAGAGAGAGACAGAGCACAGGATGGAGGTGTGGGTGTTAAAAACAAGAGTGTGTCGTGTGCGTCTGGGGTGACGGAGGGCAGGTGGATGTTTGCAGACTCACACGGCCCGAATACGTCACGTCTGAAAAAGTCATTCTGGCAGGTAATCTAACAATGTTTACTGCATGTCCTCTCCAGATTTATCGTGTAAAAAGATAAACTACTAGCCCAGCGGCTGACGCTTTTTTGCAGTCAGGTGTGAGAACCCTTTGAGTGACGCCTCAGTGAGTGGGGGGGGACTGACAACTGCACTCGAAACATCACCACTTTCATCCAGACGGCAGTGAGCCAAGAGGAAACAACACAATGACAAACGCTTGGAGCGACGGGGTGACTGGACACATGGCGTGACAGAAATCTAGAATCACATTTGAACCAACAGCACTGTGAGCACATGGGTGGTGGAGTCACCCTGAGTCACCGGGAGGATCAGCCTCCCTGCCTCTACGTCTGACACTGTGTGGACATGCAGGTAACAACAAGTGATCTAAAATCAGGCCTCCTATGTGTGTTTGTGTGTTTTACACGCATGCATGCATGCACATATGGCGTTCACCTGCGCATCTGCGCATACATCGGGACAGGATGTGTGTATATCGTTGTCTGCGTGCGCTCGTACAAATGTTAATGGCATGAATCTGTATGCGCGGGTGAATGCACATGCAGAGGTTAGAGAAGTCTCGGTGCTTGTGTGCTTTGTGGTCTGTGTGCGGATCAACACGGAGAACACCCGCGTTAACGCGTCATTTCCGTCATAATCACATTTCACTTATTTTCTGTTAAAAAGACGAAATACACACAAGTATTAATCAGATAATTTTTTGCGATCAGGGAGGAGTCTTTTTTTTTTCTTTGTAAGGCAGATTAAGTGCTTTTTGCTTGAAATCAGTAAATAAGTGTGACAAAAATAAACTTCTCTTTCTCTTTTCTCTTGCCCTCTAGCCAGCACTTGGGTGTCCACTGCCACTACTTCCTGTCTTATGTTATTCTTCTCTGAAAAGACAAGAACATAGGAGGCAGGAATAAAGACGGAGCGAGAGAGTAAACAGAGAAAGAGTAAGACGGGGTCATCAGATGTTGGACGTGACTGAACAGCAGTGACTCCATAATGTGTCATCGTGTCTTTCCTCCTCCTCCTCCATCTATACGTTTCTACATTCAGTCATCTTTTCCTTTCGTTACAGCCGTTTTTTTGTCTGTTCTTGGTCTCCCCTCTTTTTTGTCACCCTGTCTCAAATCAAACAGTCACATCTCATGACGTGAGCTATTACAAACTTTCATTCAACTCTATTTCTACCTCTTTCTTTCCACATCTCTCTGCCTCTACAAACGCAAACGTCCTTGATGCAATCTCTCCTTCCTGTCTGTCATCACATTTATTCTCTTTGTCATCACCGCTAAAGTCGTGTTACGCTCGCCTTTGATAACCTTCATCCTCTATACCATCCCTTTCTGTTCACCCACGCATCCTCCCTAGATCCTTGGTACCATCCCTTTGCAGTTACTGATTCCTAGTCTTGCATTCGTATGCAATTAATTAATAATAACAGCTTTAAAGGAATCACTGCCTGGATTATTTTCAGTGACAACGTGTTTTTGACCGAATTTAACAATGCCTGCAAACATGCGACCACTCAATATCTTGACGCCTGTGGGAGTGCAATACAGGTGAAAAGACATCTAAACAAAATCTTTCAATGACTTTCCAAGGACTCTGAAACTCAGAGCTCACATGTCTCCTTAACACCTATGTAAGGACACTCCCACACAGGGTTTAAAAGCCTGCAAGTCCCCTCCAGCTAGTTAAAACTAAAGGAGCCTCTTGCATGAGAGGTGTAATGTCTTGGCTCCAATACAGTGCACAACCTGGATGGCTGGGAACCTTCATCAACATAATGTGGCTGCATTATACAGTTAAATTTCCCTCAAAATGTATTTGCCGTTGCGAATAACAATTTCCAGGAAACAGATGACTGCTGACTGGACACAGACGGGACACCCTGGTATAGTGTACACCCAGGGATGCAGTGGTTGTCGGATTAGAAACAAACAGCTTCAACCCTCCACATCTCTGAAAACGAGAACTCTCAGCTGTGCGATGTATCAAGTGCACAACATAACTTTTGTGTATAATAAGTGGGCATATGAGCCTGCCTCCTGCTCCCATCTGTGAGTGTGAGTCCTGTGGGAGCTCGGAGGGAGGAAGCACATGTCGGTAGTCTATATACAGAATGTGTATGTTTGCATGAATGTGCCTGGCCCTGCTCTACATACACAGGTGCATGCGTCGCCTGTATGTATAAACATCCATCCTGTGTGACTGTGAAGTGACACGTACATGTAACTGTGTGTCTGTGTGTGTTTTTCGAGGAACGTGGCGGTTTATAAAGTTATATAATCTGCCTCTACATTGAGAAGAGATTCAGTAACTGCCTCTGGTGATCACACACACACACACACACACACGCCCACACAAGGCACAGATGAATGCGAACACATATGCAGCGGGGAACACACATTCATCAATCACAAGAAGTGCACACACACACACACACACACACACACACACGCAATGACGCGCTGGAGGCTCGGGGTTATTTGAAATGAGGGGGAATTTGAGCGGAATAAGGAGATTTTGGGTGAAGAAAAAAAAACAAACTCTCCCATAATTAGCCGTGGGTGTGGGGGAGAACAAAAGCGGACAGAACTCACTCATCATTTATGAGGCATTTGTCTCACAAGCTATTTGTTTCACAAGCTATTAGTGCGGCCCCACGACGTGAAATTTGCTCCTGGGCGCGGTGAATATTTCAGGCTCGTGCCACGCCGTCTCAAATGCAAAACACACACATTTTCTGGGGACGTTAAGTGTGGGTCTCAATCTGTGGCCGTTTCAACAGAAAAACAGCGATGAAAGAAACGAGGGGGAGGAGAGAAGAGAGAGAAATTAAAGGGTGAATAAACAGCCCCACAGCAGCCAGCTGTTCCTCCTCTTTCTGAAACATCTGTCATAGAGAACAGAAAGAAACGGAGAGAAGGTGAAGAAAGGAAACTACAGAGCAGATGAAGAGGGACGAGGGAGAGGAAACTGGAAACTTTCGAGAAAAACACTGTATGAATCATTATTTTCTCTAATGTGTGCTGTCTACCTGTGTGAGGTTTGAACAAAACAAGTGCAGCCAGGTACGTGCAGGCGTCCGCGCACTCGTGTATTCACATGCACAGAACCTCACAAACACTTCGCCTCCATGGCAAATTTCAGCTTCATGTTCAGTCAGAGATCATGTGTGTGGATTGTGTAGAGGTCTATCAGACAACACTTTTTCTTTTTGGTCATAGGCTCTTCCCACTGACAGGCAGTCCCTCACCTCCAACTGGCATGACACAAACACACCTTGACACACACACACACACACACCCAACCTCCATGCCAAATTTCGGCCTCACTTGAGAATACTGTGGTCGCTAAGAAGAGCGGCCTATAGAGCTGCAGGCCGCAGCCAAAAAGGATTTGGTGGTACAATGTGTTATAGTCCGTGTTTGTACTGCGGGTAAATTATGTGTGTAGGCTATTTTTGCGTATTCGATGTTTCTTTGTGCATGTAGGTGCACGAGTTCCCTTACCCTGACGTGTATTAAATGTTATATTTATAAAATTGTTTCATCATTTATGAAATGTATTGAAATCCCTGAAGGTTACTTGCTCTATCTCTTCTCTATAACAAGAGTTGACAGCCATGCTAGCAGCTCTGTTAGGACGTACTTTGGGAGAGCGGTGCTCTGAAATAATCAAATCAGTATTCTGAAATGCTAACAGGGACAGTTCTAATGGTATGTTTAGACTACAGGTAACAAACGTCGGGCTTTGTCTTTTCAATGGAAGCCAGCAATATGAACTTTCAAACCGAGGCACGACACTGAAGGAGGCTGAGACCAGTTTAAATCCCAACCTGTGGCCTTTCCTGTCAAACTAAGCTGTCCTCTACAGCAGACCCCAATGGCAACGTAACAACAGTGTAGCGTGAACACAGCACAGACCATATACCATCTGATTTAGCATGTTGACATGCCAACATCTGCATATCTCTCTATAAAAGCAAGGAATCTCTGTCTGTCTGTCTGTGTGTGTGTGTATGTGTGTGTATGTGTGTGTGTGTGTGTGTGTGTGTGTCAAATATCTCTGCGGATCAGGATCAGAATGACCTGAGAGTTTCAACATGGCTGCCATTTGGTTCAGTGGTGTGCGACTTCGCATTTGTTTGGACTGCAATGATACCATGAATAAATTATTTCATAAATGCTTTACACATTCTGGAGCATAGTCTATCGGAGCCCCCACAGTGACATGCGCATTAGAGCCAATCACTGCAGATCTCAAGCCTACGACACACATTAAGAAACAAGCGGATGTAAACCTGCGGCAGCGCGAGCTGGACCGGGAGTGAGACGGCGGTTCGGTCCCGTTCTGTTCTGTGCGTCTAAACTGACTGTTGTGGATTAATGAGACTAAACGAGACCGGACCGTGTCTGTTCGGGTCTGAGGAGAGCGGATTTATACCTGCAGCTGCGCGAGCTGGGCCGGGAGTTAGCCGGCAGTTCGGTCCCGTTCTGTTCTGTGCATGATCTAAACAGTCTGTTGTGGATTAATGAGACTAAACGAGACCGGACCGGTCTGTTCGGGTTTGAGGAGATGCGGAGACGCGCCAACAACAAAGTGGAATCGTAATCTGTGGATGTTCGTGTGTAGCTAGCTGCTAGCCGCTAACCGCTAACTAACCTACACAGCCCAACTCCCGAGCTGACGGACCGGACGCACCGACCTGTCCAAAACTTGACTTAGGGTAAATAATGTCCACCACGCTTTTTCGTGAACATTGCCGTCACGTTTGCTTTGTGTCAGGTGCAGAAGAAACGGTAAAAACGGGCTTTTGTCACGAAAGTGTTCAAGCAGCAAGTTTGGTTGTAGAGGAATAGGAAGTTGTGGGAGGGACGTCGGCGGATGATTGAAACGACGGTCGGGGTACAGACAGCGATATTGAGAATTATGAGATTTGTGACATTGAGCGTTTTTGGAGTGTATAGTAGTGTGTTATGTAGCGTTTGGTTTAATTTGTAGTGGAGTCGGTTTTTTGTTTAATGAGTCAAAACAATGAGAAGCTGAATGTGCAGCAGGCAGTGCAGCTCTTCATTCAGCTGGAAGGAGCTCAGGCAGACCTGCATTTAAATGTAAATAGTTACACAGAACTTTGTACATTTTTATAATGTATGCACTTATTCAGCAAAGAACAATTTATATTTGCATTATAAGTAATAAAAAATGGTTTGTTAAACATATTTGTGGTTTTCACAGTAAAAAAATCTAACTTTTTCTACTCGGATTTTATGTTTTTTTGTGATTTTAGGTCTATTGTGTTAATACAGTATCTCAAAATGAAAAAATAACTGTACAGTCACACATGTGAGGTTGTGCTGAAAATAATCGGCCAGTTATTCCCTGGAATATCGGATTTCACAACAAACCTAAATATCCCTGACATTCCCCCTTCAAACACAGTCTCATTTGGCCATCCATGAACATGCTTCTTAGCCTCCCACTTTTCTATATTTCCTACGGGCACCGCACTAGTTAGGACAAATACAACATACTATACACGAGTCATCTTCTGGGGACCACGAACAGCTGTACAAAATGTCATGGCATTCCTGGTCAACATCACCATCAATAAAACCGCATCGCTCACGTTGCTAAGAAACTGGTGTGAACACTCATAGCAGTAGAAATGCAATTAACATTCAAACTGAGCCTTTTCCTGGTGAGATGAGATGAGATCAGCAGCAGTTTTGTATGTATGATAAACTTGGAGTAGAGTACTGGCATTCTTCATTCCATTTGCATCACTTCAAAACTTTTAATCACTGAATTTGAGTCAGTCAGTGTCTCTGTCTACGTCCAGATTTGCATCAAAATTAAATTTAGTTATAAAAGAACTTATCAATATATTGCAAAATGAATTTAAAGTGTTAATGAGTCAATGCATTTACATAGTTCATTTTATTAAGACTTCTGAAAGCCCTGCAGACTCTGTCCCCTGCTGGCGGTGGCTGAATAAAAGCTCATTCGATTGAATTCATGTCAAGCGACTCTCATGGGGGCGTCGATTTTGCTTTCAAATAATAGACACCAAGCAAACTAAAATCAAAAAGTAGAAGAAACTGAAAACACCTATGGAGCCACGTGATGAAAAGAAAAAATCACCGCCGCCGGAGTCTGTCTCGAGGGGGTCTGAGCTGAATCAGTTCAGGAGAAAGAACGGATGGAGCGAGAAGAAATGAGAGAAAGGAAGATAGAGACGAGGAGACAGACGGTGGAGGTGTCCGGTCTGTAGGTTATGGTGAATGAAAAAAAGACTACAGTATAGAGAGACAGCGAGAGACACAAAGTTGGAGAGAGAGAGAGGCGGGGGGGGGGGGTTGTTCTCATGGCTGGTTGAGCCTTTGCTCTGTTTTCGCTGGAGGCCTCAGAGCCTGACAGACGAGCAAAGAACAGCATTCACTGACATCATTAAATGACCTTATTCAGCTTTCATAAGACCCTTCACGCTTCACACACACACACACACACACACACACACTGTGCTGTACTGGAAAATGCAAATGTGCGCACACAGCAGTCACATACAGATGCCCATACGATTGTTTGGGGAATTTCGAACTTTATGTACCTCCCGACAACAGCATCAGGCACTTCAGGAAACTAATGATGTGGAAAGCTTGAGCACAGGAGAGCATTGTTGATGTCCCACCCAGGTTGTTTTTTTGTGGGTTTTTTTTTTTTAAATCGTGACCACAATTGTTCCCTCATCAACCGTTTTCTCCCTGAGATCCCAGATCTTAACGCAGTAGTCATTTCAACCCGAGCCATTGTGTTTTTCTAACCTTAGAGGTTTCTTGTGGAGTTTCTGACCAGTATTAACACTTCTGGCCACTGTTTTGTTTGCTCTTATTCTCCACGCACACACGTTCATCTTCACGCTCCAGAACGAGGCTTCACGCCATTCCAATGATCTACAGGTGAAGGTAGGATGTCAAGAAACACACTCACGCTTGCAAAGGTGTATTAAAATCATTTACTTAAGTAACTATAGAAATAGTTTAAATTTTTTTTTAAAGTACGGCATTCGAGATTGTACTTGAGTAAAGGAAAACGTAATAGCTACAAAATGTACTTTATAGACCATACGTTCAGTACTTACTATGCAAATGTTATATTACCTGGTATATTATAACACTAATATTGTGATTTTAACAACTTGTATTTTATTCTACTATATTGGCATTTCCACCCAAAATATCACCTTTGTTGCATCATCCCTCATGCTTTCTGTCTAACTCTAACTACTTATTGAAGTTAATCCAGTCAAACACACACACATTTTTTACTTGTGCAAGATAAAAAAAATACAAAGATCAGACTACAATTGAGGAGGATTATTTCATTGTACTGCAGAAGATTAAGACCTTGGGGACCTGAGCTGCACGTCGCGCCAATCTTGTCTATCAACGATCTGATAAAGCCAAAAAAAGAAGCATTCGTTTTTTTACTTACCAAGTTCTTAAAACAAAGCAATATCAGATTGTAATGGATGAAAAAGTAGTTCTCGGAAAAAGAACCACAAATAACAATTTATTTTTTATGTAGGCTTCATATTAATATATTATGAAAATGCAAAGGTCAGTGAATAAGCAAGTAAATCTGCAACCAAAGCACACACAGTACAGTGAGCACCGCAGTGTGCAAACGCACATAAAAATGACACAAAGGTAGAGTATGCGTGCAGAGACTGCACACACACACACACACACACACATACTGCTCTTCCAGTTACTCTCACCATACAGTACGCTTCATGTTCACGCTCTGTTAAGCTCCATTTCATTTACTCTGAGCTTTGCAGAACAGACATACTAGCTCTATTACTGTCGCATGCACTGAGATGTGAAGTCTACGAAGTGCGTCTCATGAAACCTGGACGCTTGTTATCACCTACAGAGGGAGGTCCCATCACTTCTCATATGATTAGTGAAATCAGACAGCAGAAGGCAGCGCTGATCCCTCTTTTTATAATCAGGATAAAGTGAGTCGTCTTAGTGGTAAATGCATGCTGATATCCCTGAGATGATCCCTCAAGTGAGTGAAGGTGCACATAAACCAAGTCCATGGCAAGTGTTCTGTATGTCAGGCTGCTGAACACAACTACCTTTAATTCGCTGCCCATAAGATTTCAGTGTTATAGTTATAATATCAAGGATTACAGTGTGTGGGGTTTACATGCACTCTGCCATTTGAGCACAATGTTATTGATATTATCTATGATAATCCAGTGTTCTGAAATTCAAAGTATCAAAGCGAATCAAAGTAAATCAGGCTGCATGTGTTTGTTATCCTCGCTGTTCACGTCACGCTGTCTTAAATAACTACTAATACAAACAGCACACCACACTGCCACTGCTTCACATTAAAAGTGTTTAGCTGGTGAAACATGTAGCTTTTATTGTGAAACAGTCCCACAGAACAAATTATATTAGTCACTCATAATACTTTATTAAAACAACAATATCGTTTTTTTTCAGCTGGACTGTAACACATACACGCGATAACTTTTTCAAGCAGGACTGAAATCTTTAGGATCACAACCTGAAAGCTTGTGAAATCTGGATGTCTCCGTAACACTAGCAACATTTACAGCAACCAAATGTAGAGTCACGACGAAAAATGCGGAGTTATAAGTGAGTAAGCGTTTAATTTTGAATATGTGTGTCCTGTTCAACTGCTTTTATTAACGTGTGTCGGGAGAGCAGACGAGCACAAAGCTATCGCTCACGACTTTCTTGTAGGACCTCATTACTTATCAGGAGCTGACACGCTGTAAATTGTCCAAGTGTTTGGCTCTAACAGATTTCAAATCAATCGTGTTACATGAACACACATTTTCTATAGGTCACTCACATAGGCACAAGATAAGATAAATTACACAGGGACCTGTTCACAGCGCACATAGTTTTATATGTTGTGTAAATTTGAAACACTATAGGTTACAGAAAATGTTTCCTTTTTCTCGCAGGCTGTGTATATATGTACTGGTGTGTGTAAAGGTGTATGTACTGATATATGTACTGGTGTATGTAAAGGGTATATGCACTGGGCTGTTCCTGTGGGTTGTGTCGAGCCACGTTGTAATGCAATATAATTCAAGAGATACATGCTGTGTGAGAGAGATTATTCTAATCCTCTAATAAAACATAAAAGTAAGACAACCGGGTTAATACCATACTGCCGAGGTATCCCACAACGTATATGCAGTGTTTGCTACATTTTAGCTTTAAAGCTTAAACAATGTGATTATACACTCTATAGAAATAAGCTTCCACTGACATGGTACACTTTCATGCAATGAGGCTACAAGGTGCACAGGCTCAAGGCAGCATATAATGTTCTATTCACGATATTCCAGCATAAAAAATTGTGGAAGATGTAAAGTTTTTGGTCATTTTTCGTCCTATTCTGACTCTGTGAATGGTGCTGGACAAGAAAATTGCAAATCTTTTTGAAATCAAACCTGAGCTAAAGGTCGATTTACTGTAGACCTCCAATGTCATTAACAAATAATTAACCAACTATGATTGTGATTTGAGATTATAAAAAGTTTCTCGGAACACTCTCGACATAAAGGGAGAGACTAACCTCCCAGGTGTGGTGTCGGTTGACAGCTGACTCGTTTATGTAACAAAAGTGTGTTTGCGTCCAACTCCATACATGTCTGATGTGTGTGTTTGTCTAATCCATCATGCCATCCTTCTGAATGAATAAACTATTACATAGCTTACGCTATGCGTGCCATGGGTGACTCATCTGTATGTACGCTTAATGTACTCAGCCAAATCAAAAACCTCGGCTTCTGTGCCGAAACAACAAAGAAAGTCACAATATATAGACGCTTTTGCATAAAGGCGCCTTTTTGCCAAATTCTTCATAACTGGATGACTCCTGTATGTGTTCTGTAAAGTGAAAAAAAAAAGACGCTAAGAATGCAAAACAAGCCATATGTGGCTGTCTGAACAACGTCAGGGCAGATAAACAGATTTAAACATATCCACAATATGACAGCGAGCTAGCATCCCTGCAGTGAAAGGGAAACGAAACACAGTGGACAAGAAGCTGCGAAAGGAGGTAAGAAATTGAGTTGTAGAGCAAAAAGCTGTGCTAAACACCTCAGACACACTCCCTCAGTCTTAAGGGAGTGTGTCACCTCGCTGTTGCAGCAGTTTCTGGACTCCAGTTGCTTTTGATGAGCCTGAAAGCGTATGAATACAGATAATAAGATGTCTTCTCAATTTACGCACGAGAATGGGTGTTTTATGGTTGGGAAAAAGTAGATTAAATCGCGTTTGGAGTTCCGATAGTACTGTTTGGTAACTTTACTGTATGTTTACATTAGGACTACAATGCTAAAATTGTTAAGGATACAAGAAAACCTTCTGAAAGTTTTTGGGATGAAGTGAAGGGAAGAGCTCCTCATGACGGATCCGATCTGCTGTCGGTGTCAAAGAGATGCCCCCCCCCTCGAAGTACCCGATAAACTCTTCAGCAGATGGTAATCTGACCTAACTCTCCATCACACACACTTTGATAGACACCACTTAATTAGGACCAATCTCACATTCACTCCCAGGAAGAAAAAAGAAGAAGTTGGCTTTAGATAAAAAGGGAGATCAACAGGCAGAAACACAAGGTCAGCTACCGGTCCCTTCTGGTGTCTTGCTCAAGGACACTTCATCATCAGTAGGAACAAGAATGTCATGTTGATGACTGGCAGGACAAAAGCACTGTAAGATGTAGTCCGTTGACTTTCTACTCGTGCCGCATAGAAACACAGCTTAATTATTATGACGCCTTTCACCGATCCTTCAGTGAGCTGCAGAGTTTTCGGAGGTGTGTGGTTGTTCTTTGGCGTCGACTGCAGAGCGTTCGGAGACAGGTAGCCTGGGTTGATTAAGGACCACACATTGAGCGCACCTGATTAACTATCAGAGAACAGATGGCTATCAGATGAGGCTTTCCATCAAACTCCTTCAGCCGGACAGGGTTCACGTCTGGAGCAGGCTCAGTGACAACATTCAGGGAATTAAAGGGGAATACCGCTCAATCCAGACAACAGAAAATGTGGACCCTGACTCTGCTTTTCTTTGCAGAAATATTTAGACAGAGATACAATTTTACATCGCAGTTTAGAACTATGCCTCTGGTTGTGTGGGAATGTTTTGGAAAGACGGCAACATCCCTTGCGATTTCTTAAGTGTGTCTTCGAGCTGAGGGTTGGTTGATTTAGTACCAGATGGTTATGATGGGAGACTTCCCATCAAATATGCACAGCTGGATAGAGTACACTGCAGGAAACAGGTAACTCATCCACTCTACAGGATGACTGCAGGTGCCATGCTTTAAGACATCTTCCAGGTTCCTGTTTGTTATATAACTGAACTCCTGATGCCACAAAGTCACCAAATGTTTGAAATGTGACAGCTCATGCTGCTAGGATTCTACAAAAAAAATGTGAATTATTATTATTATCTTATTATTATATGTTTTCTGTAAGGCAGCCAGCAGATGGCATGATTTCACACCAAGGCAGGAAGCTAATTTCCAAGCTGAGTGACAGCCGGACCGATGGAGCAAGAACAGTGACTTTACATTTTGGCATTGGAAATAAAGCCTGAACAAAAAAATAAATAAATAAAAAAAGTTTAAAAAAAATAAACAAAAAAAACCTGTATTGACAAAAGACAGACATGAAGAAAAAAAAAATCAAAATTATGTCATTAAATGACACATCAAAACACAAACTTATCAAGATGAAATGAAATAATTTACTGTAATCTTATCAAGTTAAACATGTCTTACCTGTCAAAAATTACAGTGGCATTTAGGTTTTTTTAGATTGTGTCAATAACTTCACCTCAGTAACACCATCTAGTAAACTCTTAGCCATCACACTCGAAAAATTGCTCTTCAGTGAAACGTAATGTTAGGGTTTTTAATGTCATTTGTTGTGTGTCTCAGTGACAATCCTCAAGGTAAGTGCAGTTTTAAAATAATATGATATCAGTATTTGACATGGGCTTGAAAATGATCTCTGTAGTTTGCTCCATGAATTCATCTAAAGTCTTTGCTCCTGACATGAAACATCCTCATACCTCCTAAAAAGACGACCATCCAGACCTTTTTGTGACGAGAAAAGATAAAGTTTGTAAGCGCCTCCTCTTGCGAATGGAGCAACAAAATTGCAGCGATTCAATTCAGTGAAAGTAGGACTTTCACTGTGTCTGCACTTAAAAAGCCATAGCACGGTAATTGCTTTCAAAACATATCCATAGGCTACATAGCTCTTAACCTCGCAGAGGGACGCCGATCGTAGCATAAAGCTCTGCCCTCAGGCTGCTTAGAGCTCGACACCAAAGGTCAGAGGACACACAGAGAGAGGGGAAAAAAAAAAAACAGGCAGAAAATGGGACGAGAGCGCTTTACCAAGCGGACGGATGAGTCTGCTGTAATGACTCTGATAAGAGGGAACCAACACGCCATCAAACACAGACTCGCTTCATCTACTTTTTAAGTATACGCTGTGACAGATATCTGTCGTTGTTCAACTTCAAAATGCTGATGTTAAGTTAACACACACAAACACTTTAAACATTGTATTTATTCATTTATGCATTCAACCTTCAACAAGGCAATACTCTGACACTTAAATGTATATAATGCACATTTTTGCCTGCTATACACAATGCACATAAGGTATAGTCCTTTCTATATTTTATCTTTTCTCTCTAATCTAAATCTTTTTTAGTATTTTTAAGTCTTGTACTCATCGTATGTCTGTACGTCTGTCTACCTACTACTATCACAAGTGAATTTCCCCGATGTGGGATGAATAAAAGTCTAAAGTCCAAAAAAAAGAAAACCATAACCAAAGTAGTAGCTCTCATCTACTACAGACGCTTAACTCCACTCAGCTGATCAGGAGAAAGCTGCGCAACAGCAGCCTCGCAGTGACTCAGTTGTTGTACATAGTACTTGTGCCCTCGCTTGGGTGCTTCTTTTGGCCACTTGAGTCATCCTCCGCCTAAAATCCTATATCTGCGACGCAAATCTGCTTTACAGATGAGCAAAAAACTCAGTGCTCGCAGCTACGTTTCGTTTCCTAACTCGTTTTCTTTGCATTCTCTGGCTGATAAAAATAAACCATGTAGCATAGTGTTTGATCTGACGTGACCTCAGTGAAATTTCCTGATTGCTCTGAGGATGCGGCTGTGGGTTATGAAATTGCGAAAACATACTGATACTGTCACAAATGTTTGAAAAAAAACCACAACAACTTTTAAACAAAGCTAAAGCAGCATAGGGAAAAAAAATAAAAGCACACACAAAACATCACAGAGCTCAGCAACATATCAGCTGTACTTGTCCTTTGCTGAGCTTAATAAGACGGTTTTCTCACAGTGAACAATAATGAAAAACATAAACAGCAGTGTAATCCAGTGCATCACTCTTCCTCAGTAGTAAAGAGTTCAGCTTTAATTGCCTAAAAGTCTTAAATGGTGAGAACTTGAATGGACAAATGTGCTTTTCTTACCTGTGCTGCCATCAGTGATAACTCCATTATCCCCGGATCAACGGTTGCCAGCCTGAGTGTGCAAAGAAAGCGTGTTTTGTTGGGAAAAGAGAACGAAGAAGGTCTCTACAAACTGCAGCGACGTGCTTCGCTAGAGGAGTGCAGTACTGGATGTGCTACACAATGACATAAAGCAATGCTTTTCATGCTTCATGGAAGAGTTTATTCACTCAGCACCTCTCTCTCTCTCTCTCTCTCTCTCTCTCTCTCTCCCTCTTTCTCTCTCTCTCTCTCTTTCTGAATGGATGTTGGGGGGCAGGAGTGAACCTGCTCCTGAAGCATGCCAGGCAGGGAGACCTCGCAGAATTATTGATGCTGGTGTGGCTTTTGCATGCGATCCGTTTCGACAATGCGACCCTGTGCTTCTCCCTGCCACCTCTTTCAGATTTCAGAACTTCATAATCTCATTAGATCCTTGTATAATTCAGCGCCGTCTGAAAGTTTACATTAAGATGAACTTTGTGTATGTGTTTGTTTCACATCCTTTCTCTGTCTTGCGTCCATCGCAGTCTTATAAAGGGTAAGTAAGTTGTGATGTGATTAATAAGTCAGTCATGAATCAGTTCCTAATGCTTTGTAAAGCGGAAAGTAAATCATTCATTCCAGTAACTTCTGGGCTCCCAAGGTTGTGAAAGCTCCCTTTACTTGTGTGTCCAGCTTGAGTCTGACATGAAGGAATTGTGTGAATCGTGGAGCTAGTGACATCATAGTTACAAGTCTAGAATCTGCTTCTTCTTTGGGTTTTGCTTGGAGATGCTCATGAGGGGAGATATTTCAACACCCAGCACTGACACACTGAACCCTTCCTGCATACATAACAAAAGATGTTGGCTAAGTGCATTCCTCAAAAACGTTCCGGTAATGTCCGCAGGTCTTCTTAAAGAAGAACACCCAGTTTTAGTCACCATGAAAATGTCTGGACATGGTCGGCGTTTCCGTGATTGACAGTATCAAATTATCCTTGAAGTAAAAAAAATATGGCCGCACCAACAACACGTCCTTCCCTAAGAAGAAGCTATTTGATGTCTTGGTAGAATGGTTGGTCCAAAAACTCGGATGCAGCGCGTAAGGACGACTACTGAGATGAGCAGTCAGCTGTTCAGCAACACATTTGCCTGCACCGACGGCGCGCTGTAAGGTGCTTATAGGTCCATAATTACTCACAACAGTCGATCCCCTGATTTATGAATTGGCACAACCATGCCTGACTTCCAATCTTTCCGTCTTGAATGGAGGCATTAATTATCTTTGTTATGTAAATTACATTAATTTCCTGGAAATGGTCCGGTAATTACATTTTAAAATTCACATACATCACTCTCGGTATTCTTTGTGTCAGAAGACAGGTGGGACACATATTCCTGGGTGTGAGGATTAAGTTTTAATTGGACAGACCTGCAACCATGTTGAAAAATGAGGTTACCCTCAATGGTTGGTTGCTGTTTGTTTGCTGATTATTGCATTTCTCTCTCTCTTTTGTTTTACGCAGCCCAACAGTCTCAACTCTTTTTTTTTTGGAAAGCTGCATATCACTTCCCTGTCTTGGATCCTGTGCGACGTATAAAGTGCATTTCCCTGTTGCTACAAATGGCCCCAGAGGAGTTGAAAAAACATCTCACACAGTCATACCACGTTAGCACACACGTACACGCACACAAAATGCATTGTTGCTCAGATACAGCTGGCGCACGCCATTGTTGTGCTTGCCTGTGCTCAAAATGGGCTTGTCTGGGTTGTTGGACATAATTCCCAAAGACAGATTCACCCCAAGCCACTCGTGTGTCTCCAGTGTCACAGCACAGCAAGCTGTTAACTGTAGACCTCTCTTTGTGCTCTTTGGCCATTGGAGAAATTACTACCACATGAGGAAACCCCTTAAAATAGTCCCTGTTCTGGCCTTTGTGTGTGCGTCAAAAGGAAGAGCGAGAACATAACTGTACATGTATGTGCATGTGAGGCACGGCTGTTCGAGAGCAACGTCTGTTCACAAAGTGGAGATGTAGAGATGGTCATTCTCCCTGAGGGCCTCTGAGTCCAGCTGTCAGCTGAGACACACTGTCATCTTAAACATAAAGAAAACTAAAGAAATGTGGATTGATAGGAGGAATTGATCTGTTTTTTTTCTTTCACACATATTTATTAACCATTACCCCTCACAGTTTCTACTTAATTATCAATTAAAACAAAAATGTATGTAACTCTCTACACATCCCCTTCCCATCTGCCTAAACAGCTCTTCGACACAGAAATAGAAAGTGTGACCTACTTAACAGGGCTTGAGACTAACGTTGACCCATTCCAGACAGTATCAGCAATTATATAAGGTGTCTATAGTATAGCCGGTGTTTCCAGGAAACGCATGCAACTGGAAAAACAGGTGTGAAAAATAATCTTTGGCACTGTCAAGACATGACAGTATTTCTGGGACAATGTAGCATTTCAAATGAAACAGGTGTTAAAATATTATGAAGATGATTTAGCCTTGATAATGAATAATTCAGACTGTTAGCGTTGCTTAGACGTCTTAAGTAGTACCACACACTGAAGCACAAGTCATAAATTATTGGACAAATCATAATTTTGTTGATTTCTGGTGCGCTAGATGAAATAAAGAAGGACCATCCAAATGCACCCTTCCACTTCATGGTGACGCTCAAGGAAAAGTCAGAGGATTGTCGCGTCATTAGGAGTCCTTCTCATGGCCTTGTGTATTTATGGGCCAAAGCGGTGGACCAGCCAATCAACCAACAGGACTATCCCTGGAGCCGGGCTGCTCGCAGGGCTAAAAATGACGGCACTGACTCATTCACCTGCTCCTATTTCTGGACGACAGCACTACCCTGCGGGGTAAAATGAGTTAACATGGTGAGCTGTGTGGCTAGGGGTGCAGATCCAATGTCAGGATTGGGGGGGACACAAAAGTGATTTTTTTTTTTTTTGCCCGA
>CAEMYA010000018.1:6047133-6071049 GCA_903131615.1 Diplodus sargus | reverse complement strand
CCGAATGCAACTCATACCATGCCACCATAAATCACAACTTCGTAGAGGCTCGTCATATCATTCAAAAAGTACTGCACAGGGAATCATTTATTGTGCTTACCTTTCTTGTTTATTTGTCCTAAACAGCCAACAGCTGATATGATTATAATCCTATTCCAGTCATTTCTGTGAAAAGGAAAGTTTGTGGAAAGCTTAAGGTAGAGAGAGATGCATTTAAGATTAAAGGTGCAATATGTCATTTTGGGAAATACATTTTATCAGGAGAGGAAGATCTTCATCAACTGATTTTTTTTCAATGTCTGAACAAACTAAACATGATAATTTCATGACTCAGTAAACTGAATAAACAAACTGACCTTAAAGGACAACACAATCTCATAAACGTTTTACTTTGTTTATATGTGGCGGACCCTGCCACCTGTCTAGCCTCAAACAGTGTTCTGGGGCACTCTCCAAAACTACATAGTGCCCCTTTAAGGTAGCAGACATGGGAAGAAAGTGAAGGATTAACGGGCTGCTGGACATACTTTCATCCAGTAGGTGGCGGTATCACCTTTCCCGTTGGCCTGTAAATGTCATTAAAGCTAGAGAAGAAGACTGGGAACGCGGTACTTCCGGTTTAATTTTATGAATGACTCCAACTTTGCCGTGTAGCTCGCTGCTGCCCAAGCTAGTAGCCTGACAACTGCACCTCAGCAGAGATTACTGACGGCTGCTGCGACCACCAACTCAACCCAAATGGATTACACTGCAACTCAGAGTGGGTTCAGACAGCGTAAGTTACGTACGTGAATTCATCGGTTAAATCAGCCTTTATTCTCACCGGCTGCATGTGTACAGAATGTACCTGCTAGCTTCCTGGGATCTGACGTGTAACGGACCTACATGGTGATGTCGAGGCTAACAACTAGCTAAACAACTAGAAAAACACACACCGGTGCGTTCATTTTTGCCACTGACATCTAACGAGTCATTGTGGGAGATAGTTGTAGCTAAATATATCCCAGTTAATTGCTAAAGCTATTAATAGGCACCAACTATGTTAGCAATGCTAACGAGCTAAGTAACGTTACACAAGAAGGGCTGGCTAACGGTTTCTGTTTAACCACTGCGGGCTATTTCTGTGTTAACTGACTTATTTAGACGAGCTTAGCTTTTCGATGTTTTCCCTTTTTATGTCGACATTAGCTGACTTTAAGGTGTCTCTTCCCACGCTTCAGTCTGGGTTAGACTTTGGGACAGAAGTGTTATTTTGAACCAGATCTATAAGTAGGGACGTCCGATGAGGTCAGTAATGGGACTGTTTGCTACGAAAGGTGATTTGAAGTTGCCTCAGCTTCTATGAAACAAGTATTTCTAAGCAGACACTTGCTCATCAGCAAATCTGATTTCATAGGATTAAAATACACCCCAGAATAATCTTATTCATAGCTTAAAATATTATTTTTCCACAATTAAGATGACTAATGAACACCATAGCCTATGTTGTTTTTCTAAAAATTGTCGTCAGAAGGCTGCACAGACTGTGTGTTAGCTTTAAAGTGTCTTGATTATTGTTAAGTCTGTGTGTGGACCTAAGATACTGCAGGTCATATCCTTTCTTGTTGTGGGAGAAGAGGGAGGGAGGACAAACTGAACTTGATTGTGGCTCTTATACAGTGACGTAACCTGCCCTTGTGATTAGTCTGTGATGATGTTATGACTTCCCTTCACGAGATGGAGTCAAAGAGCACTTTCTCCTGCACTGCGGAGACTTCCTTATATTCATTTATAAGTGCACTTTGAGGGCACATGATGCTTAAGGCACTTAGGGAGTTCACTTTGACGTCATAGATCCTTCAGAAGAGGGAAATGAACTGTCTGCTCCAGATGTCAACCACTGTGGACACTCAGTGTAGTCCACCGAGTTCAGCTGTCCCTGGTGATGTTTATACACTCGTATAGTAATCATTAACAAGCAGCGATCCAACAGTTGGACACCATACATTCATATGTTAGTGTAGTTATGCTGTGAGACTACAGACAATGAGCACAGTAAAGGCTTGCTTAGCTTAAGGACTCTTCCTACAAACCGCTGCATGTTGGTTCCTCTGATTTCCTGTAATTTCAGCTGCCTTGCATGCGCCTGCTTTACTGATAACATTCTTGCACTCCCTGAAATTGGAATTGATTTGAGACGTACAGATCAACTCCTTTGTCTGATATGTGTCTTTCTCTCACCTCCCTCTCTTCATCCAGAGCCCAACATGCGTCTAAGGAACACATCAGTGGATGGTCCGGGAGACGGCCAGCTGTTTGAGGACACGAGTGGAGCTGCGTCCGGAGCACAGGCAGGCTACAGGTGGGAGGAAACACAACCATCCTGATTAACAGTCCTTTAATTCAGCTTTTTCTTCTTTTGTATCATCTCATTCCTATCAAATTATTTAATTACATGTGTGTATTTCTCTAGCCGATACATCCTCCTCGTTCTTACTACGTTTTCTTGTGTCATGCTGGCAGCAACCAGCCGGCTGCGCCTCAAGCAGCAGGATTTCCTGCCCAGTCCATCCTGTCAGACCCCATGTCCAACCTGGCCATGGCATATGGCAGCTCACTGGCATCCCAAGGACGAGAGATGGTGGACAAGAATGTACGAATTCCCTCAAATATTTCTTCTTTGATTCTGCTTGACAGATTGCCCCATATTAAGAGATGAAATACCTGTTCAAATAATACTTTGTGTGTGTATGTATGTGTGTTTGCTTTCAGCTGGACAGGTTCATCCCAATCTCTAAGCTGAAATACTACTTTGCAGTGGACACGGTGTACGTGGGGAAGAAGCTGGGCCTTCTCGTTTTTCCTTACATGCACGAGGTAAGGCTGCTGTAAGATCAATAGTTATTTTCTGTGGGTCTCTGAGGTTTTCAACATCTACTCTATGTTGAGAAAAAGACCAGCTTGTAGTTCTCCATTAAGCCCGTGTACTTCAAATTTCTTGAATATTTCCACATATATTAGATGTTTCAGTGGAACTTTGAGATGCTTTTGTCATGTGTGGCAAATTCACATTACCTGTTAAATACTCCATGATTTCAGACCGGAGTTGAAAAGCTTAGTTGGTTGTAAGTTTGTGCTTGTGTGTCTGCGTGTTGTAGAACTGGGAGGTGAGCTACCAGCAGGACACTCCTGTGGCTCCACGCTTCGATGTGAACGCCCCCGATCTCTACATTCCTGCCATGGGCTTCATCACATACGTCCTGGTGGCTGGACTGGCCCTCGGCACTCAGAACAAGTAAATATGCATCTGCGCTTTTATCAGCGTGTTACCTGTTTAGAAAAGACAAAAATCTGCTGCTTTATGATCAATTATTTGCTCCTGTAAGAAGTAAGAAGTGATCGTTAACGGCTGGGAACAGCTTTTTAAATAGTCGCAGGTTGTTAAAGGTTTGATAAAATTGAAATCGTCATTGTCATGTCAGGTTTTCTCCAGAGCTGCTGGGAGTTCAGGCCAGCTCGGCGTTGGTGTGGCTGATCATGGAGGTCCTGGCCGTCCTGCTGTCGCTCTACCTTGTGACCGTCAATACCGACCTCACGACCATCGACCTGCTGGCTTTCTCTGGCTACAAATATGTTGGGTGAGTACAACATCTCTACTTTTGTCTAGTAAGTAATCTTCACTTGAACGTTGTTATCTACTTTTTGAATTTCATTTTAATGTATGGCTCTGTGGATGTTCTGCCTGACCTGCAACACTGTGTGTTTCATTTCTGTCTCTGTCTCTTTAGGATGATCATCGGTGTGGTAGCGGGCCTGATGTTTGGGAGGCCAGCTTATTATCTCTCTCTACTGTGGTGCTGTGTTGCCATCTTTGTATTTATGGTGAGTAGCAGCATCTACTAACTATTGACAGTTTAAATAACTGTTCTTGAAGATGCTTGGTCAACCGGGGTTAAAAATCACGCAAATATACAGACCGACGGTACTTTTTCAAACACTTGCTTGGAAACGATATTTAATCTTTTTAAAATAATGGCTTTTAAAATCCCATGGAATTCCTGAGAGGAATGGCAGCTAGTTGGTAAATAACACAAACCACAGCTCAACCAGTAAATTGATCCTTCCAGACACATTACCTGATCCCCACAGTGTCCACACAGGCCCGCTCGGCCTCAGCTCCAGGAGCCAGCGTCAAAAATCCTGCTGTTTGCCAGCAAAACCTGCTAAATACTAAATGTATACCAGATGTCTACTGCACATATACTCAACATTTTACCTTCAATCTTACCCTCACCTCCACTCCGCAGTTTAATTCTCTGCAATACCCCCAGACTTAATGCAAACAGCGACTGTAAATAAAACATTCCCCCTACCTACACAAAGCTACATACATACATAGAACTGCTTACAAAAAATACGAGTGCACACAAGAAATTTCTCTCTTCGTCTTTTGAGAATCTGAGATTTCTTCATATTATTTTACCCGACTCAGACACCCTGGGCCCCCATTCTCACCCACCCCACACGAATACACTGAGTGGGTATTTTCTTTTATCTGTATAATCTAATGAATTACAATATGACCGTTCTACCATACACTCTATAAAGTTTATAATGTTCAGTTTTTGGTGACAGTGTAGGAAATGTGTACATTTAATTATATACTTACTACTGAGGTCAGTCAGGGTTTTTTTGTTGGTGTTTCTAATTTTTTTGCCCATCCTATATACATGCATAAAAAAGGAAACAACAGTATTAACATGTCAATCTGATGCAGTCCATCTCAACACCACCATTAACCACTGTTTCAGTGCTAAAGCAAAAGTTGGATGTAATTAACACATTTCTAACAGTGTCACCAAAATCTGAATTTATTATTTTGTATAAAGTTGCTTGCGATCTCCAAGGGAAATTGGTAATTTGCTGATGGCTCTGTCAATATTTGTCTAGAGTTCCTAAAATATAACATTTCATAGGTTTTGTTTTCATGGCAAAGAATCTGCTTAAATTAAAGTATACTCTCTGAAATGTAACAATTGGAGATGTTTGTCTGCGGCAGTTTAAGTTAGTTAACCCCAAGTTAAGAGGAACACCTGGTAAAATAAACAAAATGAGTGTTCAAATTAAACTTTAATTTTTAGCAGTTGCATTTATAGTAACAACTTAGATGTGATGATTACAGCTTTGAGAGTCTGTGCTAATGTGCCGTGAAAGTGCTTGAATTTTACTCTTAAAAGCTGTTTGCATGTTTGTTTTAATGGCCGATCTTAATCTCTCCTCAGATCCGCACTCTGCGTCTGAAGCTGCTATCTGAGGCGGCTGCAGAGGGGAGGCTGGTGAGAGGAACCAGGAACCAGCTGAGGATGTACCTCACCATGTCTATAGCAGCAGCACAGCCCATCTTCATGTACTGGCTCACCTACCACCTCATCAGATAAAACCTGGAACACACACTCATCAACTAGAAGATGAACTGAATGCCATCTCGACCACGACAAACCCTCAAGAAAACACACACACACACACACACACATTGAAGAAGCTGGACTTTGAGGAAACACAGAAGGGCCACAGCTGTCTGGATGACAGCCCATCGCTTCCCAGACTTAAAAGCATACCTGCACATTCACAAGACTCGCTCCACCGATGTGGGCAGCAGAACAAGCGCTACAAGACGACGAAGAGAAGGCGTGAGGCGTCGCTGCCTTCTTTCTCTCTCACAGCACAGTCCCGTGTCATTAGTGTTGCCTTTTTGTTTGTCTTTTTTATGTCACGTCTTCAAAAATTTGTAGCAAGAGCAAGTGGCTTTAAGTTGTTTTTCTATACAGTGTAATTATTTGTTAGTAATTATATTTTTTAGGAATATTTAAGTTTGTATGTTTTTTGTATGTCAAAAGTATTATTGCAGATGTTGCTTCTATATCTAAAACAAGATTTTTTTTTTTCTTTCTCTGAGCCGACAGACATAAAGCACACTAACCGTCCATTTGTGGAAATCAAGAAAAAAAAGCTCAAATTCAGGTTTAAAAGTGGTCACATGGCTCTACTCTGATGTTCGACTAATGTTTGTTTCACAGATGGGAAAAGTTCCGTCGTCATTAAATCTGGACACCAGGGTTTATCTGAGCGGTTAGGGTCACCTGCATTTTATCTGTTGAATCTTTTTCTATGTGCTTTGATACATGTTCAGCTTTGCTGCCTGATGACTCTTGAATAGAAAACTGTGTAAGCCACGTAAAGGCGTAGACCTCACCATGAAATGTTGAGTCAACTTTGATATCCTTTTTAAAAACCGAGTAAATTATTTACTGCTTTTTCATATTGAAAGTCAGATGGAATAAAGAAAGAAAGGGAAGAGATGAGGTGGTCTGTTCTGTCAGCGTCATTCTAGTCTCCTCGAGATACTTGAAATATATTAATGCCAGAAATATGCGTAATTGTGCTTTCACGTGCTGAAGTTTAAATCATCTAATGTCACTAGGAAACAAGCTGTCTCTGCTTTTTTAACGTAGACGATGTTAACTCAAACCATTCAATTCAGGAAACTTCAAAATTCAGGATTTTTTGCATTTTCCTTAGATGAAATCTAGTCAACTGAGGTGCCAATAAAGTTTTTTTCCCCAAATGTTCAGACATAGTTTTAATTTTAATACCGATCCTGATGTTGCAGAATCTTATTTAGAGTGACTAATTTTATGTGGCAGGCAGTAAAACACGTTTGTGTTCATGATTAGTCATGAATGGTTCCGAGCCTGACTGTCAAAGCAGGCTGAAGACATACAACTGATCAAATCAAGCAATTGAAATATGACGACTATTAAATAAAGTCTGACTGATGGAGCTGCTGGACTGTGTTTTATGTGCGCAAAGATTGCTTGCAATTGGTCTTCTCAGATGTGAACTGCTCTATCGCTGTGATTGTAGGAGCTATATTTGTATTACAGTAACATGTGGAGGGGAACAAGCTTAAATTAGCCTAAAATTCAAACTTTGTATCCTTTATCCTCTACTTCCTTTCAGTTTTTCAGCTAATTTATTAATTTCATATGGATTTTGGACCTGCAAAAAAATATGAGATAATGGCAGTTTAACTGTCCAGTCAATTTGTAAATGAAACAAACCAGGAAATAGTCAGGTCCTTTAAGGGTCCCAAGAGATTGTGTTTTCATAGTTGGACTGTGATTTACCAAAAATAACAAAAGAAAGCCCCAACGTATTAAAATGTCTTCATTCCCTCCACGATAATACACTGCAGGCCAGTATCGCATGCAAAGTCATTTATTTATTAGGTTATTAAGGCAAACAGGTACAACAGACATTACAAACATATTTTTCTTATGATTGGAGCAATGTATAAATGAACGGAAAGAATACTTGATGCTATGAGTGGCAGGATATAAAGTGACAAAGTGAGGCAATGCAGTGGCCTGACACCTGAAGTGGGGAAAGCTTTGGAAGTTCTGGCCTAATATCGATTCCATGATCTAGACACTTATTTATACACCCTGGCCCTGTATGACACATCTATCGCTCCTACCAAGCTAAGATCTGATAACAGAAAGTTGTGAACATCATCAAACGTGCAAATAGCCTCAACAAGTAAGATTAAATGACAGCACATGGGCTGCTGATCTACATCTATCGAGTCCCTTCATAAATCCATGATACTACGGATCCCAAGTTAGAACTGACTTCAGACCTTAAATATGTCTACATTAAGAAGAAAAAAAAAATCTTAGAGATTAATCAGACCAAAACTAACTGGAATTTTTTTTCTTGCCCTCAGTGTCTTCCTTCCAAAAGCCTCTGTTATGATTAATAGCCTGAAGAAGTCTGGTCTCCATCAACCTCTCCACCGGGTATCTCTGGTAGATGGGCAGTAGTAACAGGAAATGACAAGTGAGGGATTCCGGCAGGTGGCGATCAGTGTAGTCGGGCAAGGGAGCAACTCTCATCTTGATGCTGTCCATACCCAGGAAGGGCACGCGGTCGCAGCCCGTGAGGAACACTGGCAACACAAACAAGCACGAGATCTTTCTAAATTAAAGAGAACTTTGGAGAATACAGTGGTATACATCACAATCTTTCTCTCAATTCTTCATGAAATCTGAAACTAATATAATGCAGTCAAACTTGATATGTGGAACACTTACAGAGGAACTTTTTCTTTTCCTCTGCTGGCAGTTTGTCGAACACCTCCCAGAAGGTCACGATGTTGGAATGATCGGCGTGATAGCCTCCTTCATACACTGTGTTCTGTTTGGAAAAATTCAAAACAAACACATGGTCACACACATGGTCACACACATGGTCACACACATGGTCTACGTGGTTAAATAGTTTCTTTGTTTGTCAGTTTTAAGTGTGTTTATTGTTAATGTGTCTTGAGTCTGCATGGGGAGTTTTATTTTTCAAAAACTGACCAAATGCTTACGCTCTTCTTGTAAGCTTCGATCTGCTCTATGCGTATTCTACTTATTGTCTGGAATCAGCTTAGAATATCTTCATTTCTGACTCTTCTACATGTAAAAGTAAAAACATGCATTTTAGCAGACCTGCTTAAAAACCTCCCAGTCGTAGCTTTCTTGGCCCACCATCACTGCCTGCAGCTCCTCCGGCTGGAAGAATTCCACCACGTCGATGTCACACACCTTGAGGAACCCTCTCTTGAACTCACTGAACACCCCCTCCACCGACTTGTTGAAAGCGTAGTCGACAAAGGCGGCTACGAACTCTTTCCTACGAAATAACAAAGAAAAAAAAAGAATTCAATATCATTCAAGTAGCTTCCATCACCTTTGTCTCACATGTTTACGGTCATTATATCGTGGCTAACAACCAATCTGATTGCCTGATCGGAGCTTTTAACACACCTGTTCGACCCTGTCAAAGGTTTTCCAGGTTCCTTTGGATCCAGCTCAACTATCTCACCACCCCAGGGCACCTGAAAAGAAAAAAAGTCACATTGGAATTTACATACCTGTGGGACATACAGTCGAGTCATTCTAACTGTGATTTACTAAACCTACAGTGAATGTTGTCTCCAGACTTTCCACTACATCAGGAGTGTAGTCCTCCAGTATGCACCGCCAAGACCTGCAGACACAGTGAGTATATACAAAATGATCGCGTTGGCGTAACTATGACCGACCTGCACGTGTCACCTATAGAGAGCTTCAAATTAAAACTACCAGTGACAGGAGAGGAGGTGTAGGTAAGATAAAGAGCTCCATGTTACATTTTTTCTTTCACACTTACTCAGCGACAACAGGCTCAAATTCCCTCATGTCCTCCATTGAGGGTTTGACTCTGAGCAGCTTCTTGAAGAGAACCAGAGGGAAGGGCATGTGGATGATGTTTTGGTTGAAGAGAGCCAGGCCGCACAGAATGCCAAACAGGAAGTACCTCTTCTCCTCCACTTTCGGCTGTTGATCATGATCAGCATTCAAGTACAATTCAACAACTGTCCGGGTATCCACGTCACGATAAGGTCAAATGTACATTATGTGTTGCTTTAACTTGTACTATAAACTGTAAAATGGGGCATCGGACAATAGGTTTTTTTCACACACATAATTTTTTTTTTTTAAAAGTCTTACTGTCTTACCTTGGGAGGGAACCAGGCCAGAGTCTGGCTCTCGTTCCACATGAACATGTCAGACTCCGGAGCTATCAGCTCATCAAACACATGCAGGAAGAGGTCCCTTTGGTTGACATTCATAATCTTCCTGTCATCCACAAACTGCACCTAGTAAGGACAAAATAATACTTTTTAAATACCTCAGTGAAGTGTCAAGGAACAAAAACTTGCTTACAGTCAGCTTCAGCTTCAACGACATCCATTTTTCGCTAGTAACAAAGGGTCACTTCCACAACTGTAGTTCAAACTTTCACCAGGCTTGTTGCATTATGGGAAGTGTAGGATTGAGTGTTTTTTAAGTTCAACCCATACCAGGGGCTACATCTAATTCAAATTTTTGGCCCCCTAAATTTTTGGCCCCCTAAATTGCTGGAGTATTCCTTTAATTACTATGGAATGAAGTAATACAAAGTCAAAATCTACCGAATGTAGCTTCCATGCACCAAAGCAGACTTGTTTACCAAAAACTCCCGTTTGAAGGCGCAGTGGTCGGCTGCAGCGAGCTGTCTGAAGGTGTCCTCGACCAGGTGAGTTCGTCTCAGAGTTAGCTGGAAGACCGGGGCTGGAGGAGAGCCTATGGTATCTTTCAACACTGCTTCAGGCAACATCAAAGACCAGTTGTGCACGACATGTTGCGCTGTCTGTAATGACAAAACCCAGGTGAAAAGAAAGTCTAATATGACTATACAGAGGATGAGATACTGCTAACACTGCTACCATATCATGAAGTATCTTAAATGTAAAATTCAGTGAAACAATCTATCATAAACACATTATACCTTCAGAATGAACGAGAAGGCGTTAAAGACCTCCACTTTGTGGACAAGAGTGAACAGGAATGGATAGCGGCAGAAAATGGCGGGCGTGTTCTCATCATCCTTAAAGGAAAATGATTAGTGATTTAGCAAGAAATCATTTTAGTAAACACTCCAACTTAAACATATCCAGGAGATGACAGACGGTTCCTCTGAAATAATGTGTACTGTGTGTACAGTAGTGTGTGTTTATACCTCTACTTTAGAAAAGTCCTTCCAGTTACCGACGTCTGAGGCTGCCTCCACACTATCACTGATTTCCTCAACATAAAAGGTGCTCAGTGGGACTTTGTAGGACTTTCCAGCTTTATTTGCCTGTCGGAAAAAAAACATATATAATAATAACATATATGTTAATAACATATATATTACAGAAAAACATAATGAACACATCATCTAAAGATCTGAGAACTTGTAATGGTCATTATCGTTTAACAATCTTTTTTTAAATAAAAAAAAGATAAATTAATCAACAGTGAGACGACTTATAGGTTAAGTAATTCAGTTGTTAACTCTGATTTCATAAAAGCCCAGATGTTGGTCAGAATTCCTTGAAAAAAATGATAAAATTATGCTGGAGGGTATTCAGAAGTAACAGCACGCTCTGTAACAATTCAGACGTAATGTAGGTGCCAACGGCAAACAAAACTTCACTACAAAGTAAAAAAGATCTGGCACTAAACCCATTGATGACTACAATAAAAAACAAACAGCACTGACTTTGTAGAGCAGCTTGAGGACCTCCAGCAGGTATCTGACTCCCGGGTTGTGAGTTACCAACAGGCCATGTTTCAGCATGAAGGCGAGGGCGTTTTTGAACACCAGGATGTGCTTCTTTAGTATGGAGGGTGTCAGGGAAGACCACCAGCCCTCTGCAGAACAAAGAACACACACAGCGTACTCACACTGTAACATCTACATTATATAGCAAGTGAATACCTCACATTTTTCAAAGTTATCAAGAGCAGTGTATAGTTTTACATTATAGATTTATGAATAAATAAAATAAGTTATAGAATAAATTTGGTGGAATGGGTTCTGTGAGAACAATTTAGCACAGTAAAGGAAATATAATATCAACACTGTACAGTAAGCTATCCCCTCTGAACTGTGACAGTACTGTGGACAAATTCTTTGAAGTTTCCTGTAGTTATTTACTTAGTGTTGTGCGATTTCTCTCATTCATATCTGCGATAAAGATAGCCAACACCAGCACATTGTTCATGACATGAGAGTCTTCTTGGAGGAGGGGACACGTCAGCAGAATCAGGATGATCTCTGGTGATTTCAGGGAAAGTGTCGAAGCCATAAGCAATTCCATCAGTGTTTTAAGGTCGATCTGCACGATGAAGAGATACATTTTATAATTGCTTTGTAATTTTTGCTTCATTCAGTCTCAAAAGAACAAATGATCTCAGTGACGGATTAAAATGGTTCCATTTATGTTCTCAACTGTTTGTTTGATCCACGGTACAGCCAGCAGCTGGTCGAAAGCTCGGCTCGCTGCCTCAAGGTCCACAGTCAAGGCGTCTGCTGCTGATGGACGCCCACTGTTACCAAAAGTGAAGTAATAAAACAAAGTCTCAGTACGACAATGGGTAAATTACATTTAAATCATCTCTTCATTCTAAAGCTCACACTCATAATCTCAACATTACCAATAATATCTTTCAAAAAGACACCCACTTAGCCTTCGTGAAACTTGCAACAAGACTTGAACTTGTCAAAAACATTGAAGATATTGCTCTGTGTAAAGAAGAAGACAGAAACAGTTAGTCTCACAAACACTGTACTTCCTGCATTTGAGACAGACATTTCACATGTGCAGTTGCATAGTTATGGTACAGCCATAATACTTAGGGAGAAAAGAAGGACCTCTTAGCCTCGGTGCTGCCGTGTCTCATTGTCAGCCATGTTTGCAGTTTTGTCTCATCCAGCCGCCCAGTTATCTGTCCTCCATGCAAATTCTTTAAAAAAAGACAGACAGATTTGAGATATCACTTTAAAGCTGAAAACTTAAATGCCAATACATTTTATATTTCAAATTTATCTGAACAATGTTTGTAAATGAAATATGGGTAAACTACAAAATATATGTTTATTACATTACCTGTAGTGGTGAAGTGTACGCGAAGGTTGTACTCCACCCAGCTGATATCTTCAGGTCTGCTTAAACAAATGAAAGATAACTTCTATATGCTTTTCTCACACCACAAGATTTGAAGTCAATTTACTTAATATTAATTTAAGTGTATGTTTTACTGCTAGCTGTTAAACATGTCTGGGGAACTGTCTAAGAATAAGGACGAACTTTAACCTGAAATTTCTTCTAACAGTCTTTGGCAGCCATGTCACAGTAAATGTGAGTTGGAGGGGGGAAATGTAAAGAAGATGGAGGTCAGATCAACCCAGTACGCCTCATTTAAATCTACTGAACACCACACTTCCCATCATTACACACCCTTGGGTATTTCTGCTGCGCTGTCAGTCGTCCATGGAATTTGTACCAGTGTGGGAGTCAGACTGTCCTCTGATCGTCCCGTCCCAATCTGACCTTTGGCCCCATTTCCAAAAGCCCACAGCTGCCCAGACGAGCCCAGCACCAGAGTGTGACGTCTGGCAGACAAGAGACAGTTGAAGAAACTTAATATGATGTTGAAGTATTTAATGCACTTATGTTACATCTCAGTTTCAGCCTCCAAGGTTTTACCTGCCACATGAAATCTGTGACGCTGGTCCGTCCAGACCTTCCACCAGTCTGGGTTTCAGTTCGTCAGCAGTGGAGTTGTGACCGAGCTGACCGTAGCGCCCTTCTCCAAAAGTAAAAACCTCGCCATCCTAGAAATCACAGCATAATTTTGTCACACACTGTAATCCAACCCAACACATAACGGTAAAGCTGAAAGGATTAGTGAAGTATGAACCTTTGTTAACACAGCAGAGTGAGCCTCTCCACAGCTTATGAAGGAGACACCCAGAGGTCTGAGGGCGGGGACCACACAGATGTTGAACCGGCCTGTTTAAGATGACAAGAAATGAAAAAAGATCAAAAGAATGATTTTATGAATAGAACAAGTTCTGATTTCATGAAATATAAAATCAGGATTGTTTCTGTTTGATGATCTTCTGCTAAAGTCAAACATTCATACCCTTCTCATCCACCCTGTTGACCCCCAGCTGGCCAGATTTGTTGGCCCCGCAGCAGTACACCAGGCCCGCGATTGTGAGGAACAGACTGTGGGTCGCTCCGGCTGAAATCTGGGTCACCGCCACGCCGGTCAGAGCGCACACCAGGTGAGGCGTGTACCGCAGTGACACCTCCTTCCCGTGGCCCAGCTGACCATGACTGTTCAAACCCCATGAGTAGACATCTCCTCCTGAAAGTGGAAAATAATGAAGATTAGGAAATAGATCATTCATCACAAAGTTTTGACACGCTATCGGTAGATGATGGAAAAACATGTCATGTTAATATTTAACTGTATTTTTTATGTTCTTCAAATCTTAACAATAAAACCTGAGCTCACTGATGACTCACAATAAATACACCATCATAAACTATATTTAAGCTACAGAGGTAATTACTGAACCATATCAATGTAATAATTAGCTGTTTTCATTGAAAAAAAAAACAATTTTCACATACAATATAACATAGGTGGTCTTAATAGGAAGTTTGTACCCTGTTTGTAGCCACTAGGGAACCTGTGCTGCAAGTATTTTGTTTTTATTTCACACTTGTCCTAAGAAAATGCTCACACACAACTTAATGCAAACATAATCAGAGATAAGAGTTTAATATAGACTGGTATGTTGTGTGTGTCCATTGTCGTACCTTTAGTCAGTGCCAAGGAGTGGGAGTTTCCACAAGCAACTTGAATCACTGCTATTGGCATTGGTATGGGCACCCGTCTGCAACAGCAGGTCAAAAACAAATTTTAAAAGCTGATTTTCAGTGACAAGTCTGCATAGTCAAATATTCTACAGACTGAGATCTTGCCTGGGTTTATGACATTTGCACAGTAGATTTGCTGCTAGGCCGAGCTGTCCATCCTCTTCTGCCCCCCAGGAGAACACATGTCCAGACGCACAAACAGCCAGACTGTGGTTCTGACCACACGCCATTGACACCACATCACCCAGACCCTCCACGCGGGCTAAGAGAGGATGACAGAGGATCACAAATAGAAACACACATGGTGATGATAAGTGTAAATGACAGATGTCTAAACAACAACTCACTTCAAAACAATACTATTCAGCTTTAACCGTCATGCAAACCTAAGCATGGCATAGAGAATTGGTGTCGATGTTAAGTTCTTACTTACCAAGCAGTGAGAAACAACTTCACCTATACTGAAATACTGTATGTTGAGGTACTTGTCTTCCACTTTAATTCATTTAGTATTTTATCTTGAGTAACATCTGGAATGCAACATTTGCACTTTACTTTTACTTAATCAATTGACTGCCAATTATAACTGTATGAGCCTGTTCACTCGGTTTTATTTCACCTGTATTTTGTAGGTCATCATCAGACTAAACATCTCACATCAGAGCCGATGAACGCCTCAGTCACTTGAATGTCCCACATTCTAACCTGCACTTGAACTCGTCGCATATTGGAGCGCAGTTGTTAACTTTCTTTTTCTGGAGCTTCAAGAAGGAAACGAAACTGAAGCTCGGCCCAATTAAACAACCTGCGTAATGTTTACTGTGGCTGAGTTATGGCTTTCGGTAGATGCAGTGAACCAATAAACAACTCATTAGGTTGGTCAGCGCAACAAAATAAAGATAAAGTGAATTCATGACACATACTCATGAAGAGGAACCAAATAAAGTTAAATAGCCTAGCTTAAAGCTACATTTAACGGTCAACGGGGGAAAAGACACGTAACGGTAAAAATAAAAAACAACTTATAAACTTCGTAGTATGTTTAACGGCATACATACTCAAAAAAGTTACTGTACGTGGATATTTTATTTATATGTCGACACTTTTCCTGAAATATTATTACTGTTTTCTCCTACCTAGTGTCCGTCCATCTTTACATCTCTTTCGGCCGAGTTGACCCTGTGAGTTGTGTCCGCAGGATAAAACGCCTCCATCGTTGGTGCGGAATAAAGTGTGCTGGTCCCCGCAGCAGATGTCGGTGATGACCCCGGGGACGGACCAGGAGACCGGACTGAGGGCTGACTGTGGACCGAACTGTCCACTGGAGCTGTCCCCCCAACAGTACAGCTGCTGTGTGGCCATGTCTCCTCCACCTGTCCTGGGACTGATGCGGTGAAGTCCTCTGTCTGAGAGGGGTACTGTGGTGCTGCATTCACGTGCTGTCGGAAGTATTGCAATCACTATCGGGAAACACGCATTCGAACCACTCATTCTCAGGGTGTGTAGCGTATTGTATTTGGTACTTTGTAGAAGTTATGATGTTAGATGTGTTAATTAAGTTTTCAATTCATACAATTTGTGCTTTATTTTCGACCAACAGCGAGTAATGCACGAACAATAGTGTGTAGGACTGAAGTGCTGTAATTTACGAGCATTACAGGTAAGGGTGAAGGCAGCATGAGACATGTCATATCAAGTCTCTCTGGGTATTTAAAACTAAACCAATAAGAATAGGTTTGGCATTTTTATATCGAGGTTGATCTGACCAAATAAACAAGATAAGATCATATGATTAATTATTAAAAGGTCAATAATAATCAGTAGTTTTGACGGGGAAAAAATGATGTAAGCAGGTGAAAGTGTCATTTTTTAAAATACAGAAACAGACAGATGATGAGTTGAGAGCCATTTATTTTATTTAAAATACATTCATCAAGTTGACCTTTGTACATGTAGTAGACGTGGCACAAACTGATCAGCTGTGGTTTTGTTTTCACAACAGTTGCATTAACACAGAAATGAAACTGTTTCAGAGGTGCATCATCATCACCATCATCATCATCATCACCACCATCATCATCGTGGTTTTCAGACAAACTGAAACTGAAACATGTGTTGCACTTCCGTAGAAAAAGGTGTGATCTGTTCAGAGACATCTATCAGGTGTTCCACAGCAGTTGAGAACAAATAGACACATGCAGTTTGTTTATTTATAAGTCAATATATACATCCAATAGGCTGTATACACATACTACAAATAAATCACACCATGTGCTATCACATTTATTATCTCATACTGTCCTGTAAAAAGTACCCAAAAGTCATACTTAAGTAAAAGCAAAGATACTGTGTTAAATATTACTTTGATAGAATTTAAAGTCATGCACGCGAGTAGTACTTGAATAAAAATCTCTGATATTAAACAAACTTTCTGTCGATAAATATACTTAAAGGTGCAATACATAATGACTGGCCTGCTTGAATTCAAACTGCCAACAAACAGATAGCTGTTCCGCAACCGGTGACTACCTGCGGGGCATTGGTGTTGACACCACTAGCACAGGAGGTTATTGGGCCCAGGGCTAGCTAGTTAGCATGCTAACTTAAGCAAATTTCTCTTAAACACAATGCATAGACGTCTTTAACAAAACATCAAAACTGTTATTTCTTCAAATTCTGTTCAGAATTTTAGGCAACTTTTTGATGCTTTTTATGTAAAAATTATTTCATATTTCACATTCAAGTATAAAAAAGGAGATGTAAAGGAAATTACACAAATATTTACACGTATGTACTGTATACTTTGGGTTGACTGATTGCTGCCCTATCGATTATTTGATCTTGTATTCAGCATTTTGCTGGTTATCAGAATCTGTGTTTTTCTTTTATCCAACTGAGAATAGAATAAATGAATTTAAGAATGTGCTACTTTGGCGCTTATACAGCATGCAATCTGCAAAGTAACTAGTAGCTAAGGATATCAAATAAATGTACTGAAGTAAAAGTTTAATATTTGCCTCCAAAATGTTGTAGAGTGGAAGTACAAAGTAGCCAAAATGTGGGAATGCTCCAGCAAAGTACAAGTACCTACAAATTGTAGTTGGGTTAGCATTCAGCATTAGCATTACTTAGCGTTTAAAAAAAACAAAACAGTCTGACAGTCCAATGACAGTGCACAGTAATCTTAAGGCCATGTGATATTCGGGGTTGGTAACGGTAACCAGCTGTATGGTGCTCTGTCGAAAGGGCATTGTTTCAACTGACCATTCAAACGCTCTCTTGGCCTGACCGACTCCTCCCCATCATCTAAAATAGAGTAAACCCCTACAGACCCGTCCTCAAAGCCCACAAACACATGCTGCGCACACACAACCAGAGTCAACGGACTCTTACACAGCCCCACACTTCCTATTCTTTCCCCATCTGCGAGTCGTACAACTGTGAGGACTGGCCTCGCATGCACGCAGCTTTTCTCCAGGGGGTTGAAGTGGGATACGTAGGCGGTGTAGCATCCACTTTTATCCAAACAAGCTTTAGTGACAGGACCTTCAGCCTTGAATGAGCACAACCTGACCTTGGATAGGTCCAAGAGTTTGATGTCCTCATCTTCAGTGCAGAGCAGCGCGAAGCTCCCATTAGAAGACATCTGAAAGACTTGTGGCTGACAGTTAAAAGAATAAGGCAGCAAAAAGTGCCTGCACACCGTTTCTTCTGCTACCTTCCAGGTGTACACTGCCCCTGAGGCGGCCATCAACACCACATACTCCGGGTGCTCTGAAAGAGTGTGGAAAGCGACAACATGCTCCGAGCTTGCCACGCAGGAGAAACGCTTGCTGATCGAGCCTGACCACAGACTGGCAGCTAACAAGTCTCCACGGCGAAGGCCAATAAGGAAGGTGCTTTCAGGTGACACCTGGGCATCAGATAGGTACAGGTGTATGCTACACACAATGCTCCCTTGTGTCAGCTTCCAAACCCTGGACAACTGTCGTTCAGAAACACTCACCCCGCAGTTACTATTAGGGGTGATCAGGATGTCTGTTGCTTTGCTGCCACTCATGCGTAGGATGTTCTGACCGGATTCTGTCTGCCAAACATAAATATCCCCCGATGAGAGTGTCACAAAGTGGAGGTTATCGGGAGAAAGGCGCAGTTTTTCCACAGGACCATCATGTAGGAAGCCTGCATGTGGAAGCCCTGTTTCTAAACCCCATTTCCACACTGTCTCTGAACCGTCAGCGGTGTAGAACCACTCCCCTGTTTGTTCGACCACCACTTCTTTCACTCCACGGCGCATTTTCTGAGCTGCACCCGCGGCGCCTATCGCCTCAGAGGCCCACACTGTGAGGCAGCCGTCATGAGCAACGCAAATGACACTTGAGGCTGTTTTGAGGAGCGTACCCGGCTGATTGTTTGTCTGTAAGGAGAGGACACACTCCCCTGTGCTGACCCTCCACACCAGGACTAGAGGATCTAACAAAGCAAGGAAAAGGTGGCCATCCTGGGAGAGCACAGCTTGAGAGAAGGCCCTCCCCTGAGGAGCTAAGAACTGGTCCCACAGCTCCCAGTCACATGTGTCCCACAGGGTAACCTGGTGAGACTGACACACCAATAAAGTGTTGATTTCGTCTGAGTGATCTGTATTGAGGATGTTGTTCGATTTGTCTCCTGTAAAGGTTTCTTTGACAAGTCGGGGTGGTTGTGTTTTCGTATCCCAGAGGATCACATCTCCCATCCTGTCGACGCATGCCAGTTCCCTCTTATCTTCAGAGAGGACCATCAGCGCAACTGCATTGTGATTTGAGTTTGAGCAGGTGCTGAGGAGACCGCCGGTGTTCGTGTCAAATATGGACACTGTGCCTTCCTCGTGCCCACAGTACATGTAAAAGCCATTAGAGGAGCAAACCAAACAGGTCACACAGCTCTGGCACTGGAAATGAGTCATGGTGTCAGTATAGACATCAAAAAGACTCACAAAACTCTGATCTTTCCACCACATAAACAACTTGCTCTGACACGCAACGAACCCTTCCATTCTTCTCTGTGTTTCTTGGCTTGACTCTGGTTCAAACTCAAGCTGCTGAAACTCCTCTGGGCCTGTCACGTCCCACAGGAAAAGCTTGTTGCATTGTGTAGAAAGCAGCACGAAATGACCGCTACTCTTCACTCCTGCAAACTTCAGCTCAATCTGCTCACAGCTCAGTGACAGTTTGAGTACGTCACACCCCGAGCCCTTCCAAACCCACGCCGTTCCATCATCCATGATCTCTGCGACGATCCCACACTCTGCCTGAGCTACTTCTGCAACATAAGCTTCCCTGGTTTTGGCATGAGGCTTTAAACACTCAACAGAAGGAACAGAGGAAGGAGCAGGGCAAAGCGCTACACCTAATCCGCTTCCTCTTTCCTTCCTCCCCTCTCTGATCTCTCTGATGAAACTCTCCAGTGCAGGAAATGCCTCCAGATAAGGGAGGAGGCTCGTCTCCATAAGTGTGGGCAGCAGCAGAGGTGAGCTCTGCAGTAAGCAAGCGCAAGACTTCAATATGCTTGATATGACAGCTGTTTCAGGGCAGTGGGATGACCCCTTGTCACCATCCAACATGGCTACCAGATCTCCCAGGAGTCCAGCTCGGACCATAGCCTGGTGAAACCCCAAAGACATCAACAGCCCACGCTCAAACTTTTTGTTACTTTCCTGCAAGTGATGCGGCAATTCTAAGACCATTCTCAAGTTCACTCGGCCCACCTCTTCAGAAGAAGAGTAGAAGATAAACGGCTGGCTGGGAGGCTGCCTATTGATGTTAAAATCAATTTGGGTGGTTTCCTTGTTTGGTGAAGAATTCTGGGTTACAAGAAGTGGTTTAGCACGTCCACAAGCCCATCGGCCGCTGAAATAGTCAGCCATCACCGAATGCATCTCCCTCCTCGCCTCGGGAGTACCTAAATACCTCTTAAACACGACCAGCTTGAAATGTCTGCTCACCCAGGACAAAACATGCAACCCTGCAACTGTCTTCCTAATAAGAAACCTCCTCAGATCCAACAGAAGTCTCTCTACATCGATTTGCGGGACCCGCATACTGCCGGAAGGGCTCTCACTTAGTTGAATGTACTCTGACAGCACCTCATCGTCAATGGACAGCAGGTCAGCCAGTTCGGCCTTGGTGAGCCCAGTCTTGGCGAGGGTGAGGAAGGAGACAGCGCGGGCGACTATAGGGGAGCCATGTTTCTGCTCGAGTTGATCTAGCAGTGCGGAGATGGAGGAATGGACGCCATCGGGGAGAGACGACTCAGTCACGTCTGAATCTGATGATGGAATAAGAAAAATGGACAGAAGGAAGAGGGAAAATGTAGTGTAAACGTTTTGGTATGGTGAACAGAATCACAGGAAAAGACCAAAACCAACAACACATCTAACAACAAATGCTTGTGTACCCAAAATCTTGTGATGAGCATGTAGTCTTTAGTTTACTTCGACCTAGTCCCACACAAAATGCACTCTGTAAATACACATACACAATATATATATACTCACTAAAGCAGTAGTTCAGTAACCGTCCTTTATAGGGGTTCAATATTTATGTCTCCTCTTGAACTTGTTCCTGGCACCGTTGATTTAATTTGATTGTTTTTCCTGTACATGAGGCGTTCAAGTATGGGGCAGCTAGCTTCCAGCTACCTCTTCATTTCAAGTCTTTACTGTAAAATCTCTCACTAGTTTCTTGTACATCTCATACTGTGTTGAGCACCTTCTGTGCGCTTTGTTTATGGTGATAAATCTTCACATCACTGCTTCAAAGTTTGTATTTCTGGTGGCTGGAACACTTGAGTGCCAGAGCATATTGTACTACAACACTGCTCGTCTTGACTCATCTTAGCTGATTGTCAGATGGAAATCGAAGAGATGGTGTTCTTGATTCTCGGTATGTGTTACAGAAAATGCTGAAGGCAGCGAGACTGCATTATGGAACAGGGCTTGTAACATGCCATTTTAGAAGTTTCATTTTCTTTTTCTTAGTTCTCCTAAAAAAATGCAAGGTGTATGAAAATGTCTTATGAAAATGTAGTTAATGCAAATGTCACCTCATTTTTCATGCAATAAAACTTTTTTTTTTTTTATGTAAAGTGAAAAACTCGAAACTTATCTTGCAGCTCCCTTGGCACACAAGATCTGTTGCTAAAATAGTTTCCAACAATAGCAGTGTGTACAAGATATGAGTAGCATTTGGTGAAAAATACAGTCCCAAGATATTTAATGAACAATTGTGATTCATTTTTAAAGATATACATCCTTGGTGTGGTGGAAATTATGTATTTACTACTCATATAATTCACATATTCACTCCTTATATTTATGTTGAAGGATGATCTTCACCTCTTTCCTTCTGTCTGTGTGCAGGTCAGTGTGACCTTTGGTAAGCAGAGACCATTAAATCAAAGAATCCTCCTCTCCATGGAAAGCTTTCATCTTTTCATTCTCACACACATTATTTGGAAAGCTCTGAAAGAAGGAGGAGATATTAAACCCCTGGGTGTAACCTCGTTATGGGTGCTTGTAGACAAAGAGAGAGGATCTCTTCAGTAAACTCGTGTTTTTGATACGACTAGGATTGGTAGGAGAGATGAATTTATGTAAAAGATCTGAGAGTAAAACAGCTTCAAGGTATAAAAGGAGTGTTTATCTCAGCGCGCACATTATGTACTTACGTTTGTTCTGTGTACCAAGGTCTGAACGTTATCAAGACCTGGCGTGAACCTCTTCACCACATAAAGGGCAGGGAGGTCAGAAAGTGTTGATACATGCAATAATGCATCATTGATTTTGGTCTTTTCATGGTATTTGTTGAATTAAAGAAGGATAAAAAATATAATCAGACTTGTCCTTTATGAATCAAACCGTAGCAGTCGTACCAGAGTGCCAGAGCGAGGTGTGCAGCTGCAGGAGTCGAGCGTAGAGCGGCAGACAACAAGACGTCAGCGCCTGGTTCACCAGCGCCTGCTGTCCTGATGTCACCCTCCTCCCCGAGCTGCTCAGCAGTGACTCCAACATCTTCACACACTGCTTCCTGTCCGCTGCTCCCAGCAGTACGCACACATAACCTGACTCCTCCTCACCGCCCCGTGATCCAGAGTGTGCAGAACTTCTTTGCGAGTCGATGGCTTGCAGTATCTGTGTACGGTTGGAGGAGACTGCGAGGATGACTTTGACATTAGGTGGAAGGTTTGAAGGGAGGCTCTCGATGATTTTAGGCCCAAAGCTGCTTTCAGTGTGATCAAGACCATCGAGGATTAGAACTAGAGGATGTGTTGGAGAAGGCATTAGAAAGAGGAGGAATGAGAGATGCTCTTTAACCTCAGATAGGTCAGGTTTCATGATGGCAGTAGGATGCGGGCATGGGTTGGTACTGAAGTGAAAGTCCGAAACAGGTTCGCCGGCGGTGGGTTCACTGTTGGAGCTGTTGTCCCTCAGGTTACTAACACAGCCAGGACCGTCCTGGTCGTTGGGATTCTGCTCAGAGGACGAGATGCCCTGATATCTGCCAGCTATTTGATAACACAGGCTCGACAGCAGGTGTTCTGGGTGAGGGTTGGTGGTCAGGTTGCAAAAATAAGTGATCACCACCGGATCACAGTCTGGTAGCCAAGACTTTATCTGTGGAGAGAGATGAGAGATGTTATAAAGACTATAAAGAATAGAGCCTTGGGCTTGTTTTTTCTATGTATTTATCTGTTGGTTGATTAGTCTTGTTTTCAAACGCTTCATTTATCCAGATCGATATCTCGATTTAATTCGTGTGGATCGTTTATCTTGCTTTCTCTTCTCTTGAAACGCTTCTCTTTAACTTTAAAGAGCTCTAAAGATATTCTAAACTTTTGTCAAATCGCTTGAAGTAATTTTATGTCGAGCTGCAACTACCAGTTATGATATGATCAAACTGTATCTGACAATTACTTACCTGTTTAATGGATTCATTGTTTGGTTTATAAAATATAAGAAAAACAAAAAAAGATGTTATTTGGTTTTCCC
Source organism: Diplodus sargus (assembly GCA_903131615.1). NCBI lineage: Eukaryota > Metazoa > Chordata > Actinopteri > Spariformes > Sparidae > Diplodus > Diplodus sargus. The sequence goes on along the minus strand of CAEMYA010000018.1, from coordinate 6,047,692 downwards.
CAGACTCCTTGGACTGTTATAAGATGTCTTGTATTCAAACTACTGAATTATGGGCCTTTTGCTTAAAAACTACAACAATTCATTAATAATCAAAATAAATTCAAACTAATTTATCACATGATTACAGATGCTCATCTTTTTTTAAGTGTCTTACTGCGATGTTTTTGTCTCTATTAGCTTTGAATACTTATTTCTAACTCTACTGTTCTGAGTTGAAATTGGACTATCATTGACATATTGTGTAAAAACAGACATGTTATATTTAATATTTCATCGCAGTCCACATACCTGTTGAGCACAGTGTGCCAGCAGGACTGCTTTCCCTGTGCACGGTCCTCCTGTCACCACTAGTGGGCGCTGTAGTTCCCTCTGCGTCACATAGGCTCTGATCTACAGGACATCAAATGAGAGGTCAGCTCTGGTGGTGACCTGAAACCTTACTGACGTAAAGTTTCATCAGAGGAGCAAAGAAAAAGCAACAAAGATCAGAAAATATCTGTGACATGGCTTTAAATTGATAAAATAATAGCATTTTTTTTAAAGTAGTAGAAGAAGACAA
>CAEMYA010000018.1:6010756-6042829 GCA_903131615.1 Diplodus sargus | reverse complement strand
GCTCTCTCAGTTTGGGGAACACGCTCTCTCTCAGACCTCGGCGCTCCACCACGCTGTCTGCACAGACCGCAAACACCTCACTTCACACAATAACTCATAAAAACATCATGAAAAAACTCATAAACCCGGATAAATCATTTGCTTTTTCAAGATTTCAGGGAAATCCAGCTCGACTTTGGTACAATGAACCATCTACTTACCTTCTGGGTTGGAGCACAGATAGAGTTTGACACAGGATGAGCTGTGAGCGGACTTTACAGGAGATCGCTCCATTTGTTTCCCTTTCGGATCACATTACAAATCAATACCTGTTGGTTAAACAAGCCAAATAAAAAGTTAAAGAGTTGCTGCTTCTCCCCCGCGCTGCTGTTTTTCTCTCTCCCCTCCTGCTCCGCTCAGGAAATTCTGGCCTCCAGTGTTTAGAGAGTGTTATCATGATCACACCCGCCCTTCCAGTGAATGGACCGTCCGTGTAACACACACACACACACACACACACACACACACACACACACACACACACACAGTCAGTCAGGCAAATTATCGGCTGTTTACATACTCAAATATGTCGGACAGGCGCATAAACACACGGGAGAAAGAAGAAGAAGAGCAGAATAACCGAGAGGAAACAACTTTTCAATATTTTTTTATTAATTAACATTTGTACACAATAAATACAAACTTTGTTTTTTTGTACAGTCAATAATAATATGCAGAAAGACTTTTGCACCTGTTCTCATCATTGTCACCGTCACAGTCTGTGGAGAGAGAGAAGGCTAGCTGTTGTTCCACCGAGTTGCTGAGAGCAGCATCTGCGTGGCTGCTCCCAAATCGAAAGGATGAAAAATAAAAAAAGAATTGTACAACACATAAAAAAAAAAAAAAAACAGAAACAGGCCCACGCCAAATAATTAAACACCATTGTGGACCAGAGGGGACCGTTAAAAAAGGGGAAATAATGATGTTCAAAGAGCAACTGGCAACAAAAAGCCATAAATCTTAAATCTAACTGAAAGTCTGACGGAGCATTTATGGTGGGGAGTTCTGTGGGACGCAGCTGTAAACCCTAAACTTCCAAACAAGTTCGAGAAATCTTGAAAGATCTGAGAGGACTCGGGGAGAGGCTGCTGTTCAAGTCGACGCCAGCAGAGGAGCAGAGGGTTGGATCCTGAACTGTAGCGGATTCCAACTTTTAAACGTTGTCAGGTGTGGATGCTACAAATAATGTTGTTACTGAAAGCTGAAGCAGTTGAACAATGAATTTGTTGTATTTGCTTCACTACCTGCATCACTTCAACTCTGCCTTTGCAAAGACGAAGCCAGTCAACCAGTTTCAGCCTTTCTTTCTCTTCTTATAAGAAGCCTTAAGCTGTGCCCCAACTCCAAACTACACAGCAATAATACTGATACTTTCCTTCATACGTCAGGCTGTTTTTGCTGATGATGTACAAGAAATAAACATCTTTTACAGCTGTGTACCGACAGGAAAAGTGCTATGATACTGCTACTTTAATAACATAGTGAAAGCAACACTGATTGAATGCTTTAATTCTGAATTGTTTCCAGCTGTGAGGAGCTCCTGCATACCTCTACATACTTGCCAACCCTCCTGATTTTCCCTGCGAGTTCTTCATTGCCCTCTCCCGGTCACAATTCTCCCATATTTCTCCCGATTTATGTCAGGTTTTTCGCACTTTTTCCCATTTTAGTCATCATCGAGTGTCTGGTGCCATACAGCGTGTAGCCTGCTGTAACGTTGCACCTCGTCCTCCTCAGGGAGTGAGAAGCAAACAGGGAAATGGAGAGGAGGTGAGAGTACATAAACAAATTATAAGTCTACTTTTCTTGGTCATTTTGAGGTAATCAGTTTCCTTGATTTTTTTTCTTTCTAAATTTAGCCACTTTGTCAGATTTACAGTGCTTGGAGAGAATGAAAAACAGGGCAGCGGCATGCACAGACTCTCTAAGGGACGGGTGCGTACATAAATGCATAAATTAAGAGAGATTAATATAACTTTTTATGCCACAGATTTACTCAAGTCTGTGTTAAAGGGAGAATCTTTCTGCAACGTTTCACGAGAATTAAAATAAAAATGCAGTTGCATTTTACTTATTAAGTTATTCTCATTTTTTAAATATCAACAGAATGCAGGAAACGCAGTCTATGAATCTCAAATATGTCCCTAAACGCTGCTTGGTTATGAAATTCTCCCTATTTTTTAGGCCTGAAGGTTGGCAGGTATGTTGCTGTAACATGTTGGGACAATTTAGAATCCATTTAAGAGATCTTTGAGTTGATATATATTTTTTCCTCCCTACATAAACTAACTCTGGTTGAAAACAGCTATGTAGGAAGGAGCTGGGACACAACTTCACGTCTTCTGCTGTCGCAGGACCAAATAATAAAACACATTCTCTCCAGGTCTTCATTCAAAAGATCCCTTGCTTTAATATTTTTTTTTTCTTTTTCTTTTTATAAGTTAAGGAAAACACCAAATTACAATGTCCACAATTATCTCCCCATCTCTTTGGAAGAGTGGAGAATAATGATCATAAAAAAAAGAAGAAGATCATCAGTCACACTGAAATAAAAAAAAGGATCCACCACAGAATCAGAATGAAAAGAATAACTCCTTTCTGTTCATCCTGATGTGTGTTAAGGTACTGCTACTTTCCAGGGAAGGTACAATTAAATAAAAGTGCTACGCTGCCCTTTAGGCAAGGAGTTTTAAAGGCTTGAAGGGTATTTTAAGGGGCATGATTTATTTACTTTGAGTAAAAAAAACAAAACACAAAAGAATTGTACTTAGCTCCATTTGAATGTCATTTGCAAGTTCTGTCCATTGAGCACGATGCATTTCTTTCATACATCTCTTTTGTTTCCTATTTCTAAACACCATCATCACAGTCGAAATGTGAGACAGCAGGAGAAAAAATGGATGATATCGAATTACGAAAAGGTTAATTTCTTGTTATGGATGTTTTCAGTACTGTATTTAAAATAGAAAAAATAAAAAAAACCAGACTCCCATTGTGATGTGGTGGAGTTGCTTGGCAAGAGAAAAATAATACCATGTCAACTAAACGAGGATATATGTTATAGGTGAGCAAAATCAATGTGAGAGGAGATATAATCTGCAGGGATAAAAGCTATACAGTTCAGTCTGTGATTAATAAAAACCCCCCCTGACCCAAAATACGATCAGTGTCTATATCATCTCGGATAAATGTTTTTCTTTGTCACCACATAGTGAATACCAACAATTTCAGTGCCTTTGAAAGCACCATCGACCTCCTCCTGAACCAACACAAGCGCTCGGAGGGTCACAGAATGAGAGAAGATATAGCAGGGTGTGCGTAATACAGTATAATGTAACGTGTGTGTGTGTGTGTGTGTGTGTATGTGATCGCCACCGATTCACACTGACTGCCGATGGACAGAACAGACATTAGAGAAACAGAGGGAGATGAAGAAAGGAAGGGCGGGAAGAGAGGTGGAGAAAAGAACAGAAGGGAGGATCCAGCCTCCTTGTGTCTCTCTTTCATCCTCTCCTTCCCTCTCCTCTTTCCTCTCTCCTTCATACTGTATTTACAATGCCCTTTCAGTATAAGATGAGGATAAAACTTCCACTACATATCAGACATGATATTCCATTCAGCTGAGTTAGTCTATATGAAAACGCTGTGCATAAACATTCCTATGACAACAGTAATGTACTGTACTAATACACATTGAATACGTATGATGATAAGGACTATATATTGCGAGGGAAGGGCTGGCGAGGGGGGGGACACTGCGTCTCCACATACCACCCAGATTTCTCTGTCCATTTACTTAAACCCCAACTGCAAATCCAAATCATGACACGTTTGGCAAGTTTTTTTACTTGTTCACTCTCGTCAGGCTCACTTGTAAAACGTGTCAGACAAGCCAAAAATATAAATCTTTTAAATAAATAAAGTGTGATTTTGGATCACACTTTATCATTTATCTAGTCCCCGTTTTTCTTACTGCACAGGTGTGTGGCAAGCTACCTTAGCCGAAAACATAAGTGGCTAAACACATTCAGCATAAAGCTAGTAGCCACACCAGCTACTGCATCTACTGTAACTCAGTAATATCTTATACTGTAGCATTAGTGTATAAACTCTTGTGACAATAACTAGCGCATTTTAGCTAGCAAGCTACTCGCAATGCAAGGAAGCTATTTGGAAGTTTACAGACTTCAGGAACATCCCAACATTTTGTAGATGTTTGTGATTTAATGTTTCTTTTCTCCAAATGTCAAATGAGCTAAATTCAAAAGTTAAAAGTTGGGGTTGGCTTGCTGACTTAAATAAATGAATACATTTAATTAACTAATTGATCAAAATGTATACTTGAGCAGAGTTTATACAGTGATGCTTCAGCTGTACGCAGATGATTAGCATTACAATGGAAACATAAGGTTCAGCTATCTAGCCACACACTCTCTCCATTGCTTCAAAAACAAGCAATTTTCCGAATTTTCATATTTTTCATTATATGCAAGAGAAATTGCAAAATGTGGTGCTGAAAAGAAACATTTTCATGGGGAAAACTGATGAATGATTAAACAAACTACATGTATTGAACCAAAGAATATTATTGTGTGTTGAGCTGAGTTATATTTTTGACTTGTCTTTAACTACATTTTGTCACTTTCAGGGCTCAATTACTTTCCTCACATTTAATTTTTGTGGGTGAAAAAAGTGAAATCTCTGAAATGTAGCAGAATTATCTTCCCATGAAGGAGGATAAACTAATTACAATGTCTTTAAGTAAGTTTAACAAGATAAAAGAAAACTTGCCAAGCCCATCATTTACTTTCCCACACTCCCCCTCTCGAGACATTCTTCCTCCTCTTCCTCTTCTTCAGTGTGCTCGGGTTTGCTGCCCGTTGAGGTGAAGTTTTAAGGCAAGAATGGAAGGACGGGGGAGGGCGGAGAGGGACGTGGGGGCGGCTACTGCTGCACTTCATTAGGAAGCTAATACGGAGATTATTAAATTGGATACTCTGCCCTCTCTCTGCTCTCCTCCTCAACTTGAGGAGGAGAGAAGATGCGGAGAGGCCGGGGGTGTCGGACGTGCTTCAGTTCGGTTTACTTCACGTCACTTCATTTAAGCCGACTTCAGTTCAGAGCAGTTCAGCTCCCCAGCCTGTAGGATACGTGTGTCTGTCATCTGTTTTTGTTTTTTATGTCTCTTCAAGCGCCTGCCAGCCTGTCTGTCACACCAGCGTGATCTCCACCTCCTCCGTCTTGTCACTCTTCTCCTGCTGTCTTCGGGGGTGCTGTTTGGGTGGAGGGGGAGCCGCTCGCACCTGCGAGGAAACATAATAAATGTGAATTTAAGAGAGAAAATAAGACAATAGCAGAGATGCCCTACTTTTCTTTATTTGACAAACAGCATATTTTTCATTTCCTGCAGTTGCACACAAACTTTTTATCTCCACAAAGTAAAAAATATTCATTCTCTCATCTTAATCTCATCTCTTTTCTTAATAAACACCATATTTTGAATGGTTATCATCAATCCTCCAACAGGTATTTAAAGGGAATGCGTTTAATCAACACTGACCTTTACATTTCGGAAAGAAAAGAGCAAAGAGAGAACCATGTACCATAAAGTTTGAATTACGTAAAACTGCAACAAACAATTATTTTTCTTACAGAATATAACATATCGATTCATAAGTTTGGTAAATAAAACGCAAGATAATACCGTCAAAAGCCAAGGTCAATTTACTAGCACAGTACAGAAATGAGCATATTGTTGTTGATTTGTTGAGTTTTGTGTTGATTGTCGCCATTTATTTTCTATTCCACTCAATAAACTTTGATAAAACACTTCACTGAGAACGACTTTGTTACGCCGAAATATGTGAAGTAAAAAAGTTCTTGCTGTGCAAAGATCTTGAGTTGGCCTTGTAGCAACATGACAAAAAACAAAATAATGACCTACTTAACCGTGGAGGAAACACTTCTTTCAAACATTTCATTAATACACCATAATAACAAACTGCAACTGTGTAAAAGGTGGGACGCTGTTTGTAATGTAAGTGAAAATAGAACACAATCATTTGCTAGAGAAACGCTGACAACACACATTGTCTTTGTACTGTTTTCAACTGAGTACAAAAAAAAATTATAATTAGCATATCATCACAATTGTGAGTCTATATAGTTGATACAAGCATCCCACATTTTCTAGAACAGTTTAAGACAAAAGCAACCCTTCTGAAATCTAGTCTGTCACACAGCTTCAACTTTGTTGACAGAAGTTATGAAAACTTTGCTTTGTGAACCTAAAAAAGAAACTTTGATCAGAACATTATTGGCCCAATCAAACTTGTCGTCAAAACAATGACATCCAAGTAAACACACTTCTGGAATAAGTGTTATACTCACAGGTCGTAGTTTGCCCGGGCCTCCTTCAGGGGTGAATCTCAGTGGCTGAGGAAATCCTGGAGACACTGGACTCCTGCCAGAGCTTTGATCTACAGAGGGAGACAGAGGGACATTTCTATATACTCACAGTAAAAAAGCCGCAATGACCTATTTTCTATTAACAACGCATGTGTTTGGCTTACTGTGGGTGGATAGCGGTCCCTTGTGAGATGAGTTGGGTGGTGGAGGCTTGTGCTCTCCGTTGAGTGCGGCGGAGGGTGATCGTGGGAGAGGAGGCGGAGTTGAGGTCTCGGGACTGGTGAAAGGGCTGATGGGAGGTTGGTCATACAGTGGAAGAGGTGGCAAAGACGATGGCAGCTTCAGCGATGGGGAAATCTGGGCAAAGGGACAGAAACAGAGAAATACTGCCTGATTACAAACGTTTATTGGTTTCAACATACAGACTATGAAATCATGTTACAGGCGGAATCATTAACAATCCAAATGACTTTGGCCTGATGGAGACGCTAAGTGGCGCTTTTTTGCCACTTGGGGCCACAAGCATTAGCTTATTTTCACATCCAGCACACACAGAGAGGCACTGACAATGATTTGGAGTTGTATTTCTGCCCACTTGTTGAATCTAAGTTCAATGTCAACACTCTTTCAGCTCTGTTGTTAGTCTCCATCAATTCCTGAGGCTCTTTAGCTGCTGAATGCTCCACTATGTTCACCAGACAGTTGCTAACTGTGTCTGTCTGCCCTTTGGTGTGCAGCAAATAGTGTACAGTGGGGTTTTGAGAGCTTTACTCAGTGAAATTAATGCTATGAGAGCAGCAAGACTTGAACTGAACAGTTCATTTGCTCTGAAACCAAAAAAAAAACTAATTGAAAAATGCTAAAATGCTTCATAGAGCTGCAGGGAACTATAGAGTCACATAATTCTCAAAAGTGTTTGTCGCTAAATGCAACCCCTTTCACTTTATAGTAATTCATCTACTGTTAATGTAAAAACATTAATTAGAACAGCTTTAGATCTTTTTAGAAGAGGCACTGTAAAGGATACAGAAACATTGCGGGATTACTAGTTTGAAGTGCAGCAAGAAGAAGGCTTCAGATTTCTTACCAATCTTCCCCACATATGACTCAAAAGAAGTTAATAGTTGTTGTGTTATGACTCCAGGCTTCTAGGAAGGGAGAGGCTGTATCCTTCCTGTTGCTGAGCCTCTAATAGGGTAGCACTCTGTGCCACAGATAAGACCTCTTTCTATGATTGCAGCACCAGGTTTTTATCAAAACGCCGCAGGAACACAGCAGTTCTGATCCACTGTTTGTGAACTCTGCCCTGCTGATAGATCCACTGGAGAACAGCCAGGAAGTGAGGGGAGACGGGGGGGAGGAGTGGCAGCGTAGACTACACACTGTCCTTGGTATTTCTGCCCTGCGGAAATACTGATAAGACTCACTCCTCCAGAGTGATGCACTAAATGTGTTACTCTAGTTGGAGTGCAAGTCTCCATTTTAAATCTGCCCTGCTGTCTTTTGCCACAAAGGTGTCTGAGATTGCATCAGCCTACCTGTACATCACCTGTCCCTCCTCCACTGGTCTCCCCATTCTCAGTGAAATCCTCTACCAGCACAGAGGGGAAGACGCCCACCCGTCCGTTTAGCTCCCCCTCCCAGAAGCCGTCGTCCGTCTGAGTGTCCCGGCTCAGCAGGCGGATCACCGCTCCCTCGGAAAACGAGAGTTCCTCGTCCGCCTGGCCCTCGTAATCATAAAGTGCGCGGACATACATCACTGCGGAGAGGAAGGAAGACAAAATGAGAGAGAGAGAGAGAGAAGGCAATAAGAGATACACAGCGGGAATAATTATTCTTGTCCAAATGTAGTTCCTTGTCTGCCTGGCCCTCATTGTCATTACGAGAATGGCACACACCACCGGAGAGAGGGCGATACAGAGAAGACAGACAGGCGTAACTGTACTAATAATTAGGTGCCTGAATTTCCCCATGTGTCTTCTCCTCGTATTCAGTTAGAGCAGATACACAGCATTACAAAGAGAAAGTAGAAGAAGAAGGAAGGAGAGGTAAGGTGGAAGGATGATCTACTGTTGCTTTCATGAGGTTATATAATCTTCTTATTTTGGCGTGCAGGGAAGACATGTTTAACCAATAGGGTACCATGAACATAACGCACAATTTCATTATTATCTGAGGGAATTAATGAAGATTTCATTTGCACAGTCAGGCTGATAGGAGCAGCCCAACAAGCCTGGTCAACATTAGTCAAAGCAGAGTAAGATGTCCGGCTTTCGCTAATTATGAACCCTTTTTTACACACTGAATGTGCTGTGTGTGCATGAGAGTAAATGTTTGTGATAAATCTCAGCTCTTAGCCATTATATGAAATTATCCAGCAATTTCAGCCCCTGGTGTTTTGTTCTTGTTTTGCTCAATTTGAAACAACTAAAGTAGTTATTGTAGCCCTTGTTTCTCTTCCAGTGAGGCACGAGAATGGTAGCAGCAAAAACGTGTCCTCAGTTGATGGTAAACGTGCTAAAACAAAGGCTTTTTTCCTAACGCGGTTGAATTTTTTTTGCCGTTTTGCCTTCACACTTCTGTCGATTACAGCAACCGCAGAAACATTTTTATCTTGTTTCCCCCAGCAAGTTCGACGACTCGCTTGCTTATTCTTATAACACCCTGCTTTGCAAAATAAGTGTTGTTTACAGCTGGATTCCGAGCAACTCCAGCGAAGCAGTAAAGAGAAAAATGCCTTAATCAGAGGCACATAATAACCTCATTACACTGGTACAACTGGAACTAGCTTGTTTTACTCAAACTCCTGGCATGCAGTTTAATTATTTCAAGGAATAATTTACCACTTGCCTGATTTTCAGCGTACTTACTGTTTGTGTCTCCGTTGATGCAGTTGGAGTGCAGCTCTGGCTCGGTGGAATTTGACGAGGTGTGCGATCGAGCATCGAGTGTAGCCAGAGACTGGAGCATGCTCAGCAGACTGTTGGAGGTCGGGAACTGTAGGTATTTCTCTGGGACGTAGCCCACCTGGCCTGTCTTATTGCGAGCCTAGAAAACACACAGACAGACACACACAGTGAAGTGCATTCACTGAGGCATGGGAGGAGAAATTTGAACACCAGGAGACCATACAAGATTGTGACACCAAACAGAGCAGATCAGAAAACGCTTCTGTTGTTGTTAATGTCATCACAATGCACATCTGTGTGTGTATTTGTGCACCTTGACCCAATCCTCCATGTCTCCATCCTCAATGACCTCCAACATCTCCTGTTCATCAATCGTTAACTCATCCGGCTGAGAGGCCTGCAGGAGAGACACACATAACAGTGTTAAAGATAGAGAAAGAATGAGTGAGAATGGGGAAAAAAATAGTTGACCAAAAAAGGCCAGGGAATATCATTCCCTTCAGAGCACCTTAAACCTTCGACTGTCTCTTGATACAAGTAGCTTATTAGATGTATTACTGTGTTTCCCACACATACTTTATTTGGGCCGGCCTACTTTTATTTGCCAATCCTTTTAGCATTTCATAATTGTATTTTTTGTATCCGTCTGAGAGAACAATGCCATCCAACATCAGTCAACAAGTGGATAATCTGCCCGTGCATTTTTAAAAATAAGTTGCCCACCATATACTCTCTGTCCTTAAGGGGGGAAAATTAAGGATAGGCTGAATATTGGATCTGATTTTCAGCACTTTTCCAGCTATCTAAATCAATATCTTTAGGAAACTTTACATAGTTATATTCAATCACTGATTATTCTAAATTTTGACAGGAAGATCTTAATTTTTTCTGCAGTTGTACATCTGTTGTTGGGTCTACTTGATTATTAATAATCGCTATTGACCCCGAATGAACCATGTCGGTTGAGCCGCAGTAGAAATACGCTGTTAAAAACAAACAAAGAGTTGCATTTCCAATAAATGCAACACTGACATTTAACTAATCTCCCTGTGTATTTTGATGTCAGTGATTGTGCTTTGTGGTTGAGCAGGTAGCTGCAGACATTTGATATGTGTATGTGTGTGACCATGTAACTGCAGAAGCAACGACTGCGTGTCTGTGTGTGTGTGTGTGTGTGTGTGTGTGTGTCTGTGTGTGTGTGTGTCTGTGTGTGTGTGTTCATACCTTGTATGAGTAGAGGACTTTGCATGTTAGCGGGTAGTTTCGGAGGGTTCCTGAAGGACTGGAGCTGCTGTCGTCAAAAACCTCCATGTTCTCTTCACACTCTTCTCCTTCCTCGCGCTCCAAGTCCACTGTGCCCTTTAATACACAAACACAGCCAGATAAAGACCAAACCTCCGATAAATACAAGGACAAATATGAAGAGATCAGGTCACCTTTCATACGGCAGAGTGCGGCACATTACTCTCCAGATCAAATAAACAAAAGACGTTGAGCTAAAATACTGAAAAAAGCTTTATAAGACACTATTTTCTACATAACCTGTTGGCTCTCGTGCATATCTTATCAATATAAGACACGCTTTGACAGGTTACTTTGTTCCCCTCCTCTCTGTGTCTGCCTCTACTTGTCTCTCTTAATGCTAGTGTCACACTCTCATCTATAGAAACGCTTACCTTTCCTTCCTGCCTGAGTGTGTCTGTCCTGCTCAGTGTGGGTACTGCAGCTTTTAGATACAGGTGTAGAGGGACTGATGTTTCATATGATCCAGCCCCTCCCTCTTTTGTTCCATGAGAATTTCACTGGCTCATATGAGGGTCATGTGATCCAGCTAGTAGAAAGATCTATCACACACAGCAAACTGAGCTGGCCAAAAACAATGGAGATGGAGTGTGTGTGTGCATATGTGTGTGTGGGTTTATCCATTCCTAAGTCATTGTGTTTAGTCATCAGATTTCTGTTGACACGGTAAACTCGACACCGATGCAGAACAAAACAGATGTGTGTTTTGTATATGAGCTGATATCCCCTAGAAAATAAGAAGGTGTTCTCAAGGGAAACACTAGCCGTCAGGTGTAGTCTGAAGGTGTTCCCTGCTAAAAATGAACACACTCTTATCAAAGCGTTCCACTGGGAAAGCTTGCAAAATACCTTTACAACTGTAACAGTACACACTGCATGATTCTTACTTCTTTGCTTTACAAAATGTCCTTATTTGATATGTAATTTAAAATGTGCTGCCATGCTGCACTTAGGCACAGTTAAATACTAACAGCATGCTCACATGCCTACAATGCCAATGCTATCATGCTGCAGGGAACAGGGATACTATTTACCATGTTCACTATCTTAGTTTAGTGTATTACCATGTGAACATTTGCTTATTAGCACTAATCACTGTCAGCTGAGGCTGATTTGAAACTGTCACTGTCATTGGTTCGGCATGGATTTGTTCATAAATCGAAACTGAAATTTTGACGCTGTAAGATCGCCAAATTTATCACAATTCATCGCGAGGGACAGATGTATGTATGTATGTATGTACTAAGTTTTATGAACATAAATTCAGTATTTCTGAACAAGTGTCTCTAAAAACCAAGTCGACCTCATGCTGGTGTTAGAGGAAAACTCAGGATCACCAACATTAGGATTAGGTCTGCTGCACAAAGAGACGCTTACTGACAGTTATTTTGACATCTACAAACTGCAGTAAGGAATTTTTAAAAGAAAGCAGTGTAAATGTTGTTTTTAGTCTTGTTTTTTGTTACATCATGAAGTTACATGCTCGTGACATTTTTCACCAAAAGTAACATGTATATGCCCCAGAATCCATCACCAAAACCTCAACACGCGACATAGCATCGTGCCAGAAAAGGGGCAAAAATAAGCACCAAGCTGGTGTAAAGTTTCCATCATTGCAGACTGGAGATGCAGCCGAGAAAATACTTGTGCAATGGAAGTGTCATTTGGCTCGAGAATGAATGCTGATTATGCACATTCCTACCTAAGACAAGAGCCAGATGTTCATGGATGTTGGTGGGTTTATTGTCCAGTGTGAAAGGGCTATCAGTGGACATACACTCAGGTGAAGAGAGTAAGCGTTGTGGCCTGTTAGTAGCCAGGCTCCGCCACAAGGCTCAGTGTTAATTAATTCCCCGAGATGTAGACGCAAATCATTTTCCAGTATCTCCCTGTGCAGTGACAGTACTTAAACTGTAGACAGGGAGTGACTTCAGACACAGCCAAGGAATAAGTGACTGGGTGGAGAGATAAATTCAGTCGGATGGAAGTCAACTGCTCAGGTCCATATTATGCGGCTTGGTGGCAAAGTCATATTTATTGTTGGCTGCGTGTTTGCTGTGCGACGTCACTCTTATCCACTTTACTGCATTGATTTAAAGGTACACTGCACTGCCTCAGGGCCAATTCCATTTCATCCCAGAACTAAAAAGACTGGCACGTATTTCAGTAATAACCCAATAAAATATCACCAAAAAAATTACATTGTCCAACTGTACAGCTGAGATGTGGACCAATGGCCGGTTTTATTGGTCCTGGAGGTAATAACTGTGAAAGTGATATTGTAATGAAGCCAGTGGCTGCCAGAGAGATTTGGCTTACAGTATTTCATAGTCGTAATAATAAAGTTGAGTGGAATGAGGAAAGGATAGACGGAAGTGCTCACTCCCCACTCCCATTGTTTTTCTTCGCTCTCCTCCCCAGATTATTATTCACAGTCCATCCATCCTTTCCTCTCTTAATCTCTCCCTAATCAGCAAACTGCTTTTAACAATCCTGTGTGCCTCCTCGTCTTCTTCTTCTTCTTCATTTTCTATTGTGCACCTTGTTATAATAATCCCTCTTCTTTGCCTCCAGTACACTTCGAATAAAATCAAAGGCTGTTGAACTGCTGTCAAATGCCTGAAAACTCAAACTGCCTCCTGGTCTGTGCTATTAATGACACCCACGCCAGATGGAGGAGTTTTCAGCAAGTCTCGCCTCAAACTAATCCATCTTATAAATAAAGGAAGAGAAAGTTGAACCGATGCCTAAGGGACAAATAAAGAAAAATGCAAAAGTACACATTACCACCTACATGCAGGTGATTAAGTATTTGGAAGGCATTAGAAACATGGTCACCATTTTGTCTGTGCAATATTCTAATATATTTTGCTATATACAAGGGCCTTATATATTAATATTCATCTATGTTCTCTGCAGTTTTTTCACAATCCCTCCATCTATCTCACCTCTGCATCCAATTTTACTTCAACATTATCACTGTGACGCCGCTCCCTCCTCACCTCTCCCCCACACCCTCACATCACACCACCTCTCCTTTTTCTCAACTTGCTCCCCCCCTCCTCTTTCTTCAGCCTCCATCTTTCATCGCACAACTCTCCCCCTTTTCCCCCCACGACTCTCTCTCCCTTTCTAACACTCAGTTGCTCTATCTTTCTTGTGTCAGCTGTGAGCTGCAAAGTCATGTGAGCAGAGTGTCAAGTGCTTCCAACCGAGCAGGCCGACTATGTTTAGTCCTGCTGACAGACAGAAACACACACACACACAAACACACACCTCCCCACAAAGTCCCGTGTGGGATTACACTCCTGGACATACACTCGCCTCCCCATGTTTCCAAGGGAGAGACAGAAATGCAAACACAAATGCACAAATAAAAATGCACATAAATATCCATAACTCACGTACACATCCAGTTACACACACACAAGGACACAGAATATATAATGCTGTATTTTTGATTGAGCATAATTAGAAGCACCATCACACGGGGCTTGAGTTTTCATCTCAGCTAGTTTTAAGAAAAATATCAACTAAACCCACCAGGACGTATTACTGTAAAAATGCTTTGAACATCACTTTTGGGAAATGTAGTCACACTTAAAATCTAATTTCAAGGAATGGTTGTAAAAATGTGGGAAATGCACATATGCTGTTTCTTGCCAAGGGCTAAGCTAAGCTAACCAGCTCCTAGTCCTAGTTACATATTTAGCATGCATACATTAGAGTGGTATCAAACTTCACATCTAACTGTCTTGGTTTTGGTTTTCAATTAATCATGTCCATTTTTCTTTCATAGTTGTATCCTCTTGTGCCTTCTTATTACTTTCTCCTTCAGCTCACCTGTGTCCCCAGTGTTCTGTCTCCTTCCTGTTTCAGCCTCGTTAGCACTGCACTGTTAGCAGTGTCTCTCCACCTGCACCTGCATCCCCTCGGTAATTTAGTTTGTATTTAAGTCTGTGTTGTTCCCTTACTCTTTGTTGGTTTGTCTATTTTCGTCCATGCGTCTCCTGTGTTTCCTCTGTTCCTGATTTGTTTGTTTGTTTGTTTTTCTGGTTTGTCCTCAGTTTTTCTATTTGCCTTAGTATTTTCCTTTGCCTGCTTTCTTGTCCGCATTTTTGGATTTTTGGACACACTTTTTGTTTCTGCATGTGGGTCATTTCCCTTTTGCTAATGTGTCAATACTTCTCACCAAGACGAGCATTTCCAAAAATATTAATGTGTTTGTTCATAGTTAAATGATGTATAAAGTACGAAAAAAGACAATCTACTACTGCCAGTAATGAGAAAAGAGTGATGTGGAACTGCCTGGAGTCCACCTTCTCCCCTCTGACATGCATACACACATTAATTATCACAATGAGTTGATAGAAAGGTCCCTTCAGGCTTCAGATCTGTACTCAGTCTATCTTGTCATTAAAGCTAAGGGTCATGAAATAAAAACTGCAAGTTGTGTGAGGACTTCATCAGTATTCTAGTGGGGATGTGGGCCATTTTAAGAGGCTGTAACCGGTGTGACAGAAGATTAGGCAGAAGAGGCTGAGGTCAATTATCTCGCAATTTACATCACTCAGGAAGTGATTTGTCAGGAGAACGGTTCTAGCTTGGTGGTTTTCACTTATCATGAAATCATAAAGGCAGAAAGTCTATGATTATGAGCCCTTGAGTTTTACATTACATTTCTGTGTGTTCTAAATTTAAGTCGAGACAAATTTTATTTAAATAGCCCAATATCACAAATCACTAATACGCCTAATGGTGAAGTCAGCGCAGTAGTAGAAGAAGTAGAAGACAAACGGTTGGGCAAACAGATGGGCCAATAAAAGACATATGACTAACATACAGTGACATGACACGATTCAGTGGTCTGGTGATTTTCATTTAAAGCGAGAAAAAGATCCAACACACATGCGACACACATCAGCTACAACTTGCATAATGTGGTGAAAACATACTCTGCTACTTCTGATTTGTAGATGTGAGATTTGCACTTTGCTGCCAAGTCATAATCCGCGCAACCTTAAATTTAGTGCCAAAATAATTTATACATGTGCTGTATGAATTACTATTAGCATCCAATTTTTTAAATTATTTAATTAATACGTGGTCTATTTTCGAGAGAAAAAAACGCAACAACATCTGCTGGCTTGGCAAAAAAGCAGCGACGCGTGCACAGTGAGGGGAGGTGTCTCACCGACAGTGAGGGATCGTGGGAAGTGTAGCTGGCCCAACGTTCATTCTCCAACTCCTCCATCACCTACAGCATGCACAGAGAGAGTGAAGGGGGAGGGGTTTATACACATATTGCGAACAGGCACACTCACCCACAAACGCACTGCACTAAAACTGGAATTCATGCTCGACAGGATTTAAATATATACACACACAAACACTCCACCGGTTGCACGTGTGAATGAATTCACTCACAAACATGTATCACTGAATGAAGCAAGTCAGGCAAAGGAAAGGAGAGGCTCTCACACACACGCACATACAGTATATACAGTATCAGTACACATCTTCTCCAAACACACACCTGGTTCATGGCACTCTTCAGCCAGGTATCCACAGCAACCCCCACTTGCCGCAGAAGGTCCAACCGAGCTTCAGCTTTTAGCTTTATTGTCTTTGGAGAGAGAAGGCATTAGAAATGTTAAGATCATGAAATATATAACTGACCTACACACTTTTTCTCACATCAGTCTTGAAAAGAACATCACCCTTAGTGCAGTTCTATTCAAGGGCCCTGTTTGAACCATGTGTAAAGAGTCACTGTGAGCCTTTAACACTACCGATGTTTATATAAAAAAAAAACCCATCTAAATTGATTTAAAAAAGTTAAAATATATATCACTGTTTATGTTGTTTTCTTTTTTTTTTTAGGTAAAAATGTTGTTTAAATACGAACGATCCCTAAATATTGATTAATTTTCATAATCTGCGCACAGCAGGCAGCGTGACAGGAAGTAGAAAGTGAGTCGATTAAGGAAACTTTGGATCCTTGTTGCAACTTGGATCATAAAAAAAGAACAGACAGTTGCTTTCTGTCGGTGGCCCATCAATAAGTTTAAGGTTTGGTCCTCTGAGGGAAAAAGTTTGAGGTCCAATGCACTAGGCGGATTAAAGCAGGTATTAAGCGGGCTTATTAAGTCATACAATGATCACAGTCAGTTTATTCTCCAGGTTTAAAAGAGTCAGACTTCCTGCTTCATGTTTATTTGGCAATGGCAACTGCTTTCCTACTGATGGAAAACTTACAGTATACTAGGCAGATAAAAAGACGTAATAAATCTTAAGTTCATTTCTTAAAATATTTTATGGCCATGATGCAGAAACAAAACAAACGCAAGACAATAACAATATAATTTGCTATTAGCAAATATAGCTATATACAGTAAGCACCCAGATGGGGACCATTTCTCATAATGTTTTTTTTTAGATGAAGTAGAGAGAAGGACCCCATGAGAACCTGTAGAACAGAGCAAACATTGCAATAATAGACTGTCTCTACACATGGTGCACCCCTCTCAGTGCACCGAGTGTTATGTTTTATAGCCGTCTCCAAATCAACTTTCCTACTTCGTACTTCCTATATTCATTTGGGCCTTTCAGCTGTGTCAGATCACATGCAGCACAGTGACAGAGTGAGGATGTGAACTTGATTTGCAGCCCAAAATATGTGGAATCTGTGTCATTTATTCTTCTAAGTGGCAAATCGTCAATTCTTGTTGTACTTTCTTTTAATGAGCGGTGTTCTTTCCTAACGGGACAATGTGATGATGATGATGATGATGATGATGATGCTATAACCACCAGCAGAGAAACCCCTGAGATTTACATTCAGTCTCTCTCGCTTCAACTCTCTTTTATCTCCGATCCTTTCTCTTTTGTTTCCTGCTGTTTCTCACCGTTTTGATCAATTTCCCCTTTCATTATCCTCCACTTTCTTTTCTTATCGTTGCTGACGTAGCAGATTGATAGCTGATATCTCCCTCCCTTGGAGATGTGCAGTCAGACAGACAGACACACACTGTAAAGACAGACTTCCTGGCTTTGATCAATAAAGACCTAAGCCCCTTAAGTGCCTCCATTTTTTCCCTTTCCATTGGCAGCGCCCAACAACTGCTTAAAGGAGGCAGAGGCCTTGGGTGCTGGACCATAAACATACCAGACTACAGAGGAGAAATATACAAAAAAGGCCAATATGTGCTTAGCCATCTTTGCTGCAGTATACTTTTTAGTTAAAGTCAATAGAATAGGCAGCCAGTGGTGTGGGTACAGATCACTGGTGGACAGAGCGTACAACCTCAGCTGGGCAGCTATAATCAATAAAACAGACAGAAAGTTAAGCAGAAAAAATAGATGGAGAGTTAGACAGGCAGAGAGATGCAGCAGGAAGAAGTTTTTTTATTTTAGTTTTATGGAAACAGATGTGAAACAATAAGAAGTCTGATCCTCATGTCAGTCCTACATGTCAGATCCATTTAAAGTAGTACTATTTAGAAATTGGTGTTTTGGGCGATTTGGTGCCCCCACAGTTTCTGAGTGCGACACCACTGTCATAAATACAAATCTCAGGTCTGCAACAATTTGTCAGATGTAATGTAGGTGCTACTACAAACAAAACTCATTACGTCACGACGTCATGTGTTAAAAACTTGTATGTTGAAGCAAACATTTGTGTAACGCTATGATCCTACCCTCTCACTGAAGTAACACAGTGCGGCCTGTTTCGCCCTGTTTCAGCCTGTTTGACACTGAACCATCAACATGATTCAGAAGCTGTTATTTTAATGTCAAACATAAAGAGACAAAGTTGGATCAAGTTGGACAATTACTATGAGTGTGTATCGCAACTGTTTTACAATTCCTGCCTTTTATTCCAAATTATCCAGCCCAACAGAATCAGTGCTACCAGCTGAGCGAACTGTTTAGTCAGGACACAATATGTGTTTTTATTCGCAGAGATACGCTCCGCCAATACGGATTAAATTGTGTCTAAATTATGAGTTGATACCTCCAATCAATATCCCATTCCTTATTAGTTTTGTTTGCTGGGATCACAGTCTTGTCTCTATCTTGATGCATCTTGTGTCTGATGGATTTTGATGCCACGTGGTAATGAGGCCAGCTTGTCTGCTGAAGCCAGTTTGACAGCAGCCTTCAACAGCTCATTAGTATGGAGACAGCCTCTCTTGCCTCAACTGTTCTCACTCTCATCCTCTGAGAACTCCTTAGAAAGAGGAAAACAGCCAAGTAGAAGCCAATAATCATCTAATATCACTGTGGGGAATTTCAGATGCTCTCGCTGCTGCATTTGAAAATATGCGAGGAGGGAAGACCAAAACAAACTTGCAAGGGAGTGTAACAAAATAGTGTGAACTCTTTTCTGTAGGTAGAAGACTTCAATGCATAGGTCTGTTTGTGAGAAGATGCACAGGAAAAGCAGAGCACATGTACTTCAAATATCACACTCTCTGATACTAGTGAGCAGTTAACACAGATTTCAGAAGGTGAGAAAAAACGGCTTTATTTATATGTTTTCTTCAAGAGAATTTCACATGTATTACTTTTAATCCTAATAGCTTTTTTCCCTTCCAGCAGAATAAAAATGGTTAGCCTAGGGCACACTGTCATTATCTATAATTCATGCAGCCGTTTACTTCAACATTGTGAAATTTTCACTTGACTTTTATCATAGCGTGTATGTCTTTATCATGCTGGTAATTTTTGCAACGGTCATAAGTACTCAAATAATTTCAGGGAAAGACCGTCTCTAGCTTTTATCGAGCCGTCAGCCAGAGGCCATAAAAGCAGACCAGCATTTGTAGAGAGCCCAGAATACATAACTCTACTGCCTATTTCAATGTTTATTGATTCCATTCAAACAGAGGCGAGAAAAAGTGGATCCTGCAAAAGATTGCGGTGTGTACTGTTGAACACCGCAGAGTAGATTCAAAAGCATAAAACATCCATAATATTTTAGTTCTTTTAGGGTTGTCGCTCTTTTTCTTTTATCTGTGACAACAACAATCAAAGTAACACATTCAGTTTGAAAAGGCAGACATTTATATATTTGGAGAAAGGCTTTCATGACCATATTACAAGAAATAAAACATTGCCTTACTCTTCCCCCATAACAATATGTTGTGTCAATAAAGGCAGCAAAAATCATAAACCCTGTATAAGCACTTTGTTTGCCTAATGAATAGGCCTGCAACCTCTTGAAAGTTTTACACGATTCAAGGCATTGATATTTATGCTTCCTGCATCGTGTTTCACATTAAATATTCAGATGGAAAAATTATGGGACAGGACAGGAAACCTGCTGTCAACTCACATACAGCATGTCTATTAAACCCAACATGAATAGACCTGAAACTTGTATCTTTCTCAAAAGCTTCGCCTGCAGTTTGACACACAGTAAAAACACTTTTAGCTCAGACGGTGCATCGATTCTAAACATTGATTTTAAAACTTAGCTGGCCATCAAAGCGCTTAAGGTGTTGTCACAAGCAAATTAGGCAATTTTTCCGAAATCAGTAAAAGAGGACAGGTAGCGAAGACAACGCGATCAATCGTTCTTACTGGCTGCCAGAAACCTGAAGCTTACATTTCAGACATCTGCTTCTGAAACACCAATGAATTAGCTGGCAGTAGACACAATGCATTCCTCCACTGGCTACAGATGCCTCAAAAATATCTCTATCCACAAATCATAAATACAGGCCTTGCTTTTCACGTTCTTGGTAATAAGGTGTTGGAAAGGCTACTGCAGAGATGGAGATGCCTAGTGGGATGAAGATGGGACTTCATGTTGAAGAAAAGAATGGCACAATCACTACCTAGATAACACTGTAATCAAACCTGGATAATGTCTTTTGTACTGCTTTCACTCCCTCTATAATTCTGTGATAAGAGCTCTGTGATGAAGCCATTTGTACCAAATGAGCCCATAAAATATTCATCATCTTACTCGAGGTAATGCTGGCCTAGGAGGGCGAAGAATAGCAGAACGACAGCGTGAGTGAGAAAGACTGAGACAGAGAGGCAGAGAGACAGAGGGTGGGGTCGGAAAAAAAGGTGTGGTGGTCATATGTTTGCACTCTTTCAGTGAGAGAATTATTGTAGAAGGTGAGATCACAAGCTCCTGAACATGTTGTGAAAATATTCTTGCAGTTGGAGATGTAATCAAAGTGTGTCTATCAATAAAAGCAGCAAAGTGAAATAAAATCTGCTCAATAATCTTCCCCTAAAAAAGAAAAACACCTGAGCGGAGGGTTAGTGAACTAGTGAACACACAGGTTCCACATCAGATGTAAAATGTTTTTAGACCAAACCTGACAGCAGAGGGTGCCAGATATGTGAAAGCCTGATAAGACGGGTAATAATGGAGGCAAAGAGGCAGCGTTAGGGAGAGAATGAGCTCAGCAAAGTGAGTGAAGAAAGATGAAATGGAAGAGCACAGATGAAAAGAGACTTTTTGTGAGAGAACGGACAGAATCGAGCTGAGAAGGATGAGAGATGATGCAGCGATGTCTTTCAGTGTGTGTGACAGGTTGAATCTGCAAGAATCAATACAGAAATGATCGATATCTCTGCAAGTGCAATGGCTGAGAGGGAGTATGAACACAAGAAGAAGTGAGGAGTCGAAGAAAGAGCAAGAAATCTGAGAGAAGCATAGTATCTATTACATCTGAAAGTTTAGGTATTTTCACAGTGTCACTGTTCAGATATCTACAACTGAAGTAAATGCACCCAAGCCACGTAGAGCGGGGGCTTATTGGCCTGTGAAGATAAGAGGGGTCAAATAACTTGAATGATTTGATGTCTCCTACAATGTGAAAGGTGCACTGATTGATCCTGCACCATGTTTGTTGACTGCGCCTCGCTGCATCATCCGAACAGATGAGCAGACCAAATGCCAAATGCCACTGTTTGTCTCTAAAATATTTACCAAATAATTAGTCACTCAGCCCAAACACAGAGCAGAGGAAATGTGGGACCCGGCTGGATTCCATTTTGTCACTGAAACGGAGGGCTTGTTTGCAAGGCTGATGCTGCATTGATGCTGCAGCAGGAAGTGAGTCCACGATGACATGCAACATTTACTACCACCACAGATTTTACTGTGTGTATTTTAGGAAAAAAAACAAACATTTTCCATTCGCTAGCTTTTCATCGAACCCCCTCTGTTTTTAGTGACTGTCCAGTCCACACTAACTACACACATAAATATATATACTTAAGTCTGTTTATTTACTTTTTTTGGAGAAAAACATCTTTCCCATTTAAAAGAAGAGGAAACATCCATCTATCCATACACTCTATATACCAACGCAGCCTGTGCAAGAGCCGGAGCCTAGCCAGGGAACCCTTCCAAAATGTACACAGTTGAGTTTAAATGCAGACAGTGCTATGGGAACTTATCCAATTATTTACCCTCTACTAAAGGGAACTCCACCGATTCTACACAATAAAGTGTTTAGGGTCTTTGGGAGCTCTAATGAATACAGTATGTGAAAAACAGTAGTATAAAGGCTTTTGTTGCACGAAAACTGATAAACACTCAGTGGCTAAGTTGCATTGTGGGTAATGTAGGCCCCAGGTTTTGAAAAGGAAGAAAAATGTGTGGGATGAAAAAAGTGACACGTCTGGTTCTGCTGTTGATTTTAATCATTGCTAGACCAGTCGACTACTTTTCAAAACCTGGTGCCTATTACCGAAAATGCAACTGAGTCACTGACTGACATCACCAGAGGCAATTTATCAGATCAAATGCAGCTTCCTCTGGAGCCACAAAAGGCTTAACAACAACTTTTTTCAGATATGCAGTAGTACTCAGACCTAAACATAACCATTAAATAGTGTTGTGATGTTAAATAAATATTGACAGACCTCAGCTTTGCGCATGTTTTCTTTGGTGTCTTCTATCTTCATCTCCAGGTCTAGTCTGCCCTGCTCTGTGGGTGGCAAACCATGACTCTCACACTCCTCCAGACACTGAAAATCACATATACAACATACAAACATTGATTAGAAATAGTGTGTGGGTGTGTGTTGACCTTCATTCTTATTTATGTGACCCTCTTATGTGAGTGTGAGTGTGTGTGTCAATCTTACTCTCTTATAATGTATGATGTTCTTATGTTCTCTGGCCACTCTGGTTGCCCACTTCCTGGCCTCCTTGTTCAGACTGTGCTCCTCCGTCGTCCCCGTCTCTGACTCCAGCTGACGACTCTAATATAGACAATCACACACACACATACCAGACAGGCATGGGTAAACACACACCCAGTCCCGCACACACACACACACACACACACACACACCAGCATGGCAAGCAAACACACACAAAAGCACACAATAAGTACAATGTTGGCAATGACGGCACAAGGTGTGTGATGTGTAGAAGCTGTTAATTAGGCTGAAGAAAGTGTGATAGAAAGATTGTCTCCTTCTCATGTAATTAATACAGTGTGTGTTGCAAAGCTCTCCTGTTATCCTCTTGGATGCTATTAGAACCATATGTGAAAGAGGGTGAGTGTGTGAGAATGTCTGTGCGACTGTGTGTTTAGATGTGCACTTTCAGAGAAATCAGGAGGTGTATGGGGACAGGACTTTTTGAATTTGACATTTGTTTGTTTTTCAAGATAAATAAACACACGTGGGCCTGTAAAAGAATCTGCACGACTCTCTGAATAAAATGTTCAACATCAATTATAATCATGCTGGATTGTTTCGAGAGAGACAGACTTATTAAATGTGTCTCTTAGTTTACCCACCTACTTCCACCATTTACCATTTAGACAGAACCAGAACCAGCGTCAACTTTATTTGAAAGACTCTAAAAACACCTTACTATGAGTAACAGGATCCACAAGAATGCACTTTTAAGTTAAAACCGTTTTATTTCGGGAAACTTCTATATTGTGTGCTTTTCTCCCTTGTTTGAAGTGAGCAGGGCTTAGTTGGAAAAAGGTGACGCACGTACTTCTGTGCACCAATCAGGTGTACGGAACGTTTGAGTCAGACTATGTTGACATTTAGTGGGTGATAGAGAAGTCCCTCACCTTCCAGTATCCCCTTCAGGATCTTAACAGCTGTTGTTAAACTCTGCTATAAATTAAATATATAATGTTTGTCAATTAAAAAAAACTTTTGGGTGTGTAGTCTTTCTAATGAGCTTTATTTGTCATGTTTTTTTGTTTTTTTTTACGCAGTGTTATACAGTACTTCAGCAGGGTTGTGACTTTTTTGAGTTGCAGGATTATCTTTTAAACTTACAAACATTAGATGTGTGACGTATTTTTCTATTTTGCCATACATACAGTATCTTATTCTGAAATAAGGCCTTATGGTGGTCCACAGGAAGGGTAGGGAATCTACTTGGTTGCTGTCAGTCAAATTAGGATTAAATCCTACTCACACACTCTTGAACAATTCTAACCTGTGTCCTCCATTCATATATTATCAGTGGCCTGTAATGTTCCTGAAATTAGCAAAAATGTAAAGCATGACATCTCTTCTGGCTATAGACTGAAGAAAATTGCCACTTTAACAAAAACAAACTGAGCCTTAGGAGGTACATACACTTAGTGTCATTGATTTGTGTTCACAGGCCTGAGAGGCTGCTGTTTCCATAATTTGATAATAAAAGCATGTTACCCAGACTTAAAGTACAGGATATTTTAATTGCGAGTTTCCATGCACATCATATCTATTAATTATGCGCTGCTTCAGTAACAAGAAGGCATAAATCTGGCTAAGTATAGGTGTGAAACGAAGAGTATTACATGGGAGATTTACAGCTTAATTACATTCAGGCGAGGGAGTATGGCAGGGAGCTAAGGCAGGGAGGCAGAAAACTAGATTAAAACAGTGGCTCTGAACTGACATGTCATGGAGGGTAGTTAATGTGTGCTTTGATAGCTCGCTAAAACTGAGCTTGCGGAGTAAATAAAGTTTCCTTCACGTGGCCTACCAGCATCATACTCATTTTGTCTATCAGCTTTATGATTAAAATGTTTGGCTGGTCAATGTGAAACAACTGTGGGAGCCAATATAACAAACGGCGCAATTCAATACAAACAATTTTTTCTTTTAAATTTTCAATTATGATGATGTAGTGGGGACCTTTAGCAGATATGACCTATGCTAATCAGACGGCATTCAAAATGTGTTTATGTGCCAATGTCAGGTATTAATTTATTTAATCAGGGTCAGGATGATAAACCATTAGCAACTACTACTGAAGTGCTTAAAAGGCAAAGTGATGTCCAGTCAGCCTGCCAGCTAAAAGAGAAGTGAAGTACAGCACAGTTGAGTGATCGTACTGTACTTCAAAACCAACCAACCTCCACTGTCATAATAACAGTCATTCTGAGTATTGTATGGGACAACTGTGTTATTCTAAAACCACAGGGATGAAGAGTGTGGTAGTCTGTGTGTTTGGGAGGAACAGAATATGCTGGTGGGAAAGTGTGAGTTAAAATTATGAGACACATGTGATGTAATCGCAACATCTCTGATTTAATTGAAGCTGAGGACTCTTGTTCTGTGACATCTCCTCACTCTGAGGCAAAAATATGAAAGAAAAAATACCACAAAAACAAGCTGCAGTTGTCTTTTCTAGTGCAAATTTGCATCATTTTGACATCTACAAGGCTCCAATTGTTTTCTAAAAAAGGATCTCTCTGCACAGCTTCCAGAGACGTACCGCTGACTTGACTAATACAATACAACACATTGAACAGCGTCTGTATCACACTTAAGTTGAGGCAGCTGTATTACTGTGTGAGCTGTTTTAATGGATTTTTTTTTAAAAAGACACTGGTAGTCCAGGACTGGAAGGTGTTTGCACAACCTGCAGCAGTACAGACAGCTGTTTGTGCCTTCTGTGACTGTGACAAATGCATCTCTATGAATAGACTTATTATATGCATTAATGGCGTTGCTTGTAAACCTGACTAGAATGCCTACATCTTTAATCCAATTAACTTTAATCTTAGTTTTGTTGTGTAGATGCAGACATTTAAAATAATAAAATTCCTTACTATTTGGACAGAGTCAATACTAAACCTTTGTTTATTCACATTCAGCATGTAGTTCGATTTTGGTGTGATGGTTTGATAAGTATGAGCTCACACAGATTCGAACAAAGAAAACACACACACACACAAACACCAACAACAACAAAAAGAAAAGCAAAACAAGTACAGAGGCGGTCATTCTGCCCGCTGCAAATCATATTTTAAACCCACAACACACATATTAATGTGCAAATGAAATCATACACACCAGACATTTGACTCATTTATCATCAGGAGAGCAATGACAGTGCAGTGATATCTCAAAAGTTGATGCAAAAACAAAAAGGTTACAGCATCTAATGAGTCATTTGGTGCTGCAACTGTATTGCTCACAAAGACAAGACAGTATGACAGCTTTACAGCGCTGTGACGCCACTGTCATAACAGTGTTGTTCAGTAATCCAACAAAATACAGCTCTATTGTTTCATTATCCTGGAGCAACAAGACAATGCAGGGTATAAAGAGCTCTGATAGTAATATCACTGCAGCAAAGATAATTAGCTTTAATAGATGGGTTTCCTGTTTACAAGCAATAAAAGATGCATATGCAGCAGGGGGTAGAAAACTCATTGGTACTATGTCATGATAACTTTATTTTAAGCATTCAGAAATAAAGCAACGGCAACAAAATTATTATGTAGACGGGCAAATGTATGCAACACTCATCTTTGCATTTCCAACACTTTTTTTTATCCTTAACCACATGCCACCTTTGCTAGGCATCTGTCAGCTCTGCCTGGCTGACATGACACATATTCCTGTGAGAAAACAGCATGCAGTAGCAGCAATAACGCTAACCCAGATTGCCGAAGTTAGCTGTGCAGGAGAGCGACAAATTATCTGTGAGTTAAAACATCAATAGGCAGCATAGAAAGCACAAAAGTTATTTTTGTTTTCATTTTGTTTTTGATTTGACACCGGATCACAGGACAGGTTGGCTTTAAAATTGGTACTGTATTGTGTGTTATAGGTGTATGGGAGTAGGAAAACATTAAACACGCAGGGCAGGGGGCCCCGGGACCGGGACTGATAAACACTGACTAGGGAAATAGTAGGTAGATAGTGTAGGCTAGTGGTCACAGAGTTTATCAGGTATCAGATAAGAAAGATGTGAAACAATTGCTGATTTTTTATTCTAGTCTAATTACTCTAAACAATGCATATGACTCAATTCATCCGAACCAGTAATTCAGAGCTTCACACATTTTTGTCATGACTATTCTTAGTTTTTACACCAGCGGTGGTCATGATGTCATAGGTGTAATCACAGCCACACCTGTGTGTTAATGCTGCAGCATGCAACAGTCATCATTGGTATGTTACAGACAGACATGAGGGTTCTGATAACTGCAGTTCCTTGCACTAACTTTTAGAGTAATTAAATAAAGAGGAAATCATACACACACTATTTGTGTGATTATGGATCCGACTGCTAATTATGAAGATAAATTAAGGTGTGAGAGTGTTTCTCATGCACATGCTCATAATCCCTTGTGTATGAAGTCTTTGTGCTGAAGATGGCTAGACATGTTGTAAAGGCTACACGACATTCTGTTTATGAAGAGGGATGGGTCCACACTGCTTGCCAAGATAGATAATTTGGATGTTTAGGTTAATGTTGTTGTTTTAATGTGTTTTAGCTGTCTGGAGTGAAGGGTTATGTCACGGGAAAAAAAGCAGCTCTACGACAAAAACCTTAGGTTCAGGCAGAGAGTGACATGTATTTTATGTTTTAACACTGTGTTGCCATGTCAGTGACCTGACTCAGTGTTTTGTCCTCACCTTTATTAGACCTTTCCTCCTGAACCATCATTATGAGAGAGGCAGGTAGGCGTTTAACAACTTATAGTAATATGCATAACCTCCGTTTTCAACAGAATATGAAATCTATTCTTCTAAATCTGATTTTTTTTTTTGACGTAGGTTGGATTCTGAGCATACACCAGACTGATGATGAAGTGTGCTATGCAAATCAATGCGTCTATACATAAATAGCTGTCATATTTATGTAAGGCAACAGAGGAAGCAAAATTCTGCATTAGTGTTTATATATTTTCAGTGGCATGCATAACGTCAATCATCGCACCAGGTGTTAAGTGTTATCAAGAGAATTACCCATGCTTAGTTACATGTACATAATCAACTGAATGTCACCAAGACAAACATATAAATAAATAGACATGAATGAAGTAGATGATCCATGTATTGCGTCAGCAATGAGGGTGGGAATGCTAACAACAGTTAAGACTACCTGTGCCAGGGTCATTCTCATGGCACTGACGGGCGACGGCTCAATGTCCACCAACTGCTGCACCGAGCTCAGAGTCTGGCACACACACACACACACACACACACACACACACAGCAGCAGAACCGCGCACCCATGTACCCAAGAGCAGCAGTACAGGCACACAGACACACAAGTACAAGGAGGGAGGTTAATGGAAAGAAAGTTCAGGGAAAAGTGTTAGCAACAGGATAAGGAAGACAAGGGAAGGAATAGCACATTGTTGTTTGGAAAAATGTTAGAGCACTAGTTAGTGTATAAGAGAAAGGAAAAGATCAAAGAGGGAAAGAACATTTGGCAGAGAGAGTAGAAGAAGCTGAGAAACAAGAGAGCACAAAGTGACTCAGACACAAGAGAAAAGGATAGCTGTAGAGGAGTTAGGACCATGGTCCACTGGGAGACGTCTCTTTTTCAGCCACCAATCCTTAACAAGGCCCCATGAGGGGTGAGACGGCATGATTCTACTGCTGCAACAAGATCACACGGGTGCTGATCGATTCACAACAATATGAAATATTTTTAACAGTCAGCAACCATTTTGATTTGACAGAAAACGTTTAGCTTACATAAATGATGAAAGGAACTTCGGACTACAAAGAAAAGTCCCCAGTGGACGCATAACACTTGTCGTCGAAATTATTAATATCCGAACACAGAGCAGATTCATGCTTCTTGCATGCTGTCACCAGACACTAGGTAAGTGGACAAGTTCGTCCAAACATAAAGAAATATCCAAAGGCTGGAAACAAAAGAGCCAAAGATCTCTCTGGAGAATAGGAAATGATCAGAGCTTCGGTTCTCTGATTTCTAGCTTGGCAAGCCTCTCAGCCCCAGATGTATTTATGGGATTCACTAAAATCATCGTAATGAAAGGTACTGAGCTGCTTGAGATGTGCTAGCCACATGGTATATCCAAAATACAATATTTGAGGGTACATCATAAGAATGAGAAAGGAAACGACCACATGTGTCTGTTTGAAAGAGGCAGGCAGGGAGAGATGGAGCGACTGTACTGCTGTATGAACAGGTTCATATACAAACAATACAGGCTCAACAACATAGTGCTCAAACAGCCCAACAGCCCAGAGCTGCATGTGTATGGATATGAATGCAGTGTATGTGTGTGCAGCCTTGTGCATCTCACCGTGTCACATTCGCTCGGCTGGAACTGGAAGTCGTGTGCTTTGTGAAACACTGGGTTCTCCTGCATGAACAACTGCTGGTTGAATTCTTGTATTATCTGAGAGGAAGACAGAAGGAGACCGTTTTAATCCGGGGCCAAGGAAAAGTTTGCATTGGAATCCGTTGTGACCTCAGAGAAACCACGCTGACTGTGGCTTCCGTTCAACAAAGGAGCAAACTACAAACATTTTGCAGCCACATTTCATACCTTCTGTTGGTGAGTACTTCATATTCACACATACACTGTGTTTGATATTTAGAGTGTCACTTTTATGGCATCCATGCGTGGAGGAGAGCATAGTAAAGTCAAGTTACTTTAGACAAAGTCACAGCATCGTGCCAGAAAAGTGGCAAAAATGTGCATATCGAATTGGGTGGACACTCTGATGGTGCTGATCAGAGTTGGTGCTGAGAAATACCTGTCATTTCACGCGGTAATGATTTGAATGACATCACTGGGTGTTAGTGGGTGCTTGTCTGAGTTGCTGCGGGTGATGGTGTATTGGGAGGTGTTGAACTCTGCTGACTAGCCGCATACGCTGTATTAACCGAAACCAATCGTGGTGCGGTGTTTTGCTTATAAAGCGATCCCTCTCCCTTTGAGATTGGTTTCAGCTTCATTTAGAACAGACTGCAAGTTTTACACTGACACACAAACACAACACGTCTTTATTTGTCACTGACTGTGTTTCAGCAGTTATTTTTTGGCTTCCCTCGAGATGACTTGTTTGCATTCTTGCATTGCTCAGTTTCAAATTGTTTTTATTAAAATGCTGTGTGGGAACAATTCTTCCAAACTCTAATCCAAGGCGCAATTTCCCCAGCGTGCAATGTAAGAAAAATAGTGCTGAGTAATATCAAATGAACTCAAAATGTCAAGGTGTCCCATTCATTTCACTGAAGAAATAGACATTGTTTTGGCAGAATGATCACTTTGATCACGCTATATTATACATATATATGATGTCTGTTTTGCATTTGAACAAGCACTA
Source organism: Diplodus sargus (assembly GCA_903131615.1). NCBI lineage: Eukaryota > Metazoa > Chordata > Actinopteri > Spariformes > Sparidae > Diplodus > Diplodus sargus. The sequence continues at coordinate 6,012,617 of CAEMYA010000018.1, read as the reverse complement.
ACTTAAACTTAAATGAATACAGAAGGTCTCTGTCTCGCACCACATCTGACTCACCCTGGTGGATTTGTCCAATAGGAACTGGAAGGTGTTGTGTGTAGCCTGGGAGGCCTCTAGCTCGGTACGAGACAGCGCTACCAGGTAGTCTTTTACATGTTCGTAGATCCTGCCATCCAAGGCCTAGACGACAGAGAAAGAGAAGGACCTTTGGGTTACAGTGAAGAATGGATTAATTCAATGTAATTCTATAATCCTTTATAATGTCAAGAGTACAAGTGAATCAGGAGGAGACATCCAAACAGAGACAGACAGAACAGGAACAGAGGGTCAAAGAGTCAGGCTATTTACTACAAAAGCTTTAGCAACATACAATACTTTGACCATTCAGACAAAATGAGCAATTTAATTCAACACCATCACACCACACCATGTTTGTAAAATAGTGTCTTATTTCTCATCATCAAACTTCCAGTAATCATTTAACCTCAACCAATTTGTAACTGCAAGCTTGTTTGTAACAAAGCCTGGAGACACAACTCTCATTAAGGCATGTGTAAGTTATAAAGTGGCACAAATTTACCAGGAGAAAGGGATATGCAGTAAAAGTTTGGGAATATTTTCATTGTTAGTTAATCTGTCAATTATTATATCTCGATTAATGATTAGTTGTGTGGTGTATAAAATGTCAGATAATGGAGAAAAATCAGTGTCTCCAAAAACCCAAAATAACATCCTCAGAGGTCCTTGCTTTGTCTACAACCCAAAGATATTCAGTTTACTGTCAGAGAGGAGTACAGAAACCAGAAATATTTAAGAAGCTGGAATCAGAGAAATTTATTTTTTTTCTCTTGAAAAAATTACTAAAACTGGTGAATATATTATCAAAATAGCTGGTGATTAATTCAACATAACTAATCGTGGCAGTTACAGATTACACAGTCATAGACACATGTGGGGAAGAGACACAACAGCCTCAAACTAATCTGCTTTTATAATTTCCACTGAAACCAGAAGCTTTTGTTGTAGTCATGCATCATTGGGCAGACTGTCTATTCTTTGCACAATTTCAGTTCTCAAAATTTCACAAAGTCACATTAGTAGAAAAGTTAGACGTCGTTTCTGCCCTCAGGTGACGATGATACACAGCCCACACAGGTATTTTCACTTATGTTGTCTGAATGTGTGTGTGTGTGTGTGTGTGTGTACACTGTGATTGACAGACAGCTTCCTCTGTCTCCTGTTTGTTTTGTTGCACTTGTTAGACTGAGACAACTTACGTTTAGTAATCACCTGAGTGGGTGTTTAAATTAAAGATGGATAAAGAAAAATAAATTGTGATCAACTTAACAGTTAACAGAGTGATTTGTTACACAAACATACATGCATACCACCACTGGCCTGCCGACTCTAAAAATAACTTCTAATCTCGATAGTGATGGTAATGTGTTGCCTTATGAAACAGAACACCTGTTTTAATGAAGTGGACTGTGACAGGGAGAAAGGAAATAGAGAAGAGAAGAGACAACAATGAGAGGCAGAAAGTCAAAGGAAGGACAGAAACCAAGCAGATGTTTTCATTTGACAGCTCTTATCATTACAGGTTCTGATGCACCGAAATAAAGATATTTTAATGAAGTATGCAGTCCAAATGAACAGCCTTTCTATGGGGAGGCTGTGGTAGTGCTGCCAAGCTGGAAGCCAGGCTGCCAAACAGACAGATCAGACAGAGAGGAATGAGAGAGAGGCTAATAACGAGGAGGAGAAGAGGAGGTACGAGTGAGCTTTTGAAAAGGTATAAAAGAGACAGTGAGAGAGACGGACAGAAAAATTAGTGTAGGGGAGATGTGTGTGTGTGTGAGAGAGA
>CAEMYA010000018.1:5965759-6010729 GCA_903131615.1 Diplodus sargus | reverse complement strand
GAGAGAGACAGCGAGAGAGAGAGCCAGAGAGAGAGAAAGAGGGAGAGAGAGTGAAGTGTTCTTTGGATAGCGCTCCAACAGCTGCAGGGGAAGGTGAAGGGGTTCAGATTCCAATTCAACAAAACAGAGAGACCGCAGACACAAACACACACACACACACACACACACACACACACACACACACACACACACACACACACACACAGAGAAACTCTCAAATACTCAGACGCTCACACTCTCCTCTAGCCAAAGTACCTTATAAAAGCTCACACTCTCAGAAACCTGCACTCCCTCCATGCTGGCCAGGGGATGTTTCAGGCCAAGTCTGCAACCTCCCACTAACAAACACACTCACTTTTCTTAAACAGACACGCGAGTAAACACATACAAAAACGTGTTTTGAACCCCCACAAATCTAACATTTGCACACACACACAGGACAGACTAAAACAATGGGAATTTGACAAGGAAATTATGTCATTAAGGGTGTGTTGTTGGCTGACTTCTCTCTAAATGTTCCCTCATCACTTTGCTCATTTCCTCCTCCCCCTTTCTTCCCTCCCTCCCCTCCTTCTTTCATCCATTTACGGTAGTGTTGAAACAGAGTGAGTCAGCTTCCAGAAAAAGCCCCGTCCCCATAATCACTGGTCAGTGTGTGTGTGTGTGTGTGTGTGTGTGTGTGTGTGTTTTTGTTGAATGACTGCATCAGTCTGGACAATAAGTACGGCACAGTGGAGCAGACAGGTCAGCAGAGGTGTAAGTGTAAGAGAGTGTGTGTCTGGCAGACGGACAGTGCAAAGAGCATTGGCTGCCAACAGCAGAGGGAGACGTGGAGCAGGCCGCTCCTCCACTGCCCTTTCACAACAACTGTCGCATTGACAAGGACAGAAGCTCTCAGTGAAATATACATGTTACTCCTGGATCCACAGTCAGTGTAGTTAGTGTTTATGAAGTGAAGTTCAGATCTACACAAGGCCTTCAATTAGAAAAGTTCTCATCCCTCATTCTGTAGAAAAACCTCTCTTTTATGTCGCAGACATGTCCTCACAGTCAGTCAGTGTCTTCTTCTGTATGGGCTAAGATTAAAGGCAGAGAGGGTCTTGATTTAGCCAAAGGGAGCTGATGAACTTCCACTGCCACAGAACAATCTGTATCCAGGGGTGGAATGTATCCATGTATGTTGACTCAAGTACTTATACTATTATGGTCATTGCTCAAGTCCTTTTTCATGTAAACATTTACACAAGCATCTTAAATATGAGGATTTGTTGCTTTTCCTTATTTCTAATCATTTTAAAATAATTCAAAAATTAAAATAGTTCAAATAAGAGCCACCTCAACCAACTGCAGCAGTAACATGCCGCTTAAACATTAATGTATGAGTAATAATTGTTTGTTGGCACTGCTGTTACAAAGACAGCTGGATTGTTTCTGTTTTCCTCAGAGTCCCAAATAACAACAACACAAAAAACGCAATGTTTATTGAATCATTTAGTCTATAATAGAAATTGGATGGCAAATAAACCTTCCAAGAAAACTTGCCATTGCCAGTTAATGCAAGTTTTGAAATGCAGTAATTTCACTTAGTGTGGTATGAGTACTTTTAGTGAAGTAAAATATCTTTTTCCTCCACTGTCAGTAACTTATCTGATTAAAAGTAATTTAGAGGTATATGTCGCTATTACAGACACAATGTCCTCCCATGGCCACATCCAATGAATTGTGTTCACAGCAACGCAAAGAGCCCGGTTGATTTTATAGGACGAATATAAATATAGTCTGAAATGGAGACAGTGCTAAAAAAACATGATGAATGGAGAAGCAACACAAAAAACTGGGTTGCGGTTTGCTGGGATGTATTGGTTGTGCGTATATTCTACGGCTGCTATTATTCTTATGTTTGCCACTGATGCTGTTTTCGGTGCCGTGTTCCTAAACATTTCTCTGTGGAGCAAAAACTGTCTGTGAAAATAACTTTCATTGTGATGCAGATTTTGGTGTTATCAGTGACTTTCAGGTGAAGACCTGTAAACAAAACAAATACTGGATAAAACTGCGGTGGAGGGAGAGGGGACGAGCAGATTGGGTCCCTCTGGCAATGTCCCTCATTCTCTTTGTGTGTTTGCGTACATGTATTTGTGTATGTGCATATTTCCCCGCAGTCCTGTCCTTCTGTCACAAGGAGCTAAGGATCTATTATTCAGAATGGCCTCGTACTATAGATGCTCAAACATGCCTGAGGGACAGAGTATGTGAGGGCAAGGGAGAAGAAAATCTGAAGAAATTACACAAGGCTGAAAAAGCAAAGAAAGACACAGAAAGTCAAAGAAAAAGAAAGGCAGCCAGATAGGAACATTAATGAGCTTCACCTTAAGAAAAACAAGTCACATAACTAATGTGCATATCTCCCTGTGTGTGTCTGTTTGTGTGTGTGTGTGTGTGTGTGTGTGTGTGTGTGTGTGTGTGCATGTGTGTGTGCGTGTGTGTGTGTGTCTGCTGCAGAATCAGAGTCATGTCTGAGACTGATTACTGTGACAAAATAAAACCTCCCACATGTGATGTGTGTGTGTGTCAGACTGACGGGTTTGCACAGTATTTAAAAGGATGACATCACCATCACTCAGCTGCTTATGCTCACAAAGTTGCTGAGGTGTGCCTGTCTGTGCACGGAAAGGACTGTCATTTTCTGCGTGTGAATGTGTCTGTCTGTCATGCATACTCATTATTAGATTATTACCAATTAAAGGTCCAGTGTGGAAGATTTAGAGGGATTATGGGGCAGAAATGGAAAATAATATCCATAATTATGATTTCATTAGGCATAATCAGCTCAAACTAAGAATAGTGTGTTTCCACTAGCTTTGAATGAGCATTTTATATGTAGAGAGAGCAGGTCCTTTTCTGCAGAGCTATGTTGCACTGATATGTTTCTACAGTAGCCCACAACGGCCAAACCTAACACTGGCTCTAGAGAGGGCCTTTCACTGGGGATGACCGATATTTTCATACCAATACCAATAATTTCCTACCTCTCATGGCTGACACTGATGAGATAACCGATAAGTTCACTAAAGTTTCGGTGGATGTTTGTGTTCAATTTAAGTCTCGTAATTGTCCTTTATTGATTTTATTCTTTAATTTATCTCTATTTTTTGCATCACTTTTCTTCTCTTATTCTTTTTCTGTGATTTTGCCTATCTTATGCCTTTTTGTCCTTTGTCCTTTCCTTTCATGACTTATATTGTCTTTTTTTGTTTTAAATATTCTGTTCTGCCTTCTTGTTTTTAACTCACTTTTTTTAAACTAGGCTTCCATGTGTTCGGCTTGACTTTTGAGTGTTTATTCTGTAATTCTGTCTTCCTGAGTTTCCTGCTTTTACTTGTTTGTCCAAGCACTTTGTAAACTCTGTTTTTAAAGGTGCTCTATAAATAAAGTTCAAGAACCAAATTAGTGAACAGAACTTGATTTCTTGTCCTGTAACCTCAATGCACCTCATGCAGATATTTTAGTCTGATTCCTTCCTGTGTTTTGATGCTGTGATTGTGCCAGAAAGGTCATGTAGTACCAGATGGAGCACAGTGTTTCTGCAGACAAACAGCAGCTTGCTAACAATGACGGAAGAAAAATGAGGGGTGACATGTAGCTTCTGTGTCATAACACTTTAACATGATTACCTTGCAGTGATGAGGTTAAGGTGACTTACAATACAATGATGAAACCTGTACCCATATTAATAAAACTCACATGCAGGTGCCAGATGCGGCACAGAAAAAGATGTAGCAGACTTTGCATCCATCCTCTGATGACCTTTCATACCGTCTCGACAGTACAAAACTGTTTTTAAATTGAGAAACTACGTCAAAGCTTTCAGAGAATTCCTCCTGCAACAGTTCATTCAGCATTGTGTAAATTCAAATTTCATGCCAACCAATCATTTTGTAAGGATGGCTCATTTTGCGTTTTTTTTGCTTCACATAAGCCCCTTTGGAATAATAAATCCTGAGAACTCTATGACTTTCTTTGAAGACTCAAAACTGTGAAATCATCACTTTTTCATGTACGCTTTTCCCCTCTCCAGCTACTTCGGCAGTGCTGACTGTGTGCACTCATAAAGCAAACATTTTATCCCAGCTTTAATTCAAAGTAGCTCCCCCACTTTGAATTCTTTTTTGAATCAGAAAATGTGTCCCCGTTCCTGGAAAATCCCTCTGGGTATTATTAGTGCATGGGACTCTTAAGTCAGTAGTGGTAGTGAAAGAAAGTGTCATTAAGGCAGACAAACTACAATTTGTACCGCCTGGATTCTATTTAATACAACTGCATTTTGACTAAAAAGTCCACATTCATCAGAAAGGACACGAATTTTCTCTGACACCACTGAAATCTTTATCTTTATGCGAACTGTCTTACCTGTATGCAGTGCAGTAGATCTGTATGGTAGTACCGATCATGGTGAGCATTGGCAGCAGCTAGCGTTAGCAAGTAATCATTCCTGGCCTGTGTTGCCTTGGAGTTACAGTCACTTCTCTTGGCTTTCAACTGGAATGAAAGGAAGACAGACATTGTTGCAACACTGCATTACAGCAACAGACTGGAGCTTTAAGCTTTAAGTGGTTTCAGAACATGAGTCTCTTTCCAGCTTCAGGGCTCATTAGAGAGGCAAAGACAAACAACCACTTTTTATATTCGTATCATAGCTTAAATTAGTGTGCTTGAAAGCTTCGCCTGAAGAGGGAGGAATAGTCTTTGTGTGTTTGCGAGTGAGTCCTCTTACCTTTACACTTGCTTTCTGTAAACTAATTCTTGACTGAAAAAGACCCAGTTTGGACCTGAAAAACAAAACAAGAGCACGTAAAGAAGTTAATCAATTTCACATTTTAACTTTGACAAATGAATATGACACTATCATGCTTGCACACTTAAAGATACCCCGTGGAGTTAAGGACAACTAATGATTTGTGTTTTGTGTCGCAAGTGCACACAAGGTCACACTACCGCTCATGAAAGGATGTTGCCGATCCACACGTTCAACGCAGCAATGTGCCAACAAAGGCATTGAGGAAAAAGGTTGTTACTGAGTAAACATGAAAACAAACTTAGTGGAAAATAAAATAAGGAATGCACAATAAAGATTTTTTCAGCTGATGTTGATAACCAATAATAACTTGCTTCTGATGGGCGATACCAATAAGATAACCTATAATTTTCCATTTTTGTATTTCATGAAGACGCTGATAACATGCAGTTTATGCACCTTGCTGGGTAAGCCAGGCTAAGGTGTAGCAAGCAAAGAAGGATGCTTTAATATTGCGCAGCTCTGATAAGATTTGCCCGAGCTTATCCCTCCTCTCGGAACTATTGTTTAAGTGTAGTACAAACATGTCGTCAGCGTTTCAGGGTTTTAACAGCCACCTACTATATTGGAATTTGCAAATGCTGCGCATCTTAAGTCAGTGACAGCAATTTAGCTTCACTTCATTGGCTCTATTCATCAGCTACAACAGATGTGGTTCCGATAAACAGCTGATAATATACACTTCCCAAATCAGTCCGATTTATTGCTCCCATACATATAGTGCATCCCTTTGTAAAATATTTTTTAAATCAGCCTTTTGAACATGTTTGTTTGGCTTTGTATCTTAATGAACACACCAAAATGGCACTGAATGCACAGTGAACATCATTTCGTTTGTTTGTTTCCAAAAAAAACTCCACAAAAAGACATACTAACACCACCCACCATCCTGAACACTCACAACCCACTCATTGTTTTGTCTTTTAACACCTCTGTTGGCGCTTGATTCATTCACAAAGATTTAATAAACAAATATTAACAACAGGGTAAGGTAGAAAGGAGAAAAAGACCCAGAGCTTCGTACACTGTAACTCTCATCTCTAACCTCTGCTTCAAAGCAGGCATCATATATTGACCCTGAACAGGCTGGAGCGTGACAGCAATAAATCCCTGCCTGATCCAGCCACTGTGATTTATATAGATGGTGATATCAGAAAGACCTGCCTGAGAAAATGATGCAGTGAGCCTGTGTGCATGCATGCGTGTGTGTTTGTGTGCGGTCTGCTTTTTTGTGCAATGAAATCTGCCTTTGTGTGCATTCCCTTAACTCTCATACATGCATGCAAAGTCACTTGTCTATATGTGCAATTATGTGCGGTGTGTTTCTACTAATGCTGCTCTGCTTTATGCACCAAGTGGTGTTAAAGTATAAAGTCTGTGTGCCAATTTTCTTCTTGTGTGTCCCTTGCACCCTACAATGAGTAATGTCTCTGCATTTTGCTCAACTGACGCACACACACTCACATAATGGCACAGCGGCAACGCAGTAATTTCTGTGGCTGTGTCTTTCTACTGAGTGATAGAGAACAGAAAAGAGTCGACTGGCCAATCGATGTGGGCGCTAACCGGAGCTGAGTATTCAGTGAAGTGAAAATGCCACCAGAGCTGCTGCTACCTAGGGCTCGGAGGGGAAACAATCCTCAACACTATTGGATCAAACTTTGGTAGTGCTTGTGGGACTCCAAGGCTTCGAATAATTACATCGTATTGTAGTAAAATCCTTCAAAGGAAGAATTTACCAATTTACCTAAAATGTATGAAAGCATCATTACTTGTAAAACTATCAAACAGCATAATATTTGATAGTATCGAAAGTGCCAAATCTATTAAAAATAAAGATCTACTATCAGATTTCCAATTCAAGGTGTTCTGCGCTGAGGCATCTGTTTTGTTTTTCTCCCTTTTTTAATTTGTATTTACTTTGCCTGACTCTCTCTCATTAACACATACAGCCTGTAGAAGAACTGCCTCTCTCGGCCTTAATGATGATGTTTCTCTCTCTCTCTCTCCCTCTCCCTCTCCCTCTCTGTGAGGTTAACCAACTTTGTACTCTTGATAGTATTCCTTCTGACAATGTAGACCATCTGTTCAGTCACTGCTTTTTTTTTTTTATTTCTATGCACAAACACACACATGCGTTGTGGTGAACTCACTTGGCCTCTATGTCAGCCTTCTCTCGTACAGCGTGGGCAACCTGCTCACAGTCGTAGTATTTTTTCTTGGATTTGGCCAGCTCTTTCACCGACTCCTGCAGCTCTGCTTGAATGCCGCTCAACTGATCTATGGTCTGTGAGCGGGAGAAGGGAAAACAAGGCGGAGAAAGAGCAGACTGACATGAGTCATGTTCACTAGTACATGTTGAAGAGAGGGATGGAGAAAAAAAGACTGCTTAAGGAAACTATGACTAACACTCACAGTCCACACACTCACTCACCTTTTTGAGTTGCTGTTCCTTGTAGAGTCGAACAGTCTTGGCGGGATCTGATACTTGACTTTTGTAGTTGTCACAAACATTGAGCCTGGACTGGCTCACCTGCACGGTACCTTCTAAGTAGGACCTCCACACTGCATACACATTCCTAGTTGGAGAGAAAAGCACAAAAAAGCTGCTGTTCTGTAACTTGCACCCCACATGAGCGATTGGCTAGAAAACCATAATATTCTCCTGCACCTTGAACAGGAAAAGATTTATGTGTAAAGTGTTGCAGTAGTTGCTAGAACCAACAAAAACAAAACCAACAGCAGTAAAACTATGAAATTTAGAACTAATGTCTCCATTTCTGGTTTTCACAATAAGTTGGATCCATCTTAGGTGTTATATTTCAGTGCCTCTGTTACGGTAAACACAGACACATACATGTGCTGCAGACCATACTATATTTTTTCAAGACTTTGTACAAACTACGACAGCAAGTTAGTTTTTAACAGTTTTTTATGGGAAATGTGGCTGCATGCTTCTACATGTATCATGCTCACACACATTTACTTACCTGTAGTCTGTCCTCTGATCATCAGGGTTGATTCCGGGCCAGTCTCTCTTTAGGTACGAGCTTGCTAACTTCTGCAGAGCCTGAAAGAAGCACAAGTGTAATGATGAGGCATTGATTATCTCTTTTTTGTGACTAGTTTTGCACTGTTTCAGAATTACAGCAATTAAGACGAGTGACGCAAATAAGGGACAAAAGATTCAAAGTGTCACCAGCAAATTAACTGTTAAGTTAGAAATAGGCACGTTTTGTTTACCAGCACTATATTCTGTAGCTGCAACAGTTAATCGATACATTGAACTCCCAACTATTTTGATAATTAATTTTGATCAAATTTATTTTGACTTTAAAAGGAGCGAAAATGAAGGTAACAGGTCAAGCCTTACCTAAGTGCACAACTGAGTGTGAACATCTCAGATGTGGCAGTTTTTTTACTTTATTCCCGCCTAGTGCCGTTTTCTTCTAAACAGTAATTTATATTTCTGTTCGCAGCCAAAATGTAAGCTGTTTCCACTATAAAACGGATCAGCTCTGTGTCAGCAGCTGTGAATCAGCCAGTCAGCTCCTGTGAGTACGAGCAGAAACCCAAGGGCTGCGAGAAAGGGTAACCTACATCCTCTGGACTGGGTCACTGTGTCAGTAGCAACAACTCACAGACACTCTGCCCCTGTGAGCCTGTGGAGGGTGGAGGGCTGTGTGTGTGTGTGTGTGCGTGTGCGTGTGTGCGTAGGGCTGGGATAGGAGCTTAAATCCTCATAAATAAAACAATTGTTAACAAACCAGAACAACAACTACAACAACCCAATCAGCTCAGGAACACAGTGATACTCAAGTCCTCCAGGCACATTCTTCCCTTTATCTGTTTTATCAGTCTGGCTGTAAATCTTCAAATCTCCTCCTATGTCTCCCAGTCATTAACTCTCTGGTTATGTCTCACAGGACTGTTCTCAAACGTTCTGCTATCGCTCCCCTCATCCTCCTAACTGAAGCCTCGTCATTCATTAATTCCACATATCTCCATCCTTTCTCCACTTCTCTCTAATATCAAGCAGCTAGGTTGTCTTTGTTCCCTCTCCCTGTCATCCTTCCCTTTCCACTTTTCACAGATGGTCATTTTGAGGCCAAAAACATCTACCACTTCCCTCTCTTGAAAAAATTTGAGGTCCTTCTTGCTGACATTCAAGTTCATGTCCTGGGGGAGACCGTGGCCCAGTGACCCTTGACACCGATCAGCTAAATCCTCCAGAGGAAGGGCCGAGAACAGTTAGATCTGAAAATCTAAGAACAACTCCCCATTTTACCTCAGCAGTGTTCCTCTTTGAGTAAACTGGCAGCCGGCGGTGGAGTCAATATTTTGCCATCAATTAAACTGAGTGTAAGGGTCATGCTGTGTCAGAGCTGCCTTTGAGACGAACGTAGCTTACATGTAGAAGAAGAGGTAACCTATTTCTAACGAACCGTGTTCCTCAGGAAATGGTTAGCCAATGCCAGCCTCATTGACGTAAGCTACAGCAAGTGGTGTGAGTGCCAGAAAAACACCAGATAAAGTAAATTCAGACACACACAAAGAAAACCTAGGGCACAAACAGTGCTCTGTCCAGTGCGTGAGGAAACACGTTTGCTTCAAGAATAGTCAACCTCTCTCTCGTACTCTCTCGAGGGAAGGGTGGAGTGGGTGTGGACGGTTTTGATGAAAGGCTGCGAGACTGTGTGAGTGTGTTTGTTAGAAAAGGAGGGAGAGTGTGTGAAGGAGGGCAGGAGGGACACATAACATTGAAATGGCAATAGAAGGGCCTGGTATTTAATTGCTTTCCTGCTGTATAAACAGGAGTGGGTGGTGGTGGTGGTGGTGGTGGTGGTGGTGGTGGGGTTAGCGAGGACAGTTATTGACAGCTGAGACAGCCTATGACTGTGAGCTGGCAGGCTGACAGGAAGACTGATTTGACAGCTGGACTTCCACACCACGATGCTCGCCATCAGTTTAACTCTCCTGTCTGATAATTACTCAAATCGCAAAGAAAGCATAAAACCTGCTGCTGCTGAACAAGTGACTTACACTGAACCCTGCAATAGTCAAAATGTGTCAGATATCCTGAATGTGTTCCAGCTGGACAACTGGGATATGTCTTCATTAGTGTCCCCTGGTGGACGCTGTACGCACATCATTCAACCAGTTGACAGCTGGCATTCGTTTAAGGACAGGTTCACTTGCCTGTCTTAAAACAATGTGCCAAAAGAGTTGGTCGCTGAAATCATTCCTTGTGTTCACGCTTACGGTGCAAAAATTCTTACCGAACAAAACACTGTGGAAATGATGGTAAGAGGAAGAATTTGGAACATATCAACTTGATTTGCCTAAAGGGCCATGTAAGATTTTGATATCTGTCACTGATCCAGAAGAGACATGCTTGCATTTTTTCAAATACAAAAATCCACATTGACTCTGAGAATAAACCCATGCACTTTTTAATGCTCCAAATCTATGTGTTTCCTCTGAGGTGCATGGTGAAGCATAATCTTCACAGGTAAATCTCCAGACACTCCAATGTCAGTAATGTATGTTATCAACTTAAATTTATAACAACCTGATCAAGGCCTCCTTTCAGTGAGCCTTCCAGTATTACAACAAGCAAATTAACTAAATGATTACAACCGTCAACACAAATAAGGCAGAATGTGATCATCTGTGAATCCTCTTTGACAAAAACAACACGTTGATGTTGTACCTCATCAACTTCGGTGATTTCAGTAAATACATAGTTATTCTGAATTTGATGCAAGCAACTTCTTTCAAACAAGTTGGGACAGGGGCAACAAATCTTGGGAAGTTGAGGAATGCTCCAAAAACAGCTGTTTGGAACATTCCGCAGGTAAACTGCTTCATTAGTGACAGGTGATGGTGTTGTGATAAGGTATGAAAGGGGCATCCTTGAAAAGCTCAGTTGCTGCAGTCAAGGATGGGGAAAGGTTTACAACTTTGTGAAACACATAATAGTTCAAAGGATATTATTACATGGGCTTGAGAAGGCTTCAAAAAACCACTGTCGCTAAACACAGATTGTAGATGATTGCAATCTCATTAATATATGTTTAACACAGCCCAATCAGAATAAAAATGGCTGACGAAGAGACAGATCCAGTCCAGCCCAATCTGAATTCATTATCAATCAGATCGAGAGAGGTGGCGTACCTTTGATAATCTGTTCCATTGAAAAATAATGGTGCCTAATAACTACATAAACACTTAAATCTGATTGTTTCTGGTTGGTATGAGAATATCCTTCCATTGGAGCAACATCTGTGGACGTTGCTTCCAGGAGGAAGAGATCTCTTTACAGCCAGCATGGAGAGGAGGATCAACTGCAACGCCCTACAACTGCAGTCAGAGCTTTCCAATGTACACACTGAATACTGCAGACTTTAAAAAACGCAGTTCGCTCCTTTATGTATACATGGTAGTATCATAACATGCCGAAACATAAAGCAGTGGGATGGTGCTGTCTCAACATTGCTTCATACTGACCCCATCAAACATCTTCCATTTACTGGCTCCAAAGCTTTTTGAAAGCCTCTTTAAATGAGTCCATGGTGACAGACCTGTCATCTGAGCAAGAGCAACGGCAGCTAAACTTGGCAATCACTGAATGGTGAGATGCACACAGAGTGACTGATTTGTGACAGCTTCACTAAGGTGCTGTTGGCAGACTCAGGAGGATTTCTGATGCTCGTTCACTTTCCCTCTTCTCCACTCTGACTGCTTCTTCTTCCATCCCCGCATGTCTCATTCCTCTCCCGTCTTTCCATCGCTCTCTCCCCAGATCCCGTCTTTTTATAGGACCTCTCATCATCCCTCCATCCTCCTTTCTATGCTGCCATCACCTGACAGCCACCTGAACAGCATGTTGCTATGGAAACCCCTCTGCCCTTCCTGTGTGGTATGGGTTAAGGTGGAACCACTCCTGTTAAGGCACACTCATGCAGTGAAAGAAACGCACGCACACACAAACATGCATGCATCCTGTTTTTGTGATCCGGGTGGCAAACAGGGTACCCAGACAGCAGGATATCCTGAGACCAGAATTTGTATGCGTGTTTGTGTGTGTGTGAGAGAGAGAGAGCGAGAGAGAGAGGGGGGAGTATCAGAAAGAGGAAGGGAAGCTGAATAATGTGATAATGTGTATTTTAAGCTTGTCAGTTACTAAGCTAACAGCCTGTAATTATTTTCATCATGGTAAACCAGTCTCTGTGAGTTCATTTCACATACATTCTGACGTTTTCTAAATTACATACAAGTCCATGGGAGACGCTACAATTACAGGTCATAATAAGGTGACATAATTGTTGTTCATTGGCCAGAAATGTGACCGTATTTTGTCGCAGGATGACATGTTTACTGTTGACTTGCTGTTTAATTTTCACGCCCAATATTTGTCCAGGCAGCTCTTAGCTGAGCCAAAAAATGGCAACTGATGATTACATTAGAGAAAACTTAATTGAGAGGTTCTGTATCAAGTCATATTTTAATCATAATTTATTATCCATTCATGCCACCACATTCATCACTGTTCTCTCAGCTGCTCACCCTGCCAAATAACTCCACAGCCAGTCACCTTGATACTTTGGCCTTCTGTTTACACTTCCACGCATTTATTTTCTCTCCTGTCTCTGGCTCAGTCACTCACTATTTGCTGCCTTCTTTTTCAACCACCTCACTTTCTAAACTTCCTCCTAAATCAATATACTTGATTTTCCCTCCTCCTCTTCCTGTCTGCACTCCTCTGCCCTGAAGCTCTCTGCCTCTGTGTCAGTTTGTTGTGTTCGGATTGGGTTAGAAAGAATGCAGCACAAAAAAATACCACAATAGACAGCAATGGCATGTTGTAAAGAGGTATTGAGTGTGATGAAGGTTTGTGTGTTAATGTGTGAAAGAGGACAGTGAGATAAAGGAGAAATCATCACTTTCCTCATCACGATCTCTATGCTCTTCTCAAACATCCTTTGCCCTCTATCAATCTGGTAAAAAAAAATCAATGTAGATCAAATATTGGTGCCATATTGGAGACATCTCAAACATAACAAAGATACATACAGGATGCAAAAAATGCCTATAGAAAAAGTTGCTACTGTGTTTATATCCTGGTTATGCGGCCTGTGTGGTGCACAAGTGTTTCTCCGGCCTGTAAGTTCCCACTCGGCCCATGGACATTTGGATGGACACATGGATTTTTAAATAATTTTCCCAGGCTTGAAAAGTTTTATAAATATAAAGCATCCATGGATCAAAAAAGGTGTCCTGTCAACAGTTTTACAGACATCTCTTTTATAATGGTGGTCTATGGAGGAATTGCTTTCACTGGCCACTGGCTGACGGGCAGCGCCATATCCAAGTCTAAGTAATAACAGTATTTCCTATTAATGACATCGATTGTAGTGGGCCAAAAAAGTCAAATTTGACCCACTATAGATTCATAATTGTCTACAAAACTTCTAACAATAGTGTTAAAGATCAAATGTTTTGCTCCAGCAAAAAAAACTTTCACCACCAGTCAGTGTTATATTTAATTATTTTCGACATTTAATATTTTCTACAATTTCTAATTTATGTGAATGTTATTCATCATATAGCCTCTTAATGGTGGTCTTAATGTGAACCAGGTTGGACTTTACTTTAAAATGTGCAAAAAAGTTTCTTCTAGGGGAACATGAAAGTCTCTTGAAATACATTGATGCCATAGTTACAGAAATAAGTTGGCTGTGATGGATGCAGTGGTACAATGATTAGTTAATTAGTCGCCAATTATCAAATCAATAGGCAACAATTTTGATATTCAATTTATTGGTTTGACTGATAAAAAAAAAATAAAAAATTTAGCTCCCGTTTCTTTAGTTTTGTGTGACAGTAAGCTGAATATCTTTGGGTTGTGGATAAAACAAGACATTTGAGGACAGCATCTTGGGCTTTAGGAAACACTGATTAACATTTTCTGATTTTCTGAATAGACATTTCCTGTTATAGACGAAACACTAATAAACTAATTAAGAAAATATGATTAATCGACAATGAAAAGAACATTTTGTTGAGGTCCTAGATGGACGTGTGCATGCGCTACTGTTTTGTAACGGGTGTGCCAATGTATGGAAAGAGAAAAGGCTGAAGTGAGGAGAGGAGAGGAGAGGAGAGGAGAGGAGAGGTTTTACATTTGCAAATTATCTCCAGTGGGTGGACTATTTCAGATGTTATTTATGAACTCAACCTCAGAATTCACAATTTATTTAGGGATCCCACAGACCATGAAGCAGACCCATAATGTTAAGGATGATTTACAGGGAACAGTGCACCACGGGAGAGCAGAAGGATGCCGACACACAGTGACAGCCACAGCAGGCTGGCCTTTTTGGGCAGTCCAGTGAAGTGTGACCCCAGCCTGAAACTATTCCAGTAATGTTGATCGTGGGAGGGGAATACAGGACAAATAGCTAACGCTCGCAAGCTAACACACACACAGAAAACGCGGAGCTTTTGATTGACGGCCGGTAATTGCGGCTGAGTCCTTCACAGAGGGGGCGTCTGCTCTAACACAGTGAGAGGACGAAGGTTAAACGACAGCATCTTGACTTTCTTTCTCGCTATGCATCATCGTCTGCTCTAGCTCGGTCTCGATCATGTTGCTCGTGTTTATTTCTTTCTCTGTCTCACCCCCTTCCTCTCACTTTCTCTCTGTCTCTCAGGTGATTGGCTGGCTTTCTGTCTGTATTGCCAGGAGGGGGCCAATGAGTGAGCGAAGACTCCCTTAGTAAGCACCAGCGGTCGGCTAAGTGATTGTCTATAGGAGAGAGAGAGACAAGAATCAAGGGCATACGTGTCATTATAAATGCTAATGTGTAAAGAACCAATTTAATATTGAAACTAAATATATTTCCCATTCGTCGTGCATTGGTAAAAGAAGTCCCTGTCCTCAGACATTCCTACACATGGAGACACACACATACGTGCACACACCTACAATTAGGAGGGAATCCATTGTCCTACTGAGCAGGGGGGTTGTTGCTAGGCAACCTCTATTTCTAAGGTGAATAAGACAGTGCAGAGGGAGAATAGTGAGAGATGGAGAGAGAGAGCGAGACACGGTGAGGGAGAGGGGGAGATAATGAGTGTCTGAAACCAGAGGGGATGACCGCAGGAAACTCTCACTTAATCATTCAAACCACATGCAAATGAAGACAAACAAGCGCTTCTCTCCTGTCTCTTCTCTCCATCTCACATCTATATGCACGCTTAGGACCACAAAACAGGGGTTATCTGCGTGGACAGCTACATATAGTTGAATATTTGTATGGTAATATGTAATTTAGAGCTGCATGTGTGATGCTATACAATGTTGTTCATTGAGCTGTAGGAGGATTTTTTTCTGCTGACAGTGTTTCTCAGGGGTGTACGTATAGATGTGTGCTTGTGTGAACGGGAGTGTAAGATCAGCAGCATCAAAACACAACAGAAATCTTTCACACTGTTGTTGGAAGAACTGCTTGAGTTCCATTTAGATGTTCCTCAACTATTGCTTGGTAAGAGCACTATGCTGACACGGCCTTCTACCATGAAATGTATCTGTTGGTTTTGTGTATCCTGACAAATCTGTAGCTCCCAGTGTGTTTAAAAATATCAGGATTTAAGGTGATCTACATACTGAATACTGCTCTCAATAACCTTCTGTTTCGAGGGATTAAAGCTACGTTTCCACAAACATTATCTTCAACAGGCAGTGTATAATTTCTGCCGCTAAGGGTCTATTAATCAAAACTAAACATGTATGTAATGTGGGATCATGGGAGTTGTCCTCATTGTACACCACCAGTGCTGATGAAAATGTGTCTTTCCAAAGAAATACTCAAGGACAAGGCAACATTTCAAATGAGATGTTTTCTTCCTTTCCTTGTGTGTGTTACATTATGTTCTTGTGCATATAGAAGAAACCACTGCTCCTGAAACGCCTTGTTAGCAGTCTCTTTAAGTCAGTGACCATGTCATATATTTGCATAATTTATGTCTAGCAGCTAGTATGGCACGTAAGAATTGATTTAGCGCAGCTGCTCTGTTGTTGTTACGACACTGGGTCAGGCATGTGTTAGCTGACCAATCACTGGGTAGAGACCAGATATTTGGGAGGTGGGCCTTAAAGAGACAGGAGCTTTAACAGAGTCTTTCAGAGAGAGGGAATACAGAGCTGCAGCACTGGATAGTATGAGAAAACTTGTGTGTTTTTTGAGAACCAAAGCATGAAAACCTATTGTAGTTGTGAACCAAAATACAATTATGAACCTGAAAATGAGCTTTACAAATTCTATGCACATTAAACTTAGTCTTCTTTGCCAAATTCCTCTCTCACTCTCTGACTCCTGGAAGTTATGACAACCAAATGAAACACACCCAGGAATTTTGACTATCAATTAACCCGTCTTTTTAAATGCAAATGTCTTTGTAAATAGAATATAAGATAACTGTACTACTGTAAATACCAATTTTAATCCCCCTTGAACAAAAACTCCAGTGTTTGAGCTTAAGCTGTGTCTGAGGTCAACCTGGCCTTCAGCCTTCAGTCAAAGGAAGACAGCTTGTGTGTATAAACTGGAGAGAACAAACCTTCTGTTAGTTTGGGAGTGCGAGTTCTGAGATTAAAGTCCTGCCTGTTAAAGAAGTCTGCTCACATAATTTAGGAGTGCTTGCTGGGTAGAAATGCTAGAGGCAAAAAGCAGTACACTACAGGAATATTGCTGAGTGGATATAGGGCTTATTTACATGCCTATGTTGTCTCTTACATACACTATTCATGATTACTATGCAGCAATTCATAAATCTGAAAGAGAGAATACCCAAAAATGAAAGAAACACTGGAACATCTGTGAATAACCAAACAAGAGTATAGGAAGTGAAACCAAATGTGGTCTGCAGCACATCTGTGAGTTTCTATTCATCTGAAGATTGAGTCAAAAAGAAATGAGATGGTGGCATTTTTGCAAGCACCTGGCTAAAATTGGCTACACATAGAGGATGAACTTCCCTAAAAAATATCATTACTAACAACCAACCTATAACATAAACTGTATTATAAGTTTTTTAATGATTACAAGATATGATTAGGGCTGCAATTAATGATTGATATCATATCGTTAATCTGACACTAAAATCAACCTCAGTCAATGGATTCCACCATATAAAGTCACACAACATATATATATATTTAATGAAATAAAATGTGGCCAATCAGAAGATAAAAAAGTTATCACAACTTAAGTATTGCAACATGGTATCAATAAAGGAAGTGCTGTGATTGCATTTCAAGGAGCTTGCAAAATATTACTTCAGGATTGCCA
The DNA here is from genome assembly GCA_903131615.1 of Diplodus sargus. NCBI lineage: Eukaryota > Metazoa > Chordata > Actinopteri > Spariformes > Sparidae > Diplodus > Diplodus sargus. Next base: position 5,993,518 of record CAEMYA010000018.1, on the reverse strand, counting down.
AATTTTACAAAGAAAAGTAGCAGTTTAATTTCGACTGAACTATTTCTCAAGACTTAAGTCTAAACATTTCAACATTCAGTACAGTCTTATCTCCTCTGATGTGTTTGACTTCTGACATACTCTGACTATAACCAAATGCCTGAAACAAAAACCCCTCAAGCATTGTTTTAACTGTTCAAGCACTTCAAAGTTTATCGGTGACAAATGTGCTGAGCAGGAAAGTTTGACTGCTAACTGAAGACTTCTGAGCCTTGTGATGAGGCTTTATGAGAATACCGATAGTCTGATATTTCTTCAGAACTTTGTAGTTCCAGCAATCTATTCAAGTAAAATTTTGTTGCACTGTGAAAAGGCACTGCTGGGATTTGAACCCTGGATCTCCTGTTTACAAGACAGGCACTTTGAACAACTGAGCCACAGCACCACAAAAAAAAGCTTTTAATTAATTAGTTTAATGAAGTTTTAAAAACGGATAACTTGTATAATCCTGGGCATCCTCGGTACTCTTGAACAAAGAACACATAAAGTGTGACGCGCATCGAGATAACTCTCACAAGAAGTTTGGGGCTTACAAGTTAGTAACCTAATCCTCCAGTCAGCTACACAACTACACAGGAATGGTGCAAATTGTTTGAAAAAGAGGCCCTTTTAAAAGATATTTGGCAGGTGATTGGATGCAACATCTGTCTATCGCAAGCTAAGTTTAACCAATCAGATCAACCAATCATTTAATGTAGCAGGAGATTAGCTATACCAGCTGAGACCAGTGGTAAATCAAACTCCTGCCAAAACCAGAAGGGAATAAAGCAGAAGCATGTTTTCCATTGGGATACTCCGTCAGTGCTGCTCTCCTTTCTTCTTTCAAATAAATATTCTGTTCAGTTCTGATGTTAAAGCTTCAACGCTATTCTATGCTTCTGGCACTATCTATGCAAACCTCTTTAGGGGCTACCATTGTTGTTTTCCAACAGTCATATATCTTGCAGTCGTCACATCTAAACCAAGACTGTAGTTGCCAGTAGTTCCCCACAGGAGGCTGATTGATAAAAACCACTGTGGGTCGCACACAAACTGGGCAAGATCAGCTAGAATTATGTGTGATCTTATAACATGTGATCTTGTGATCTTACAAATCCAGCTGCCTCACTAGGTAAACAACTTTGATCTCATTTGTCAAAAGCTGTCAAATCCTGAAGTCTGAAACGTTTCTCTACATAAGTTTGTATTGAATGATGTTGCACATGAATTCTGTTTTAAATTGATGAGTAGAGCAGCAATGCAGAGTGGACAGAAGTTGGCAGGTCTTAGTAGTTGATCACAGAGAGGACAGCACTACCTTCAAGTGCCCACAGTCTTCACAGGTACAAATGCAGCGGACAGTAGAAAAGACACTGCTGATAGTCCAACTCATGATCTCCTGTTTACTAGACAGGAGCTTCAACCAACTAAGCGACAGCGCCCTGTGGAAGCTATCCAGAGAGCAATCTTGAAATTGCCTTTTTGTTTGGATGAAAACTCCCAAAACCCAAAGACATTAAATGATGTTTGACAAGAGACACATCAAAATGTCACATTAAAGAAACTATCAGGAGTGGTTGCAATTGAACACTTATAATAGGAACGTTACCATACTAAATACACCACTGTATCTTTGTTCTGTCAAATTCTTATACAATGGTCATGCGGTTGACCACTAAAAAAAAAGTCACTGTTGGGATCGAAACCCAAGGTCTCCTGATTACTAGACGGACACTTTAATCAACTAAGTGACATCGCCCTTTTGTGTACACACAACGATCTTCAGATTCCCTATCTAAAAAAAAGGATTTATAAGAAAGCATATGTAGTATTGACCCACCACTAACTGACGAGTCACAAATCACAGAAAATCTAAACTGAGTAAGAGCATGAATGGTTAATCTTTTGACTGAATAATGTTCTGAAGAGCCATGTTTTACTAAAACTATTACATGCACACAGTAATGCACAACTCCTAAACCTTTGGGTCAAGATTTAGTGTAGTTAAAAAGTTTTAAAAACAGCAAATCCACATTTCTACAATCCTCAAGGGGTCTAATCCAGTGCTCCTGAAAATAGAATAGAAAAATATGATCTACAGTATGATAGCTTTCTTAGACTAGCTGGGTTTACAAGAATTTTTGGACCTAATAATAAAGTCTACAATGACCAGACGCATTTAAAGCTCACACATAAAACCCTTTTTCAACCTCTAAGTTAATGCGACTGCATTTGCACAGCGGTTAGGGATGCTGCAATACAACATGTTCAATGCTCACCAGTTTTGTAAACATGTGCTTCAGCAAGTACCCAGTCTTACCTGTGCATAGTCCCTCTCCAGCTGTCCCTTCTTCAGACTGTAGCTCCTACAGATAGGGAGAGAGAGAGATTGGTTTCAGTGTCTGTATAATGTACTTGTTAAAGACAGCAGGGATATATACATCTTGTGTTTACCATTTATAGTTTCTGCACTTTAATGAAAAAGCACAAGTGTAACAACCATTTTTTTGATCCTCAGACATTTTGGGAGTGGACTCAGTGACATACATTATGCAAAAAAGGAATTACTTTTTTCTATTTAATGCCCAACAGTTCTGACCCACAAAATGCACAAACCCCCTCCCCTTGCCCTCTCTACATCACACAACATCCTGGCAACAGAGACAGTGGAAGCTCTTATCACAGCCCAGGAATGTGCAGAATGAAAAACATTAAGTATTCGATTACGCAGACAGATAAATGTACAGGCAGTGTTTGCTGAATGAAGATGTGCAATATACAGGAGATGACCTTTTTGGGTCCATAAACATTTGACCTGCATTTTTTAACATAAATTTGACTACATTTTCATACTCATCATTGTGTACAATATGAATAAATAGGCTGGATCCTGACAAACAACAAAAAGTTATTCGTAAATGACACGCACGGAAGCTGCCTCAATGCCATGTCTTCTAAAAACAAAAAGTATATTCACCAAACCAAATTCAAGTTTTAGCTAATTGAGATGAATGCAATGCTTTCCAATGTTATTTTTAGTTATGTGCTTTTGTGTGGCTCGCGCTGTTTGTTTTGAGTCCCTTCTCAGTCACAGATATTGATCTCAATGAGATTACATAGAAATGAAACAAGATAGTGTGTCATGAATGAGATATGTTGCATTGCATAACCACAAGTAGGGCTGCCCGATAAATCAAATTTTCATCGTCATCGTGATATGAACACGTACGATAAACACATCGCAAAAGACTGCCTGACACGCGATGAATAAGAAAAATCACTTTGTTTACATGCATCATGCATGCACCGTGAGCATGCCAACATTTAGCCTATCAGACGGAGCCCTGGATACAAGGGCCAATCAGATGAAGCCCCAACTATCCGTTAACTACCCTGACAAAATTAATCGGCATCAGTTTGGTGGTGATTGCCAGGTTATGATGGCTGAGGGATGAGAGAAAAGCGATGAAAATGTGGCCGACGAAGACCTTGTGGTGAAAAGAAACAGCACTGAGTGTGTGCTGATTGTGTGAGTATGTATGTATCCAGGAAATAGTAGGACGAACAAGTGTGCACCCTTGATCACGCTACTATGGGAATGAATTACGGGATGTTTTTAACTCCGATGTGAACGGGTCAGAGAGCTGTGTTGGGCGTGTGTGTGTGTGTGTGTGTGTGTGTGTCAGAGAGCCGTGTGCCAGGCGGGTGTGTGTGTGTGTGTGTGTGTGCGCGCGCGCTGCGACACCACAGAGCAATATGAATTTTGTTGAGCTGCTCCGTCACACTGCTTTATGGACTTATTTTGGATTCACGTGAGCTGACGTTTTACAAACACAGGTACACCTGCAATACAACCATAAAGACCTACAATATGCAAACTTCAATAGTTGTTTATTTATCACAAGTTATATCGCCATCGCAATATTGAACAGTGCACATTGCAGTTTTTTCTCATATCGTGCAGACCTAACCACAAGCTTATTGCTTTTCAGTTGGGCTGTCCCAAATGATATTTTTGGGCCTTGATTAACAGGGCAATGGTAGAATATTGACAGCAGCTGAATCAAACAGCAAACACAAACACAGTAGAAAAGGCACTGCTGGGATTCGAACCCAGGATCTCCTGTTTACTAGACAGGCGCTTTAACCAACTAAGCCACAGCGCCCTGCTTGAGTCAACTTAAAGGATGAAAAAAACTTTTCATAAAAGCAGTATCCTGCAGCAGAATCATTAAAGAAATGAGGACGTTTGTAAAAACTGAAGTGCATGAAGTACTAGGCCTTCTTGCCTTTAAGATGAGGTTTGAATGACTGTACAAGTTTTATTGTCATATCTACTGAGTTTTAGTTTATTCTGATTAACAAGTATAATTTACGAGCCATGACGTGCGAAACAACTGAGTGAGTTGTTTTCACATGGAAATGTGGCAATAGTGTAGATTGAGAAATAACCTAATCATTTGCATTGCCTCGTCATTTCTACACTTGCAGATGTTAAGGACTCACTTGCCCACTTCAATTACTTGATTAGGGCTTGTCAGAGGGTTTGGACAAGGTTTTCTTTTCTTTTCTTTTCTTTTAAATCAAAGCATGCAGGAAACAACACATACAAGATTGGGCAGACTTATATAGATGGTATTGGAAGACACAGGAGACTCAGATCAGATTGGGGTTGCCGTTATTGATTGTTATCGGAATCAGCTTTATTTGCCAAGTACATTTACACATACAAGGAATTTTTGCTCTCAAAGTTGCATATCATCACTGCATGAAACAGATCTAAACAACTTAGTTAGAAGGGTTCATTTTTAGGTTTTACATTGGTAAAAGTTGTGGATAGTACCTGACACCTGGTCCTTGTTTTGGTATCACCTTGGTCGAGCGAGCTGAGCAGAACAGTGTGGTCAAAGCACTGCAGACCACTGATTGGTCAGAGAGAATCCTTACTAGAATTGTCGCTTGTGTGACACTCACGTCCTGCACACTGACCCCCACAGTGTGGCCACAATATTTGTATTCACTTAATCCAGATTTTCTAAAATGGCAGCCTTGTCATGGTCGATTGAAAAGGAAGGTGTTCCTCTGTTTGGTTGCCACTTAAAGCATCTCAAAAGAAAATGACAACCTTCATTGCTCCTGTTGGTGTCATGCTGAAGATGGTGTCACAGCAGTTTGTCCTGGCCTCCCTGTGATGATCAGCTAAGATTTACACCATGGGGGTACTAAGTGCAGTGGAGCACTAAATCAAGAAAAGATCTGCTAACAGAAGCAAGTAACGATTACTCGAGTCGGGTCAAGCTGAGCCATAACACGCTGTGGAAAGACGGCATTACACACAATTCCAAGAACAACTGACAAGAAGACAAGAATAGACACTCAGCTACAAACAAGGACAACAAAGTTGATTATAGATGGATACAAATAAACAGAGTTATTCAGCCATTCATTCATTCATTCATTCATTCATTCAGCCTTTGACAATCAGGATGTCTACCACAATATGACATTAGAGACTAGCATTTGTTCCACTGGGTGTTAAATTAACCGGTTTAAAAGATTTAAAGTTACTTCCCTCTAGCCGTGCGCCGTTAAATCATCTACAATCATTTAAATGATTTAAATGCCCATCATTTATCCTATGTGTATGTAATAACAGATTACATGTTTCTTTTACTGAAGTATTACATTTTATTGTAACCTCAACTCTCGAAACCATTGCTGTTAAAAATAAACTCCATATAAACAGAGACTGTGTGAGGGAACTTAACAGCAACAATGGAGCAGTGGGAAACAGCGGGGGAAGACTCAGAAAGGAAGACAACACTTACTGTAAGCGTAGACAGCATAATTACTGCCAAATCTCTCTTTGCTAATTACAGCCCAAACAAATAGGGCAGTGCTTCTTGTCAAATGCTTCCCAGGGCATAATTTCATGTTAAACCTGCTGTGTTTCGTCTGTTTTCTAAACAGAAGCTGCTTTAGATTTCTGGGTTTGATAGAAAAAAGAGACATGAGATATTCCTAATGACTAAACTCGTCTTTTAGATCCTGCACAGACATGGGTACAAAACTGCTGCAATTCCAACTGTCAATGATCTACTGCAAGAGGCTATAGCACGTGCTTAGTGTTTAACTCCACCCCCGTCCGTGTCAGCTGAAATACTACATGCTCCCTCCCCTGATCACTGACACGTCCACCCCTGCACCTCAGCATTGAGTCTGAACTCTACACCACACATGCTCAAGCAGCTTTACATGCCTCGTTGGCGCAGTAGGCAGCGCGTCAGTCTCATAATCTGAAGGTCGTGAGTTCGAGCCTCACACGGGGCAGAGCTTTTGTATGAAACCTAAAATTGCCTCCGCATAACAATCACAACACCATGTGGAAAAGGCCTCAACCATAAGCAAACTGCCCATGTTTAAATGATATGTGCTAGTTATTTCCACATCTACGAACCAATTAAGTTGCCAAAGATTGTGGTGATGCATCCACTATCAGTTACCTTAACATGACAGGTAAGAATAATTCCTTATAAACCTAACATTAATGCGATCTCCCACATCAAAATGAGCTGAACAAAGTCACACTACTTTACAACAAGACACTTGATGATCACAGACGTTAGTGTGTCACTAGACTCGGGGCATCAAAGCTCTCATTCCTCTTGCTGTTGGACAGATGTGTGCGCTCTGTTCCAAACTGAACTAGATCGGTAGTGACAGCCGTTTTTATTCTTCATGTCAGTATCAACGATATGCTGCAACACAAAGCACTGAAAACAGCTCAGTTGTTAAGTATAGAGTCTCTTGTGTAAGACATAAATATACACACAATGTTTAAGCCACATTCAGTGTGCAATAGCCTCCCATGTCCCCTTTCCCAACAAAAATGATATGCATACAACCAAAGGGACTAAACTGCAGCCCAGCTCTGCCACATATGTACCTAATCAGTGAGATAAAAGAGAGAGAAGTTGACTGGCCATTCAGGCCTAGCTGTTTGAATACATGATGACAACTCTTGGTCAAATACTGGAAATGATCACTTGTTGCTCTTAAAATAGATCTACTCAACTTACAACATTATTCCCAAGTCAAAGCGGTAAGTAGTCTGTGTTCCTGAGTTGTCCTGTAAGAGTATTCTCATCCTAAGAACAAACGAAGGTCAAGTATTGTGGTTATAAATCATGTCCTGAGGAGAGAGCAAAAGTAAACTACAACAGAGAAGTAATGCTCTCTTTAACTCCTCTACCGTAATGCTGTGACGCGAAAGAAGCTATTCTAAAAAGACTATTTTTTTCCGACTATTCTAAGAGAAACGTATAGAAAGGAAAGGTGAGATTGATGACACTTTAGCAATGATTGCAAATCTTTATATTAACTTTCATCTGATGCTTAATCTTTACCTGTACAACCACACTGGTCTGTAGAAAAGGCATTGCTGGGATTTGAACCCAGGATCTCCTGTTTACTAGACAGGCGCTTTAACCAACTAAGCCACAACGCCCTATGATAACCTCCAAGAGGGCAATGTTTATGTTTGCAACTTCATTTAAAGGACATTTGCCAACTGATCAAATCTAGTAGTCTAAAAAGACATGACAGTTAAAGGTTGGATTACAAAGCTTCCAAAGGATATGATTGCACCGGTACACTCATTTGGACAGGACAACAGTTAGCCTAGCTTCAGGGCAAAACAAGTAAGTCGCTCACATGTAGCATTTCACAGATATTCAACGTTATTAGCATTATTTCGTAGAGGACATCAGTTTATTTTCAGATAACATCACATTCATTTTCACTTGCTGGATCTGACAGCTGCATGAGGCATTCCACTTGCCCGAACACAGAGTTGACTAGCCCTGGGCAAGCAGTAATGTCAAGCCCTTCATAGTGTTAGCATTCCCAAGGACCAGCTCCACTATTGTTAGCGCCTAGGGATATAAAAACATATAGTATGGTTTCCTGATGGGTCAGATTAGTCCAAAATCTGATGAGCAAATTACATCAGGACAGCCCCATTTCTACACAGTCTAACTTTCCCCCAAATCTCCGTGGGTACAAATGCACCGGATTGTGGAAAGGACACGGCTGGGATTCAACCCCAGGATCTTGTGTTTACTAGACAGACACTTTAACCAACTACGCCAGTGCTCTATATCAAAGAAAAAAAACATTTGCAATAGCTCTGCATTCCAATAGATAAAACTATTCAAATAATATTGACATTAAACATGGAAAGCAAAAAATCCTTACGTTAGGGCTGTAAATGAATATTCTAAATTCGAATATATATTCGAATATTTAAAAAAAGGTCATAGGAGTCGCACTTGCACAGCGTTACTCACTGCTGAAAGTGAAATGCGACAAAAGCCATGGTAGATGAAGATGGCAGAGAGAAAAACGTAATGGCAGAAAGCTCAGAGCCTAACTCGGCAGGAAAGAGAGTGGTTTGGACTCCAAGCAACCTAAAAAGCCCCGAAATACTTCGGATTTTGGTCAAACGGCAAAAATGCGGAGCCTCAAGATAAAGTTGTATGCGAGCTGTGCAAGTCTTTGTCTGCAGCACGACAAGAGGCGTGCACAAAGAAACTTGCTTTGTTCATATGCAAGGACATGAGGCCGATCAGTATCCTTGATGGCACGAGCTTCAGAGAGTTTTGTCAAGAATTGGAATTGAGGTACCGTAAGCATGCCATGCATGAAGATACTTTCAAGTAGGAGCACATGAGCACTTATGATGGAATCACACATATATTTCCTTGTACCTAATCCAATATTGGAGATTTCTAATATATATTTGATACAAAACTTGTGCTGACACAGAAAAGGCACTGCTGGAATTCAAACCCAGAGGATCTACCTTTCGTTAGACAGGCTCTTTAACCAATTTAACCACAAACCACCTGTAGGATACTGAGGACACAAGTGTAATGCTTTGAATGTCCATCCACATAATATGTTGTAACAAATCCCCTCAGTCCCCTTATTGTCTACATGAAAACATGGGCCACGTGTGACTAATGAAATTATTGTGGAGTAGACTCCAATCTCTAATGGAATCAGTGTGACAAGCCCTTGCTGCTATGCACTGAAGGGAAAAAATTCCCCCCACTTCCACATGACAGTCGCAGAAGCAACTTAAGCACTTAACCCAGTCGTTTTATTCGCCTACCTTTAACCTGAAGGACCAAATGTCACTGTGTAGTTAGCACACACAAGGAACCAGATAACCAAATACCTTAATAATACCTTCAAGTAGATTCATTGGTTCAGTTATTTTCTAAGAATCGAATTAGTTTTTGCCTCCTCTTTGTGCTGTTCTCCAATGACCCCTAATTTAAAAAAAACAAGCTGGAAATGGCTTTAAAGAGCTGCACAAAGACTAAATCCTTACAGACATCTAAAGAATAAAGACACACAAAGCATGTTTTGGCACCTAATCTACAATTGATGAAAAGCCCTGGTATCACATTGATATTGTAAAGAGTGTGCTAACTGCAAAAAAGGCGCTGTTGGGATTCAAATAATAAAAAAATGAGTCAAACTCAGAATCAGTTTGAAAGCTGACCCTTTTGTCATGTTTGGAATAAGTGCTTGTCTCATTCAGCAGCACTATGAAAAACTAGTTTATAATATCATCTAACATGGAAACAAAACTAGAACTTCAAATTCTATATCAAGTTAGGTATGGATATTGAGTGTAATGTAAGGGGTCGGTGTCACATCACTGTCCGCCTAAACTGAAACCTGAGTCTTTCATAATGTGTAAATATGTTGATTTTAAGAAGCTTTTATGAGAAGTAATATCTATAGCTTTAGTTCCCACAGCTTTGGGTTCACAACACTTGACAGATCAAAGAACATCTTATTTTTGTATATGTATGTATGCATTATGATACTGTATTTCCTGAGACACATCTGGCAAGCAAGTATTAGACAGGCACTTTAAGAAACAAAGCCACAGCACTTCCTGAGTGCAAACAATGACAAAACTCAAGTGTTCAAAGCCACCACTGACCACTGGATTACGTTGTAAAATCTGTCACTGGTTCCCTTATTATACTAACAAATGTATGTGCATGTGTGACAGTCGGAAACAGTTAATTGTATGAGATGTTATTCACCATAAAGTGCAGTACATTATGGCTCAATCCTATACTGAAACCATCGAACATGACGGGCCCTAGCGTTAATGCACTGAAGGGTACATTTTCCACAGCGTGTCCATATAGGAAGCATTTCAGCCTCACCAAACATTAAACTCTATGACCGACTAAGTGTTTTAAGCAGCCAAATTTCAACTATTTAGTTTATTTGCTATGGCCATGATCTGTCACAAGCCTTAAAGTTGCAGTATACTTAACTTTGGGGTAGAAATATTAATAATAAGAGAAGGATCCTCTTTGATTGATTTTTTTTAATACCTCACCAAACTAAATAAACAAACTCTCTTTGTTTTGATGCCTTAAAGGACAACACAGTTTAATAGACTTCAAACAGTGTTCTGCGGACCTTATTTTCCTTTATTTAGCCTATTAGTTATGGAAAAAAATTGTGTGTGAATTTCTTCTCCAAAACTACCAAATCATCAAGAAAAGAGAACGAAAAAGAAATTATGCAAGCATTACTGCAGAGTGCCAAAGGCTAAAGGCAACAGAAGCAATGTGAAGCAATACTTCTGAAGGTCTAAGAGTAACAAACAGAAAGCATGGGTTTAGAGTGAAACATTGAAAAAAAGAACAAAAATTAATGCTTGTGTTTGTAATTGCGCTGTCAAATACTGCAGCACTCTTTTTAGTTTTATAGGATGAAGAATGCCTTTAGGATTGCTGTGGACTGAAGTTACTGTCTGCGGACTTATTCAGGTTGAGGACACATATGTCTTCAATGTCTGCTGTTGGCCAGATCCACTATCTCCACAGTACAGTGGGTCATGGAGAAAAGGCACTGCTGGGATTTGAACCCAGGATCTCCTGTTTACTAGACAGGCACTTTAACCAACTAAGCCACAGCGCCCTGCGATAATCATTAAGACAGCATTGTTCTAATTGCTAACCCAATTGCAGGTGCTGAATATCTACAAAGAAAAAAAAGAAACCATGTAATTGTTAAAGATGCCAGATAAAATGCACCCCAAATCATGCTGCCAGGCAGATAACATGTCGCTGCTCCAGTGCAACTACAAACATATTCAAATGAGGTAAAATGCATATATTTGGTGCAAAATAGGTTAAACTGTTTAATTCTTTTCATGTTTATTATCTTTATTGAAATGACACTGAGTGTAATTCAGTCATGAATACATCATTATGTTACTCATTCAATATAATTCCTCTGTCTTTTCTGCTGCTTCTATCAGTGAGCTAATTAGGGTCATTGACTTTTTTGCTTCAATGTTTATCAGCCAATTTTATCTTGCTCCTCACTTGGGTCAGCAGATAAGGTCAGCACTATCTTGAAGTCAGAAATCAACCACCTCCCTGCAGTAATCATACTGTGTTGGACTACAGAAAAGGCACTGCTGGGATTCGAACCCAGGATCTCCTGTTTACTAGACAGGCGCTTTAACCAACTAAGCCACAGCGCCTGTATGCACTACAACATGATGCCAAGAAACATGCAAAAGTCAATATAAAACATTGTGGAGAAGTGTCTGATTTAACTCCAGTATCTACGATAAGTAGTGATATGAGTATAGGAAATTAATTCAAAATTAAGAATATACTTACAACCTATCATTGAATATCATATTCAATATGATCAGTTTCTTTCATTCCTACACTCATACAGGTTTAACCTTCCAGTCCCCGTTACTATCACCAAAACACACACATTCAGTAAAAAATGCAAATATGAATGCTGTCTTTCGGTCGACACATTCTGCTTTGGCTTCTTACTGCAGTGTGCTTGTGTACTAGTAAAAGCCTCTGGAACAAGTCAAAGCCAGTGTGCGCGCACACACACACACACACACACACACACACACGCATCCTCACTGGGATCTTTGGACATGTCTAGGCTTTTCATGCTCCCATGGTTACACTGCAGCAGAGACCTCATATGTGGGCGTGGTCACCCAATTAGCAGCTAGAAATATCTCACACCCACTGTGCATGTGTTATTTGCAGAGTGAAAATAAACAGAACTGACCTTTCACCCCCCGTTTTGAAATGTTATTTCGCTTCAACAAGAAAATCTGTTAGACTAGTAAAGATGTGCCCCTTGAGCCTGTCACTGTAGCATTCATGATTTAGCACATTTAGTGCAGTTTCTCATTATTTTTCGCCTCGACCTGTTCATCAGGGCCACTTGAAACTTTTCATCAGGCATGTTCTCAATTAGAAGTGGCTATATGAGCGAGAGTGCTGTTACAAACAACGTTTTGCGCATGCACAGTCCTGAGTCTTCCAGCTACCCCTTTTGAATGACGAATACAGACTATTGCCACCTGATAGTATGGAGAGTTATGTGCTCTCATGCAGCCGCAGAACATACGAGTGAGTCTGGAGCTTTTGGCGGAGACACAGGCGACGTGTGGAGATGTGACAGTCAGCCTTTGTCGCTGCTAATTCTTTGATGTCAGTTTAGTGCGTCTGGGCCCTTACCCTTGCTTTACTCGCTCCCTCCATTTGTTCTGCCCACAGTCAATTGTGGTTATCCTTAAAACCTCTTCCTCCACCTCCGCATTTGTGTCTCTCATTCCCAGTCTTATCCCATCTTCCTCTGCACTCCATTACTCCCTCTCCCTCTCTCTCTCTCTCTCCTCTCTCTCTCTCTTTCTATTTAACCCCTCTGCTCTGTCTGCTCAGCCTGTATATTTGCCAGTGTATTGCGCATGAGTCCAAAAGCAGTGTCAGCATCAGCAGGCAAAAGAAAATGCCCAGATGAGTGTGTGTCTGACAGGAAATACTTAAGTGCTCATGGAGTGGACACTAAGTGTATGTACTGTATGTGTGTGTAAAAGGCAGAGAGAGGGACTGATCAAACGTGGGAAAACAGCTGAGATCAATGGTTTACAGGACGCAGGCTGAGCTCAGTGACAACAGGATAAGCAACATGAGTCACAGACAGAGACAGAGGCGAAGGAGGGTGGTCATGTTTTCATACTGCGTGATCACCACAAGACATAATAGAAGATGATTCGCTGCAGTTTTTCCACTACAAGCCCAAGCAGGCATTTGGACAAAAACATTTGCTATTTCCTTTTAACTGAGAATACAATACAATTAGTAAGTGGATGGTAGCAATTCAATATATGTTCCCTCTACAAGAAGTCAATTCTTTAAGGAGCTGTGTGTTAGCTTTGGAGGCATTAGCTTTTTTATACAAAACCATCCTAACATTTCCCTTCTATGTTTAGCTAAAACCAGAGAAGGTGCTGCAAAACCGCTGCTGGATAATTAGTAAAACCCCTGATGGTGTGGAGGTCAAGCGAGCTAAAAACAACAGGATCATCTCTAGATCCTCTCTCTGACTATTCAATTTTGGACAAACTACTAAAAATCAGTTTGAATCAGGTAACTTGTAAGGAAAGACATCAAATGTATTTTAAATACCTCGTGCTGAAACCAATCCTGTGGTAGGGGATTAAAGGGGATCTCTCCAATTTTACACATTAAAGTGTGTTTACAGGTCTTCAGGGGAACTACTATATGTGAAAAAAGTAGTATAAAGCCTTCCTTCTGTGCCTCCAGAGGAAGCTGCTTATAAACTGATGAATTGCTTCCAGTGATATCACTTAGCATCTAAGTGATATTGTTAGTAATGTAGGCAGCAGGCTTTCAAAGTAAGTCCACTGATCTAGCATTGCACTCCTGTAACACTTTTGGACTCATCATGGACAGTGAAAAAAAATGATCACAAGCAATACAGCAGAACCAGAGATATCACCTTTTTTATCCCATGCATCCTTCTCCCAAAAGATTACCCACAATGCACCTTAGCCGCCTAGTGACATCGCTGAAGTAAATTTGTCAGATTTCACGCAACTTCCTACATTAGAGACCAGACAATTTTAATATCAACACATTATTATTGTGTTATGATGAATCAGAAAAGGAAACAGGAGCTGACCAGTATAGCAAAAGCTGCTCTCTTTAAGTACACAGAATGAGTGTATGCTTAATATCATAGCAAACCACTGTTCACATCAGTTGTGGTTACTGAAAGATGGTGGATGTCACTTTGACACAGTTCAGGATAATTTGAAGTAGAACACTTGAATCTGTCACTGAATAAAGCCTCCACACTGATGGACTGCTTGGTGCTCTGCCACGGCTAATTAATCAGAGGAAATTGTATCAGTTGCCATTGCTCTGACAGGGACTGAAGCTAATTGAGCATATATATTTCTATCATACAAATCCTGAAAATGCTGTTATTCCCCTTAAAAAAATATGGGAAGTATTAGAAAATCCTTTCAGTATATTGCAGTTGCATGTGATATACATGTTTAAATATTCTTCCCTCCTATTAATAATTAAAGGTTAAGCAGGTCATGAATCATCTTTGCATCATTTTGAGGCAGAAAGAACCCTGACATCATCTCTTGGGTTTAGTATTACCTGGGGTCCTCCTGTGATTTTGAATAACTGCGGAGGTTGTCTGTGGTATCGTTTACCCCCCAATTATATTAGGAGGGTGTGAATCAGCATTGCATTAATTTGGGTCTTTTTTCACAATGAGTCCTTGATTGTCTGTTCCTCCGCTTCCTAAATTATGGAGGCTGCAGTGAAACCCATTAATGAGGACTCTGATAGCATTTTGGGTTATAAGCTGGGGAGGCTCATCTAGCTACTCAGCATGGAGACCCATTAGGTTTTAATGATATCTGCAGATAATTCCCAGGATTTGGTCAATAAATTTGAGCGAGGCACAGATTTCATTTATCCCATGCAAATGTGCTAGACAAAACACAGACGTGGGGGGTAAACTCCTAAATCACATCAGGGCCCCAATTGTAGTCCAGTCCAGCTGAGGCATCAGTTACAAACACGAGCACTTTCTTTCAGGGCGGGACGATTTAGCTGAAAAATGTATTGTGGTAACACTTCACATTTCATATCAGCCAGCATATATTTTTAATGACCTAGTTTTAAAAATGTTTCATTAAATTACTTTCTTTTAAATGTAAACACCTTTCATTTTGCTTTTCTAATAGACTTTGAAAATAATCACGTTAGTGCCACGATGACAACCCAAGAAACTGTCTGCGGCTGATTTTTTTGGATAATGTTACTCACCAACAGCTGACAGTGAGCAGTGACTAAAATGTTGCAGCCAAGTCCGGTTATCAAACTGGCAACAGACAACATTTTTTGCTTTAACATACAATTCTGAAGTAAATAGTGACTGAACAGTTTAACGGCTATAGAAAAATTACACCATCCACATTTAGAACGGCTGCCTATAAACGTTGGCACAAAGGAAGCTAGTCTGCCATTCCACAACTCAAACAGGAAGAGGTCGCTATCCCCAGGTTACTGTGGAACAACTGCAATAACTCTGGAAATATTACACTGCAAAATAAACAGAACCACGCTTGTGGAAAACGCAAAGAGGCAAAGAGTTTGGCACAGACAGTCAAACTTGCCCTTTAAATAGTAATACTTTTACATAGCAGGAAAAAGATAGGCGGGAGGATTTGAAAAACATCCACTTCCGATTAAATGGTTGTCAATATAGTTTTGCCCCAAAATCAAAAAACTGCCACACAGTCCACACTTTGTTTAGCGCTGTCTCTGCAAAACTGTCCTTTTTTTTTGACAATTTCCTCACCGACTGCACTCATATTTCACTACTCGTTGTTTCTGTTGACGTTGTGTCACATGTCACTGATGCAACCAAATAACACACCTTTTCAATGATAAGCTGTTCATGTGTCACTCATAGCACTATCCATGTTCAAGGCATATTACAGGCTGTTTATAAACTGGGGAGTTTTTTTTAATTTAAGTGAGATTATCAAACAGTTGTCTGCTGCTGGTATGTATCATTATCCTTTTATCGCCCAGGTCTACTTTCATCCTCTGTTTTCTCACTACTGTTGTCTCCACAAGTAATGATGCTCTTTGTAGACTTTTCATGAAGCAATTAGTCTATACTGTGGTATATATGGAAATCACACATTTCACATCACCCCAAGTTCTTTCACTACAAAACAAATACTTTCTTCATAGAGGGTAATATTGTTGTAACCCGCACCATATCTTCCTCGTCATAACAGCAGATTTTGAGCGCAGTGCTGCCTTTGACAAAAGGCCATCATCGTGGCACTATGCATACTGCATAGCCTTTTGCAATTCCATTTCTTTCACTCATCTACATCTACAGATAAAACCAAAACAACACAACTGCAATACTGAAAATGCGTTACAGCTTCATGATTAAGGTAAATGTGTGCTCAAAAGGAAGGGTGGGTGTATGAAAGCTATCTCAGTGTTACCAAATGTGTAAGAGGTGAAACATTTGTATGCGGCCTGCTTATTTTCATGGTTTGCACTGGTTGATGCATGTGTGCATGTGTGTGTAGCTGTTGAGGCAGACATAAGGGTATGGGGGATTTAGCTGGATTGAGGACACCAAATTCACTCTCTGAGTCCACCAACTCGTCATCGTTTTCTCCTCTCTCTCTCTCTCTCCCTCTATCTCTCTCTCTCTCCCTCTCTCTCTCTCTTTCTCTTATCCTCTCTCCTAAGACTAGTCCAGCTAAAATGCTGTCTCAGAGGATTAAACACACTGGCCTTTCTCTTTCTGTCTTTCTGTCTGCCTGCCCTTTCTTTCTTTCTTTCTTTCTTTCTTTGTTTCTTTGTTTCTTTATCTTTCCCCTTTTACCTTTTATAATTGGTAAACACATAGGCCGACACCACTTCTAGATGGCAACTTGTGCATGTGCATGTGTGTTTGAGTGTGTGCACTGATTAAAGCCAGCCTGTGGATTAATTAGGGTAAATAACCTAAGAGCAGATTGTGGGATTAAAGAGTTAAAATCTACTGTAGGCTTTGAGCAGGAAAAAAAAAATGTGCGTCTGCCGTCTATGTATGTGTTTAATTTTGACCACACTTTCACTTTCCTGTAGTATTCAGTGATATTAAAGATGATTTATGAAGGTTTTTTTAAATTGGCATGACATTAGCACCTTAGCAAAAGTCTAGCCAAGTGATCTACATAGTCTACAAATCTACTGGCTAGCTTCCTACTGTAGTCGAACTGTTTTCAGGCATCCCTGCAGTTAGACAGTCTGCATTCTGACCCTGGATGGGGACAGGTCAATAATTGCTTCTTCCTGTGGAAATCCCTGCTGCATGATTATTATTAGCGTGTAGCCAGCCAGGGACACATTTGTTACAAGAGCAAGAGTTGAACGTATCAATAAAGTATTGGCTTAGTTTAATATGGGGGGGCTGCAACCAGCTATTACTTTCAGAATCAATAAAAACTCAAAAGTCAAAAACTGAGGGACACATCTACTGCACTGACAAAAGACTACCCGGTTACCATAAGCTTTCACAAAATTATGTCTGTATAAAACTGCATAAGACACAGACAAAAATAAATAATGCCTGCACATTTTCGTCCTATTTCCTTCTGATATGGGCTACATAACCACCACAGATCAGTCATTTCAGTGGTATTGGTGAAGACAGTTGGCAGTTTGGCCAGCTGCTGCCTTTTTACACCTCAGGTACTGCTCTGCTGAAACGACAGCTGGTTCTGACAACAGCAACAGTGGTCAAAGTCGGTGTGTACTGAACAGCTATCTTGTTTCTGATGTGAATTTCAGATAACCCGACTCCTTTCGATCTGACCCGAACCCAACCTTACTTGGACTGCACAAAATGTCTGTACATGTTTTTGTACAATTGAACTTCTACTGAGTTTTTCTAATGAAGCTTTATATGTCTGTCATCACATTTGTTGATGTCATGACCTGAATAATATAGCAATAGACAACCAGGGGTCTGTTTAAATATCCATTATATTAAATAATTTAGACCCTTTCTTTTATCATATCGGCTTTCTTTAGGAAATTCAACTGCACCAAACTGGTAATCTCTTCAACTCTTTCTACAGTCATTGAACGTGATGACAACATGATGGAGCACTGATTGCCAAGCATATAAGACACATTTTGTAATCTTTGGCAAGTGGAGGAGCAAACAGTCTTTTGACTAGAGTGAAAATGTTATTTTCAAAAAGGCTTACAGCCAACAAATATAGGTTGAAGCAGAATATTTTGTGAGATAAAAACATGCCGTGAATTTTGGATATTATTACATTTATCTTTTTTCATTAAATGTCTTTGACTTTTGGACTTAACAATGCTCTGGAGTTACTGACCACCACTGGAATCTACAAATAGTGTAATACTTAAAATGTTGCTAGAGTTGAGCCCAATCATAATCTCCAACTGTGCCGAAATACTGGATTTTAACAGAATGACTAGACATTTAAAAAAAGCTACATAACATTTGAATGTTGATTCAGAATATAACTGCCAATGTTATAAATAAAGCTTCAAAGTTTCCAACTACGTGGTATAGCCCAAATATCAGTCTTACACAAATATCAATCTCTACAATAAGGTCAGATGAGAGCCACATCGCAAACTGAGACACTAAGGGGACCTCAGTTTCTTGCTCAAGGGCACATTGACTAAACAGATGCTTGTTGCTGCAGGGGGCTTGAGTCCAGGCTTCTCAATAAAAAGGCAGTCTCCCTGCACCAACCTGCTGCTCCTGATTTTACCACCATGAGAACGTGTCATCAGGAATAATTACAAAACATTAAAGGCTACAGGGACATACTGAGAAAACACTGCAGGAAGCATCTTTCAACCATGAGGATGACAAAGCCAATTTGAAGATCTTTACCCAGTGGCATGGAGCGCCATCCCTCACTGACTGAAAGAATTAACACATTGTGGTTGCATATGCTAAACTGGCTTTCCCTCTCTCCCACAAGTGAGACCGGGGCCTTGTTCGCTCTCCAAAACCCAGCAGCAACAAGGCAATCTGTTCTCAAACAGCTGGAGCTGCCCCCAGGAGTGAGGGGGGAAGAACGCGAGAGAAGAACGAGAGGGAGAAAAGAGGTGGAGAAAGTGTGAAAATGAGAAAGAGAGAGGAAGACAGGGATGGAGGCAGAGAAGACAGCATTAGAGAGTTTGCTGTCATAAATAATCAATGCTTAGTCAACACAGAAAATGAGAGCGTGTGAAGGAACCAGGGTTTCCTCCCTTTGCCAAATGCAAAAGGGAAAGCTGCCAGACTCACACACGTCATGAGTAAACAGAGCTGAGCCAAAATGAGAAAGAGAGATATGAAGACGCAGAAAAACATTGTCAAAGCAAAAGAGACGGGGGAGAAAAAAAAAGGGAACCAAGGGAGAAGGAGAAAAGATGACAGAGAGAGATACCACGTGAAATTTGGGAAAGCAGAAAGAGAGAAAGAAAGAAACTGAGGCGGAGAGCAGGAAGAGGGCAGCAGGAAATTCCTTCGTCATTTTCCCGACCCTTTGTCCTCCAAAAACTGGAATATGACAATACTCCTCCTCCTCCTCTTTTTCTTTCCCATGCCACTCCTCCCTCATTCACTTTGCTTCCTTCTTCTTCGTGCATGGCAGTATCCCATGTGTGCATGGCGTGCACATCGCAGTCAGCAATGATGACTAGATTTAAAATCATCTGGCAGCTGGCGAGCCTATTGCTCAGTTATTTCACCGTGGATGAGAACTGTTAGCGCACGAATGCGATGCAGATGTGTACGTACCTCATGTCTTCCAGCAGGTCACATTCAGTCTGGTGTTTAAAGTGCAGTCTTGTCATCTGCTCTGTGTGTGTGTTTTTCAGCTCCTGTGTCACTTTGACCTGGAGGAAACAAAAAGACCCTTCAAGTAAAGGATTTGGCATTTATTCATGCTGCTGGGTGTCGGTGCATATTCACATACAGAAAACTAAACTCTACAGCTGATCATTGATCCTTCCGGATGAATATGTCCAGAACAATGAGACATCAGATTTTGGTGATCGTGAGCCATGATCAAGTGCCATGAACTACTTTTAAAGGAAATAAAAGGTTCAAAGACTCACAAAGATTAATCCACTAATATGATAAAGTGACTGCTGTATTTTCTTTGACAATATTTCTATCATTGGCAGTTTACCAGTATCTGTAAAGTTATAGCTGATAAATAGAGCAGATAATAACAATCCAAATTCCTTTCAATGACAAGAACCAGTGCAACATCAGCTTTGGACTACAACATAATCTGTCTCAGGGCTTTCTTGGTGTAAAGTGTGCAGAAACTATATTTTGTGAACTTTTAAAGTACAAAAAAAGTGAATAAACCTGCCCTAAAGTAATATACACATTAATAACTAATGTTTTTTTTCCCTCATTGATCATATCACCCAGCCAGTTTTACAGTAAATGTTGCATGAAATCACCAAAAGTCACACACCGATGTGACAAACAGTACTGTTATTCTAACAAATGGATATTTTCAAATTAAATGTTTCTATGAAGCCAAAAAGTGAACTTTAACTCTAACATATTTTGAGATGTCTTGTTTCATCAAAAACAAAAACAGCCAAAAAGTCAAATGTATCTTATCTTAAATGATTGGCAACACAGAAAGTAAGTAAATCCTTACTGTTGAGGAGGAGATAGAAACAGCAAATATTTGATATTAGTTTTCATTTTACTATTCTTAAGTGCCCTGAATGAACTGAGCAAAACATCAAGGACATTCACTCTTTTCATCAAATGCAATGAGGAGGTGAATGTAGGTAAAAACCATTGCCCTGCTGAGATTTCTTTCATTGAATCCCTGTCATGTTGTCACAAAGGAGCTGATGGAGATAAAGACAGAAAAGTCAGAGAAAGATTTTTTTTAGCTCTGACATGTAGACAGACTTTGACATTTTGGGTTATATCTCAAGTTCTGGATGTATTTTAAATGAAGAATTTGGCTCCTGAGTCACTGTGGTCTACACAACCAGCCACACACACACATCATTTAACCCCCATCAATCAATCTATCTGCCAAACACTTGTCAGTGTGCTCAGCCGTAGAGTCACCTGAAGATCGCACAAACACACACACACACACTCCCATCAGTAATCCATCAATGTAACAATCAGTGTCGGGGTTTTATCAGACTTTCGAGAGGCTGGAGGCAACTTTCTGCACTTAGAGGTGGCTGAAGACACTTTAACGGCCCATAGCAGCATTTAACCTGCTCCATGTGCATTAAGAAAAGATGCTGAGAGTATCCCCTGCGACACAAATACATTTGTTTGGTCAGACCAGAGACTATGGCCTGCACTCAATCACACAGCTTTGTGCAAAAACAGACAGAGAGCTCACCCTTAAAATGCACACAAACAAGCACAAACACACGCGCACACTCCTGCCAATACAGAGTGACTGTGATGGTCTTTGTGTATTGTCGGGTGAATTCCATCAGCTATTCATCAGCGTAACAGTGGGCAAATTCATGACTGTTCTAGACAAAACAATCAACAACATAACACACACCACACGGGCACACATACCAACACACACTGCAGAGCTCCTTTCTTTCATGTGCTGCCTCTTTGAAGATAAGGAGGGAGTGGTTCATTACATTATCAGGGGCAAAATTACTTCACTGCATTTCACCTTCTATCACTCAGCAGAAACCACAGGGAGAGATGGGGAGAAGGGCAAGAGCAAAGGGTGACAGAGAGAGAGGGAGGGGGACAATGTGAGAGGAAGAATGTGACGGGTGAGAAAGAAGGGAGAGAAGGGAAGATGGTGAGAGTGAGAAAGTGAGATGATCAGCGAGAAGAAGAAAGCAACAGGGGGAAAAGATGGATATGGGGATGTTAATTATGAGGCAAAGTAAAAGAGATATTCTGTATAGTAAAGGTCATGTTAGAGGAAAAGGGCTTAGCTGCAGGAGCTTTAGCTGATGCAGCAGGTAGATCCATACTGCTTAGAAAGTGGCTCCTGTTGTGTATGGCTGCAACTAACGATTATTTCCATTATACGTCAATCTGCAGATTTTGTTCAGAATTAATCGATTAATAGTTAGGCCTATAAAGTGTCAAAAATTGTGGAAAATGCTTATCACAATTTCCCATTGCCCAAAGTGACGTCTTCTGTCCAACCAACAGCCCATAACCAGAAATTCTTCATATACTTTTATAACTAACTAAGAAAAGCAGTAAATGACACATTTAAGAAGCTGGAAGCAGCATAAACAGTGATTGAAATGATTGACGGATTAACATCCTTCTCCCAAATAATCTATTGATCGACTAATCATTGAAGCACTAGTGCTATGTAACATCAATGCACATGTTTTACAGTGGTTCTGATGGATCTGTTCCCACCTGTACGTATGGGGTTGGGCGATATGACCAGAATTCTGTCAAGCAGAGTTGCCTCAATAACAAAAAATGTACAACGGCTGCTGCGTTACCTTTTTAACATGATGGCTGGCTTCTGATATGTTTGTACATGTTGATTACAGTCTGGCCAGTAAAAATGACTGAGCAGCTGATCTGATGGTTGAACTTCCTGTTAAATGCCATTGGTTGTTTCACTATGGTCATCTTATGCATTCATACATTTATTGAAAATCTAGAAATAAGTGGACTTGGTGAGTTAACACCTTGATAATATCAATCATTTGATATCTCTGAGCCAAATCAATACATCGGAACCACAATATATGGCCTAAAAAACAGATAAATAGACATTCTTAAATATTTTTTGGAGCAATTTACTGCCTTTGTTCAACCTCATTAGCAGCCATCTTTAATTTAGTAGCACATGAAACTAATATATGAGAGTCAAACGAGCTCAGTCTGTAAGCAGATGTGCTGAGACACAGACAAAACACTTAAGGGGCGGCATGTCGCACTGGGAGAGAAATTATTAGTATCCAACAGCCAAATTCTGATACACTGGCTGTGGTGCTGTGGGCTGACTGCACTGACTGTGCCAGCCACACTGGCAGGGGGTAACACATCAGTATATTGCAAATTCTGTTTCATCCGTGGTAGTATTCGCACTGCAAATTGAACGGGAAAGATACTGACAGCTGACAAATGGGATCTTACAAAATGAATATATGGCCGTAATGGTGCACTTGATCGCACACACACAGCGGAGCATGAGGGCTCTACACTACAGCCTCAGCGATGAAAGGACCTGCTCAAGTGTGTGTGCATGTGTTTTTACAGACATGATATGACATGTTCAGGCTCGGTCTGTGTGTAGAAAAACCCAGAGCTTAAATGGCACTGGGGGAATATGTGGTAATTAAGAGAAAACTGTGCAGAGGTTCACAGGCGGCTAATTGCCTCCCATGCATCTATTTCAGGAGAACACACACACAGTGAATAGAAAAGCAATGGGCAAGCAACTTCCAACACACACACACACACACACATACACACACACACACACACACACTCTCACACCCACTGGGTACCAAGGCTATAGGGGACTGTGGTCTTTTCTCAGCCCATACATAATCAATAAGTCAGTCTCAGACATGTTTCTGCCAGCATGTCTCCTCTGTGTGTGTGTGTGTGTGTGTGTGTGTGTGTGTGTGTGTGTGTGTTCAGCTCGCTCAAGCTTTGATGAAATGATGTGACCCTGGACGGACTGAAGGTCTTTGAGACAAGGAAGCATCACAGCGTGGAGAAACGACAGCTTTTGTTGTGCTGTCTGGTCGACTGTTGTCACAATTTCAGGATGGCTAACATAAGTTAGCAAAATAACACCGGTGCTACACGACATTGACGTTGAATTGTTGACCGTGTTAATTACTGTAGCATCTTTAGCCACAAGTCGACGTGCAAAACGCTATTTTACATTTCCAATTAAAGTTATTGCTGAGAACAATAACGATATCATGGTATCAATCTAGCCTGTTCTGTTGCTTCAGCCATATAAAAATGTCTCATGTTAGCACGCCTAGCGTTTTCTAGCTAGCGTTATTTGACGTCTGACGGCTCGCGCTATAAAGGCTGGACAGATGCATAATAATGTCACTAGGTTACTGACTAACCAAGCTAGCTAAACGCTGCTAATGTATGCTAGCAAAAGTCTTTTTTCTGATTTCCACCCTTCGGTTTTCTGAAGTGTGCAGCGTTAGACGCCTTTGGTGTGGTTAGAACAACACAATAACCACAGCTAAGGTTACTTACACTGTTATCTGTCTGTCATTGTCTGCACAGCCCAGCTACCAACACATAACGGACTCTGGAAATCACTCACCTTCCTCGGCGGCGGCTGCATTTTGGAGTATTGACATGAATGGTATTTCCCTTGTGAGATGTATTGTAATTCCAGGAGGAAATCCAAATCAGTGTGGGACTAATATTTTTTGTCTCCTCAAACAAAAAAATCCTCCCCTCCAGACGACATCGGGAGGAAAGACGGGAGTTAAATTTGTACTCCGGCGGCCATGATTGATGATAAATGGCTGGTTTATACAGAGCAGAAACTGAAGCTACGAGGAGAGACTCAACACACTTGTGTTGGTTGCTGCTGCCACTACTAGAGGACTGGTGTGTGTACTGTACTGTGTTGGGAAGCAGGAGAGCAGACAGGCGGAGAGGAGAAAAGCAGAGGGAAGGGATGGGGGGGTATTAACGGGGATCCCCTTCACGAACCCAGCTCAATGGCTCCCCGATGCGGCGGAGAGCGGGAGCGCACCCGGGTCTGTGGTGAAAAAACATGTTTTTTGTTCTGTTTGGCGTCGACAGAAACCTCAATGAACACTTGCGCAAAGCTGTTTCAAACCGAATAAGAGGACACGAGGAATGTTTCCTACAAAATGGGAGTATTTAATTAATGATAATTGGGGGGTTTTTTCGAGCACGCCCAAGGAGGAAAAAGCCTGACACTGACAGGAGGCTGCCGCGTCCCGCAGACCTGCATAGCAACAAGAAACCGCAGTCGATCGAGGAAAAATCGATCGGGGACCAAGACGAAAAACAGTATTTTAAAAAAGAAGATAAAGATAAATGGGTGAATGAGCAAACATAACACGTCTTGGATTGTTAATGAAATTCATTTCAAAAAAAAATTTTTTTTTAGACTATCATCCTAAATCAGCTGAGATACAAGACCATGTGATATCAGGCACAAAATATTCATAGTAGGCTATTGTGCTCTTCAAAAAAAAAAAAAAAATCAACGGGGTATCAGCGAGTAGACAGGATAAAATGGGGTCATCGGGTTCATTCAAAGTGGGTGCTGCTGAGTGAACAATTAAAGGAATACATTACAAAGGGAGGGTGTCTGAAAACCCTTGTAATGAGTTGGCACCAGCAGCAGCTGGTCTGATAAAGGGCCTGTATGCATTTGTGCAGCCTGGATTATGTAGGTTTGTGTGCGAGGTGTGGTCTCTCATGGTTTAATGAACCAGGCCTTTACAATATATAGGTTGTGGGATGAGAAAAAATGATGAAGTGCATAGGGGGAACTATAAATATAGATAGATAGATAGATAGATAGATAGATAGATAGATAGATAGATAGATAGATAGACGTGGGTTGGCCGAAATTGACATTGCCAAAACCTCTCAAGGTTAACACTTGTTACTGATGTGAACAATTGCAGTCAGTGTTATTGTTACCCAGAAACAGTTCTACCCACATTACTAGGGCCACTAATGCCAAACTACAGCATATTGTTACATGGTTGGCCAAGTATTTTAACTCATGCCTCCTACGTGCCATGGCCAAGGTTAAGGTTAAGGGCTGTGTAATCATTGATATACAGAGTTTCTGGTGCAGGTAAGACATTAAGTGCTCCTTCGCACCTTTCTTCCAACACTTGCATTCAGAGAAAACACTCATAACATTCTGCCACTGGCAACAGGAAAATGGCCTACAGCGAATGCTGGAACATGTTGAGTTTGTTAGGATCCAACCAGGATGCTTTTGGTTTATGATTACTCTCAGGAGCAGCTTTAGGCCACATTAAGGTAAGAAGTTTTAAAGTAAAAAAATCAAGTGCCTCAACTCAAAGTACAAAAAGGAGCAGAGACTGTGGTTCAGCTCACACATGGTATATTTTTTCCCTAAAACTTCATGGGTTAAAATTTACTTTGTTTATCAGAACGACTGTCAGGCCCACTTTTTTTGTTTAAGGGCACACACAAAGACCATATATTAATATTTTTGAGTGCATCTCAATCCTTGCTGACAAAATTGCGCCACTTTGTGTTGATAAGTGGTGGGGACATAACATGTAAGATGTTGAAAAAAAAATAGTTAAATGGTCTTCAGCATAATGCAATTTTTAGACCACATAACAAGGGGATTGGAAAATGCGTAAGGGTGCATTAAAAATAACTGACTCTCATTTGTAAGGTGACATTTTAGCACATTTAATTTTAAAAGGTAAAGCAGTTAGAATGGGTCATTTCAAAAAGTGGTAGTCATTGTGACGTGTAAATGATGTTTATGTAGCTGTAGCTGTGGATTTGAAAGAAAGAAAGAAAGAAAGAAAGAAAGAAAGAAAGAGAATTTGTTCTATTGACTATACTATTCACTATAGTAATGACAGCATGCATTAGCCCCAATAGGAATGTAGAACTACCTCTGTTGTTAACACTTTTTTACATTTCACAATAGCAATTCTCTTAATTTACTAAGCTGAAAAAAAGAAAAAAAATGATCAGTTTAATGTGGTGAAAGTCATTGTCCGTTTGGCCGATTGGCAGACCAACAGCCTCAGGCCCAACCACTGACGCACTGTGTACAGGCTGCAGCTTGTCAGACCGGCTCACACCTCTACAAACTTTCACCCACACAGATATCTCAGGTACGCATTCAGCCATCGGCGAGATACTCAGATACATGCTGGATCTACTCGTAAGATTGAGGACACGTTACGTAGGCTGGCCGGCACAGAGCACTCTTTGAGAGACGATACCGTGTGAGTGATTTCATGATTTAGGGGTTTTGTCTATGTGGAAGGGGCTTTAGTATATTTCTTGGGTCTACTGTGGACACTTCTGCACAGCTACTTCAATGAGAAAAAACACAGGCTACTTCCTCAATTCAGTTCAATTGAATTTATTTTGATTTGCGTTGCCAAAGCATACTTAGGTAATGCTGAGTAGCAAGTTGTGCACTGTTTGGTATGGCATGCACACAGCAGGACAGAAGAATTTGAGGGTGTACAAAGGGGGCCCTTCCGTCTCAGGTCTGTTTTCTGTTAAGTTTGAACTGCAGATGTTTTGAGGAGGAAAACAGTGAGAGCGCAAAGGGTACAGGGCGAGCAAGCTGCAGTGTTTTACCATAAAGAGAAAATAATGTCAGAGAGAATGCTGTAGGTGAACTCATCAGCTCAGCAGAGAAAAGATAAGTCTGATGGTATTTACTGTCTTATTTGCATGTAAGCTTTTCAAGGCGCCATGTATCGTCACAGGTGTATGCATGACCGGTTTCAACTTGAGCTTTCAAGGTACGCAAATTTGTAGAAGAAAGTAGACCGAGTTTAAGCAAGACAACATAGCATGCATGCAAGCAGGAAAAGCAGAAAAGGAAGGTTTTAACAGGGTTTCAAAACAAGGTCTGGTTCGAGTTAAAAAGTTATTCCGCTGTCTCTCCCTCTACACAGCCGCGAGGTTTTGGAAAACTTTGACGTGCAAAGTGCCAGGACGAGTGTTGTTTTTCTGCGCGAGAGCACAGCTGCACTCAAATTTGTAAAAAAAAAAAAAAAG
>CAEMYA010000018.1:5920154-5963882 GCA_903131615.1 Diplodus sargus | reverse complement strand
CTGGCAGGTTCCATTCTCTTCCTGTGCTGTATCAGTTTGCATCGCTTTGTTGGCATCTGCTATCCAGTGCGCTCCCTGTACTGGGTCAGCGCTCGTCGGGCCAGGCTGGTATCTGTGGCAGTGTGGGCCTGTGTTTTATTATGCCAGGCACCCGTCCTCTACTTCTCAAGAATTAGGTGAATTCAATTTGCATAACTCTCATCCTTTCTGTCTTTTCCCCCTTTATTCCTCCTTCACTTAGTTAATACCCCTTTTCACTGAATTGAAGATGTTTTTAACTGTGGTCTATTGATTTCTGTGGGACTCCAATTTTGCCAAGTGCCTTATCTCCGGGTGCCTTAATGGGACACCCCTGAGTGAACAACCAACTGGCTGGCTACAAATTTACATTTTATTTCCTCCTATCTCTTTTTATGTGCCTCAATGCCAAACAAGGAAGCAGTAACATTTAATCATCCCAATTTATTTTAACCTCCTCTGTTAGGGATGCGGCCTCGGGGCGGGTCTGCTACGACACCACGAGCCCGGAGCTTTTTGACGACTTCCTGGTCTACAGCTCAGTAGTGTCAGTTCTCATGTTTGCCGTGCCCTTCATGGTGGTGATGGTGTGCTACGGGCTCATGGTGCGGAAACTTCTTGAGCCTGGCTGGGGCTCTGAAGGAGGAGAGAGGGGGGGCCTGGCAGCCAATCGTACCAAGCAGAAGTCGGTGAAGATGATCATCATTGTGCTGGCAACGTTCATGCTCTGCTTCCTCCCTTTCCACCTCACCAGGAGTCTTTACTACTCGTTCAGATACCTAAGGCAGGTCAATCCAGCACAGGTGAGGATCAACACTTTTATTTTTATAATAAATGTGTTACTTTTCAAAGCTCAGTGTGTAATTTTTACATGTTCATCAGATCAGCTGTAATTTGCTGGAAGCCTCCAGTGTGGCCTACAAGGTCACCCGACCTTTTGCCAGCGCCAACAGCTGTATAGACCCCATACTTTACTTCCTGGCTGGGCAGGACGTCCGCAGTCACCTCACCAAGAAGAAAAAGTCGTCTACGTTGAAATCAGCAGATGTGAATGAGACAACAAAACTCTGATCCGATACCTCAATCTACATTGGCAATGATGCAAAAGGGTTGTGGGGACATTGTTTGTGCTTGTTGCCGGACAACTCATGCCTTCTTCAGGAGTACACTTTTCAATCCTCAATATCCACCAGCTGTATGTGCAGCAATCACGTGAGTTCTGAGGGTTGGAATCTCCCCATGAAGAAGCAAGTGTGAAATTAAAACCAAGGAAACACTATACAACCCTAGCTGGACTGTCAAAAAAGTACAGTTGAGCAACACAGCATTCAGAGTTCCATCCTTAACCAGCCAAGGTGTATGTATGTTCAGATTAGACCAGATGTTAGAAAATAAACAAAAAATAATCAGAAATAGACGACACAGTTATGATGGCTGAAGGTTATAAATAAAAATCTAAATCACGTAGCATTTTCCTGAACTGAGGCATTAGAGGCCTTTAAAGGATTTCTTGATATCATGTTGTCTGTTATTTTTGAATGTAAAGCGAGAAACTAAATTATATGACACTCCACAGCTGTGGTTTTTGTCAAGTGCTTGTTATCACCTGTAGTGTTTCCCACAGGTGATAACAAGCACTGGTCAAATTTGAGGGCTGTTTAGATTTGTCATCAAATCATCTAAAATATACAGTACATTTAGGTGTTTTTTTAGTCCAGATTTCTGTTCTGAAATGCAAGTAAGGACCTATTCAATTGGAAAGCTTTATTTGCATTTTTGAACAAATAATACAAAAACAATTTTCTGAATGCAAGTAACTGAATAGGGATGTTTCATGTTTTGTTTTGTTGTTTTTCCCCCCCTCTTTTCTTGTAGTGTTAGTTTACTGGACGACTAGTGCAACTGGTGTTCGGACATCAGACGAAGACGGCTCAGATGTTCAGGCACTTTACTGGCTTTTAAAGGATAAGTTCAAACGAAAATTTAAACTCAGCCATCATCTACTCAAGCCCATGTCAATGGAAACATTTTTGTGAAGTTGCGCAGTCCTCAAAACATTTCTGGAGGTTAACAGCGAAACAACGCTGTAGCATTCCTCTAAACAACTGAAGGAGATTGGGACTTGCTTTGAAAACGAAATGAACATGATATGGCTCCTAAAGGCCCAAAGATTCCAAATTGATTAGAAATGACATTATTTACATCCTTTTGAAAGCCAAAATCTTCACCTGACTTACCATCGACATAGATCGTGACTACATTTTCATTTTTGGGTGAACTTATCCTTTCAAGTTTTTGTTTTGAATCTGCTGGAGAAGTATGTGTTGTGTGTGTGTGTGTGTGTGTGTGTGTGTGCGTGCGTGCGTGCGTGCGTGTGTGTGTCACTTTGTATCATAAAAAATGTGAACTTATAAACTTAAAAAATAAACTTCTATAATATATGCAATACATTGTGGTGATACTTGTCATTATTTGTCTCCTGAACCATAATGCTTTTTGTCTAATCTAGATGATATCATTTGTGTCAAGTGAAATATAATTATTGCATTACGGCTGTAGAATGAGTCTGACTGTCATTCTGCAAGACATTTAAAACAGTTCATCCTTTAATGTTAGCTTACATTTTCTCTTTGTCCCTGAACCATATACTCTCTGAGCAGCTGTCTGGGTATTTGAAATGTCAGCTAATTGGTTATGAGTTTAACTGTAATTTGTGGAAAGAGTGACCTTAGTTGCAGTGTAGCTGAGCCACTTGGTAAATTCATTGGTCTTGGCCTCACTTGATTTACGCAATTGGTGGTCCTTTTGTCATGCGAAACACAAACCACCACTAGGGGGTTGTACTGCCTTACAAAACAAGGCTATGGCTGACGAAGCATCAGGAGCCTTTGCTCCCATTACACAGACCCAAACCTGACACATTCACAGACGGCCGCAAACAGTAAAAAGCCACATTATTATACAGTTTGTTAGCAGCAATAACGGCAAACAAGAACAGATTTAAAATACACCTCTTCTTTATTTCAAGAGTAAAAACATCATACAGAAAAATTGAATATTATAAATGCAATCTACAAACTCGATGAGATGAATGTTTTCTTTGAATCCTTCCCTTCTATCAGCAACACTTCAGCTTGAAAACATGAAATAGTGATGATAATAATCCTAATGATAGCAAGAACAGTCGTAAAAACAGATCAAATGAAAACATGTAACTGCTGCAAACAATAAATATCCAGTCCTCCAGACATGCTGTCATGTCCCCCATAACAACATAATAAGAAAAACTGAAAATGAGTAGCTCTATGATTATAGTACACTCGTTAAAAAACCCATGAGGATGTAAACTGAGGCCAGCTAAGCTGCAGGGACTTTGAGGCATCTTAACCACTAATCCTCCTCAGCCGCTGGTTGGTTTATTTAATTAAACAATAAAAAATAAATATGCGCGTGTGTGTGTGTGTAAGTGGGAGTGGTTTCTTGCAGTTATTCAGATTGCATAACTGGAGTCTGGATTTATATGCTGCCCGTATGTGTAGGACTTTTAAAAGTTCATGATTAGAAAAGACACTCAAATGTTGCACTCAAATGGTTGAAAATCAGATTGCTGTACCTACCATATTGATTTTTTAACCAGAAACTCAGCTGATACGCATGATGTGTGACAGAGTTTAGCAGTGTTTGATCGATGGATTTAATATGTGTTTCTCTCACTTAGCGTGCAGCGTCTCTCACCTCATACATACTGTTTGCTAAAAATTATAAAAGCCATGTACGGTCTGTTTCTCTACACCCACCCATATTTACATATGTACATTCATTTACACGCTCTATTCTAAAAAAGTGATATCTACCCTTCTATATTTTCAGCCCAGGTCTCAAATGACAGTTGCAGCCTCTAACTGCCATTGGGATGCAGTGTTGTTATTTTAAAAAATGCTGTGATACAGTATTAGGGCCTTTAAACTTTAAAGGAGACATATTCTGCTCATTTTTAGGTTCTTCGTTTACTTAGAACAACAAGTAGATTAGGTTTATATGCTTTAATGTGGTTCAATGTGGTCTGAAACGCTTTGTTTTAGCTCTCATCTCTTTAAGGCCCCGCCTCCTGAAGACCCAGTCTGCCCTGATTGGTCAGCCTACACAAGCCTGACCCAGCACCACTAACAACAACAGGGCAGCTGTGCTAAATCAAATCTCACGTACCGAACTAGCTGCTATGCATAAGTTATTAAAATGTGTGACATGGTGACGTAGTGTAATATCACAAAGTCACGAAAATAAAGGCGGAAGCAGCTGAGGAGGCATTTCAGGGGCAGTGTTTTCTTTGGGTGAGAGGAGCGTCTGTTGGTGCAGACTCTGACCTTTAAAAATAAAATTTAAAAAAGCATAACAGGTCTCCTTTAAGAGCACATTTTGGCCCCTGGTCACCTACTAGGACCTAATCTAAAAGCCTTAGAGTTACAAATGTTATCAAAGCTGACTGCAGGTAGGTGCTGATGCTGAGGTCTAAAACCTCGACCCACCTGCGGTTCCCATGTGAGCGGAAGAGAAGCTAGATCACTTAACTATATACAAAAAAATATGAGAAAGCAAAACAAATATTGAATTCCATGACGTTACCTCCACGTAATACTTCCTTTAGTGCTTCTGTGGTCTTTAATCAAGTGTCATATGACCCATAATTTTATGTCAGCTGAGCTATATTTGCTATTTGAAAGCCTTCTTAGTCATACGGGACTTGATTGAAGACTTTTTCTTCTGTTTTTAACGTAAACACATTTTGTTTCAGTCTCACTGCTGTCTTTTTGTCAGTAATGTATTCCACAGTGACATGTCCTCACTTCACTGTACACAAGAAAAACTATGTATCTTTTAGATTGGGCGCACAAGTAAAAGTGTGCATTATGTAGACGTGTAAGTCTACACGTGCTCCATGTAGCCCATGTGTGGTTTTCCCCTGTGTGTGTGTGTGTGTTTTTTTTTACATAGAAGCACTAATACAGGAGCTAAGAGTTTTCTCCTTCTCCGCCTTCTGTCTAGTGTCAGGTGTTGACAACTTTGTCATCACTTTCTACTTTTGAGTTGAACTTCTATGATACACCTGTGAAGTACAATGTTTGTTTATATAATAATAAATACAGTTGTAAAAGTCCTCTTATCGCGTGAATAGGAACAACTTCTTCCAGCAGGAGGTGGTTCTCGTGGTTCGTTTTTGGTGTCAGTTGTCTTGAAGCCACCCTCCACGCCGGCTGTCAGGTCGTCACCGAACGATGAGGTCATCTTCAGCGAGGTAGTGATATCGTACACCGTCTCTCCGTCTCCTCACCTGGAAGAGGGAGTCAAAATGTCAGGGAGGTGGCAGGATGAGGACGTGAAGCAAGGAAAGAAAGAAGGACTGAAACTCTCTGGCCTGCTCTAAGCACATGCACATCATTATTCACTCATTTGGGCTGATAACGATGCACAAATGATTGCCTACTTAAGATAGTTAACCACATAGATGGATGGTTCTGACAACAGGCAGCGTGACATGCTTACGGCAATTATTCCGATTTAGAGAGTGCAGGATAATGTGCACGAGAGGACCAGAGGAAACGGAAGACGCTCATCTCTTAAAACACTTCAGAGAATCTCTCTGCTCGTCTGATAAACTGATCATGCTGTCCGTCATTTCCCCTCCCAGCGAAACAGACCACATTATTCAGAGTTGATCGTCTCAAACCACTTTGCAGCACTTTAACTTGTGAGTGTGGAGGAAATAGAGAGAGAAGTGGAGGGAGAGATGCGATCACAGCAAGAGAGGAGGGAAGGAAGCGTGTGTTGTACCTCCTGATGCCAGATGATGAGGAACAGAAGGATTTCCCTCCAAACAGGGAGTTTCTTTGCTCCTGGGATGATGCCTTGGTTTCCACGACGATGGGCTTGTGCTCGGGGATCTGGGCGACTTGAAACCTGTCAGTCGAGCAAGAGATAAGATCCCTGTTACATTCAGATAAAATGGTAGTTGGGATATTATTATTATTATTTGAAATGAATGATTCTACTGTACATATAAACTTGTTATATCCAAAACCCCGTAGCCCATTGTTTACTATAATCATTTTCCATAAATAATGGAATGGAAATGCTAAATTAAAGTTGAATTATCTTATATGTAACTGTGAAAAGTATTTATATATTTAATATATATAAAATTAAATATATATATATATATATATATTTATATAATCAATAAGGCCACAGCTCACCTCCCCACTGACAGCACTGTCAGCTCTCCCTCCTTCCTCTCCTTCACTTCATTTCCTTCCACTTTTTCTACAGTATTTGGCACAGCAGCTTGTGTATGGTGGGTGTCCACAAACACTCCACCCAGCAGGGGTCTTTTCTGCTGGTCCTTGGATGTGTCCAGGGAGGGCAGGATGAGGGACTGAGGGGGCTTCAAGGGATCCTTCAGGGAGTCCAGGGGAGGGATGAGGACAGGGGGCCACTTCCTCTGGGCGCAGCGGGTGCAGCGGTAGCCGTGTTTGGGGGCCAGGCCCGAGAGGCCGGAGATGGTGTGGAGATGGGACTG
Source organism: Diplodus sargus (assembly GCA_903131615.1). Lineage (NCBI taxonomy): Eukaryota > Metazoa > Chordata > Actinopteri > Spariformes > Sparidae > Diplodus > Diplodus sargus. Next base: position 5,957,290 of record CAEMYA010000018.1, on the reverse strand, counting down.
ATGGGGGCACAGCCTGGGGAGGGAGCGGAACGCCGACAGGGGAGACAGCATGGGGAACCTGGGAGGAAGAGGAAGGAGTGAACAACTGATCAGATAGATTTAAACAATTTTCAGGCATTTTTATATTAGTCAAGATGAAGGGGATTTGTCTTTTTCATTTCCATTCATTGGTATGTTTTATGCTGCCAGATGTAGAGTCTTTTAACGGCGGGTTAATATATGTTAAGCTGTTCTTAGTTCGGCAAAAGAGGGAAACTTGAATTCAGAGGGCGTATGGTTGAAAATGAATGTAAGAATATTCCTTTCTTGACCTTTTCTTTTATAGCTTATTTTGGTTATTGAAAAGCTAAGAGAGTTTTTTGGAATGTGGAACTTGAGGTACAAAGACAGGAATGGGCCGGGGCTGGCTGCTTACAAACATTGCCTTTGTTCAGTGTGAATATCTAAATGGAACAGAAAGTAAGAATTCAAATGTAAAGGGCTCTGTGCACCCCGGGCTCTTTAGTTTTTGTCTCTCCATTGTTATTTTGTGTAGAGAAAGGCAGAGCTAAAGCGATGAATGCGGCTGTGTCCCTGTGTTATACTAGTTAGTGGGTGACCTGAGGTAACCCCAGAACCTCCCACAACGCACACAGGACCTGAAAGCTTTCCAGACTTCGGTGCATATCGCGCCTGTGTGTCAGAATGTTCTCGAACCTAAAGATCACATGTTACAGCTGCCCATTGAGCAGCAGAACACTGCCAGAGGCCTCTGTCACCTCTCATTATTGCAGATGCGGCTTCCGCGGTGGAGTGCATCGGGGACACTCGCCAACATGCAATATCGTCAGATAAGATGAACCTAATTGATTCTGTGGGAGAAGCTCGGCCGGTAAATTGGAGCACAAAGATGACAAATGATTCTTCTGTGTCATCCCCGGCCAGCGTTAGTTTACACAGCATCAGGGAGAAGTTCAAAAACACTCACTGCGGTATAAAGCAACATGTTGCTGGACTTGTTAGATTAACCTCTAACTACTTCAACAATTTCTCCTCGGCCGCAGATTACAACCAAATTACCAGCCACAACTACACTCGGTCGTGTAAATGGTGTGACCTTGAGCTACGTGACAGCCAATGAGCTTAGTGACCGACAGGGTGTTACAGCCTCATGACTCCAGAGACAGCGGTTTCGAGTGTGTCAGACAATCACTTCAAACATGTGGGGGTGAGTCACTGCCAAGTGTCAGCACACTCCAGAGCTCCACTGAGGAAACGGAGCCTGCAGTGAGATAACGTCTCTTTGACGATTTACTTTCCTCATCGAACAAAAACACTAAAAATGTTCAGGCATACAACTTCATTTCAAGGTAGAGAATACATTTTTTAAGCTACCTACACAACCAAGTTGTTGAATTCAGAAAAAAAGTATGAAGTCCATCAAGAAGTGGCAATGAAATACTATCATTAAATGATAAAGAATTAAACCGTGTTTGTAATGGAAAATATGAACCGTTGCCATGTTTTGTTTTGTTTTTTTAAAGTAGCTCCACTGGGAGTTGGACGCAAGTCATACATATTTTTTCATTAGTCTACCTGAAAACTATGCGCAATTGTGAAGACTGATATATCTGATGTTAGTGGAACAAATCTGTGTGAAGAGCTGTCTGCTTTTATCTCAGAAGAGCAACTTTGTCAAACTTCTGACGAGGTTTTCTCTCCTCTCTCTGCCTCAACCTCCTGCCATAAAAAGCACTTAGATTTTGTTTTATTAGAGCCTCGTGCCAGGCAGCGACAGGAGCCTCCTTCCAAAGATTTCACTGCCTCGCTTCACCCAAACTTTCCGTGGCTTTCCTAGCTTCACCATGATTGAGGAGAAGTATGTAATGATTTGTGTGTGTGTGTGTGTGTGTGTGTGTGTGTGTGTGTGTGTGTGTGTGGTCTCATACTTGATTGACGAGCCTTTGCTTATGGACATCTGTTTACTCTCGTACTCCAGCAGCAGTTCCTCCAGCGCAGCAGCATTTTCTGCAACGCACACAGACACACACACAGACATTGTGATGAGTTTTAACTGCTCCAATCAATAGTCTGAATTTGACTGATCGAACTCGCCCTCAAATTCGTTTTAGACCATATTAAAAGTTTAGGAATGGCATTTATCTTTGCGCTCACTGGTGATTGATTGGAAAAGTTGACTTTCATGGGAAAACAATTCCAGAGGCATCCATTTTTTTGTGTTTGCATTAAAAGGTGAACTCCCTCGGGTTCGATTTTCCCTCTATTCCCAACATCAACCATCTGGGATGAAGTTAAGCAGCTGACAGTCTGAGCTTGCAGCACTGAGGACAGTCTCTGACGTACTGTGATGACACTGTGTTCCCCTCTAAAGCCACAAGAGATGAAGGGCTCTGACCACTAGCACGTACGGGACATTACTGTCACTCAGTTCCTACCTTTCTTCTCAGTAATGAGGCGAACCAGAACACTGATGGTGTCTTCATTCAGGTCATCAGATATGTAGGGACAGTTGTTACCTGAAGCAAGCACAAAGGACAGAGACGATTAGTCTTCATCAATGTACATATATTTTCTAAAAACATATGTGGCATTTTAGGTTCGAAAACTAGTATATTGTCATTTTTCTTATAGTAATTTCTGTACATATAACGCTTAATATTTAGTACTTTAATCTTAATATTTAGTGGAAGATACCTATTGTAGTGTTTACCAGCTACAAACACTGTTATAGTGTTAACTTACTAGCTAGCAGCAGCTAGCCGCGTGTTAGCAGCTGTTTAGCGTGGTGAAGAGAACGAAATCGACAGGTGGCTAAGTCTTACATATCGCACCTTTAACAACCCATCTTTTATTTCTGTCTAATTGAATTAGCTTTCCTCAGAGGGACAGTTCAAATTCATCCTACGTTTGGTCAAGCACCAAAAAAAAGCACTTTTGTTTCAGTGTTTCATTTGTTTGAATGATAATATATAAATAAAGTTTGATTGATTGCTTGATGAATGGAATGAAATGTGACATGTATGTGTTCTGGAATATTTTCTTAAAGAAAACTGATATAATATATTGCCATGTATTTTAAACTGAATGTGCTGTTTTTGACTTTGACTTATTAACATAATGTTTTTGAGGTATTTCATCCTCAGCACAGGTAGAATCCAAACTCTCATCAAATGAATTTCCATTACGACAACTTTCCCTCCCAGCTGTCAGAAAGAGTGAGCGCAGTTCACACAGTGCATGTCACGGCTTGGATATTGTGCCCCGCTGCATGATGGGACTGATAAGGATGGATGCGGATGACTGAACAGCAAAGAATAGCTATGCCTCCATGGTAACCTCCCCGACCATCCCATAATAGCACAGCACAGTGAGGCAGCTGTGAGGCGAGCGACGAGGGGGGGGGGGGGGGGTCCAGAATAGCTCGCTCAGCGATCACGCTCCATTCAACTCTGTTAAAGCACACAGGGCTCTGTGTTTGTGTGCGTGTGTGTGTAGACTGTATGTGTGTGTGTGATGTACCAGACCCCCAATGCCAGGTGACTGTGTGTTAGTGTGTTACACAGCAAAATGTGACCGTATAGATGCATTTGTGTCTGTGTGTGCTTCTCTTTCTTGCCTAAGCCGCGCGAGGCCGTAACAATACAGAGGCTGTTGCTATGCGAGGATAATGGCATCCATTTCACCCATTCTCTTCTATATATTCCTTCAACAAAGTGTGATCCACAAGTTCAGTGTTTCAGTTTCTAAGAAAGTAGCCAGCCAAGTTGTTTTCACATGAGTTTCAGCTTAGTCTGTCTGACATTTGAACAGCAGAATTTAAACACTCGGTTGATGTTGACCTCTGAGTTTAGACACAGTCGTCCTGTGGAGCTACCAAAATGGCAGCAACTGCCCTTGCGGCCGAGCGGGGCTGAGCTTCGTGCTGCATAGACACAAAGTCACGACATTTCTTGCGCCATCGACCTCTACATTTGCCCTTTCTGTTCCCCTCCTTCAGCTTTCCTGTCACCAGTCAAACGGTTCTCTGTCTGCACCTCTGCAGAGTCTGATTTTAGCCCTGCCGAGCTGAGCTTTGGCCTCGCTGCAATTCATCCCCGTGGGTGTTCCCCCTGAATGGAGATGATGAGGAAAGTGCTGCGGTAGGAAGTTTACCTCTCACCTTCGCCAAGTCAGGACTTCAGCAGAGATACAGACAGACAGATAGACAGACAGACAGCATACTGCAGAGTTACATAACAAAACAGGGAATGAGGCAGAGACAGAAAGTTTTCCCCTGCAGCAGCCTCAGCCTCCTACTGACCTCTGATCATTCTTTCATTCTTACTTCTTTTTTTAACTGCAGTCCTTGACTTTACAAACTTTATTTGGCTTTGCTTCCCTCTCTTGTCCTTAATCTGTTTCCCTCACACCTGCAGATTTACACTTTATCACTGCACCTCTGCATCACCTGTCCTCACAGCTGTGCAGGAGGAGGCGATAAGGTGTCCTCAAACAACCCCAGCTGCTGTTGCGTACTTCCAGTGGACAACTCTACATTAGTAAAATGTTAGCTTTGATATTGTTTCTTTTACTTTTACCTGAAGGTTGAAATTGTGCCTTCAGCTTATTCAAAGTGATGGAAAGTCAATTAGGCGTTCATAAAAAATCCTTCTCATTGATATAAATGCCCTTTTAAATTATACATTTCACTCTGGTAACTTACAAATTTGACAACTTAGAGGTTTTATTATAGCAAACACATATAAAAAACTTAAATGTTAAGGCATTTCTGCCATGGAAGACCCTGACAAGTTCTAGAAATTGACAAAGCAGATAAAGAAAATGGGGAAAATAGAAGAAAGGAGGAGGGAGAACAACCTACAAAGGAACAAGGAGATGAGACGAACAAGGAGAAAGAAAGAGGAGACATAAACCATGAGGTGAGGACTCGATTGAATTATTGATCCGGCTGGGAAAGTAGAGATGGATGCTCAGTGTCGTGTTCAGACGAGAAGGGGAGGAGGCGTTAGGGAGCCAAGAAATCGGATGAATGAGGAGTATGAGGAACAATAAAGAGAGCGTAGGGGGAGGGTGGGGGTTCAGGGAGTTTCCCTTTCAGTGCCGGGACATCTTAAGTTTCACAACAAAGAGCTTGGAGCGGAGGAGACCAAGGCAACGCTGAAAACAAAAGGCAGAGATCACTGACAGAACTGCTGTGGCTGTGACCTCCGTCTTTTTCCCACAAATACCGGAAATTTATGAGGAGAACTGGGATGATTAAGGACTATTTTGTGATTCTGCAATGTTTAGTTGTTCAGATAAAGAATAATTCAATGCAAAGAGATTTTAACGCTTTTTGGTGTCATGAGTGGCATTTTATAAGCGACTACGAGTGGAATAAAGGATAATTTAATGTTTGCAGCTTTTAAATCCTCATGACGGGTAAATTAAGCTCTCAGAAGCAGCAGGTGTTGGGCGAACGTCAGCAGTTTCTTGACGTGCGGGCAGAAAGTCGGATCTGTCAAGGCGGCAGCTGTGCACTGACGCTCCTGGCGCCCGAACGCTGCGTGGCTGCCATACAAGCTTTCCTCTGAGCTTTTCCTCACCATCAGGTGAGTGAGGGAAAAAGCCAGCTTAGCCCTTTAAATCTACTTATGCTTACACACTAAATGACAGTGAGTGCCAGTCATGTTTGCTGTCTGTGGAGTGAAGTTGATACGCGCAGACCCCCTGAGGATAATGTGTCCAACGGTGGCGTACAAAACCGGGTACAAAACAGTTTGTGCTCATCTGCATCAGAAACAACAGAGCACTCAGGCTGTCAGCCTGTTGGCTACAGGAGGCTGGGCTGTATGCACATATATTATTAATGCATTTAAAAGGAACAGTAAAATAGTACGTAAAATAACTTGAATCGTTTAACTTGATGAGCTTTTTACATAGCCTCTGCAGCCACCTATTGAAGTCAACTCCAAACAAAGAGGGGCGAGCATTTTACCAGAATAATCGCTAGCTGCTGCTACTTGTCGCTGCCTTTAGCTAGTTAGCTCGGTTAGCTGTGCAGCAAGTGGTCCTGTAAGCTAACTCTGCCCGGACTGGGAGCACGTAGCACTGGTGTTCACACTGCTAGCACGGGAGCTTCAAGGCACCGGGATTGATTTATCTTTGAGACTAATGACAGGGAGCTAGCTAGCTGGTTAGCATGATCTCTTCAGTAGATATTGTCAAAAAAAATGTTTCTTCACATTCTGTTTAATGTTTTAAACTACAAATCTTACGTATTGCTCTCTCACATGCCCCCATGCTCATACATTTGGAAGACAGTGTGTTTAGCTTAGCATAAAAACTGTAAGCTTAGCTCTGTTCTTACACTTATTAACATGTTATATCTCGTTTGTTTGATTCAAACAAAAATGAAAGCTCAAAACCTATGTAACCTCTAATGAGCATGCCCAGGCTAGCTGTCTCCCCCTGTGTCCAGTCTTTGTGCTAAGCTAAGCTAACCACCTGCTGACTGTTACCAATATTCTCACCTAAGTCTTGGGGAGAAAGCAAATAAGTGCATTTCTCAATAGTTTCCAAATGAGCTATCGCATTAAGCTCCGTCCACTTTTTGTATGATGCAACCAAGTCAACACAATGGCGAGTCTGCTGAATCGAGTGAACTCTCCCTGACTCACATGTTGAGTTTGTGCAACCATAAAATTCATCCAGGCGCCTCACAGCAGACACAGTTTATGTAAATGTCACACGTTTAATGTGGAAACTTACCAGCAAGTCCACACATCTGAGAAATGCTACAGTAGATAACATTTCCCATGTGACTCGGGGGTTTCACCTGCTATACAAACCTGAGAACAGGCTCAGCACATCAAGTACAAGAGATACAATACAAAAGAGATATGGGTGTACTTCTAACATTGTGTGCGAAAACGTGGGCCTGTACAGAAAGGATAGATTGTGTTTGCTTTACCATTCGAGATCAAACCAGGTGTAATGACTGCCACAGGTGAGTTGTCACCTTACAGGAAAAAAGTGATTTTCATTTGGGTTAAAGGCTGAAGCGCTCCAGGACAGGACTGAAGAGCACTCATGTTACACTGTGCGACCGCAGAGAATGGGTGTGGTAACTCAACACTTGTTTTATTGCTTGATCCCTCTGTATTTGTCTTTGTCTCACTAACGTTCTCTCTGTAAACTCTCTTTAGTTATTGATATGACTCTTTCAGTTAATACCGCCTCCATCCCTCTGGATCTCCCCCTTCCTCTGCCCTCCCACGCCTCTCTTTATGCTTCTTTCTGTGTTTACCCAAGTCAGTTTGTCTCTGACGTAAGCGGGGCGAGCAAGTTTATGGGAATGCTTTTTTTCCCCCCCTTTTAAGATAGGAAAAATGACAAGAATAACAGCGCGGGCTTAGGAAAACAGCATGCATGACATGCAATGACCCCGGCGAGGTCAAAGTTGAAAAAGATTTTTAAAAAGCCTTCCATGTAGGCTTGCGTGCAGACACATCAGAGAGGAACATGGACTGTGGCTGCAGGCAGGGACACTGCCCTTTGGGCCTGACAACACTTGACCACATCGTGTGCACGCATGTGCGCTAATTTGGCATTTTTATGGCCGAACGTGACAACAACCTGAACAAAATACTAGTTTAGTCTTTAGTTTTCCTCTCCCTTCATTTCATCTCTCGTTCTAGATCTTTTTCTGTCATTTCATCCCTCTTACCTTCTTTCTGTGGTGTGGGAGTCTCTTCGTCCCCTCCCTCCTTGTCAGCAGAGCAGCGGTATCCCTTCTTCTTCAGGATGTTGCAGATGAGGATGCCCAGCAGGCCCATCACGCAGAAGACGGGCACCAAAGCGAACACGGCGTACTCGGCCGTCTTCTCCTCAGCGCTGCGTACCACCGTGCCGTTGACCGGCCCGGATGCGCCGCCGGAGGGCCCTTTGCCCACGGTGCGGACCGTCCTGACGTGAGCAGATGCTGAGAGAGAGGAGAAGAAGAAGAGCAGGATGTAAGAGCAGAGACCCAGTCGTATCTGCAAGTCTTCAGACACAGGCTGCAGGCTCAATCTTACTTTTCACGCAGGGACTTTGAAAGGACACTTCCCCTGTGGCAGTGGAGTGAAACCTGCGGATGGAAAAGAGAAGGAAGGGAAGAGAGTATAATTAGAGAGATGGACGGAGAAAGGAAAAAAAGAAAGAAAGAATGAATCAGCGGTTTTAGCCTGTGGCATATTTTGCTTGGTGTTTCATGCTGCCTGCCCATTGTGGTGAATGACATACTGCCTGTGTGTGTATCTGTGTGTATGTGTGTGTGTGTGTGTGTGTGAGTGTGTGAGCGGGTGTTTTCCTGTTTTCTCGTCACAGAGAAAATGACAGGGATTAATATAGAACAAATAAAAGTTTACAAGCTACATGTTGGAGCAAAGCTCTTTAGAATGTCAAGCCTGTAGATTAATTCAGGTGTGGGCGGATTAACAGGCAGACAGGTGCGACAAGACACAGACGGTGTGAGAGACAGACAGGCGGTCCTTACCCGGCCAGACAGGCTCCACAGACAGCATCAGAGGTCTCGGTGCCAGGGGTTGCAACCTCACGGCTGAGGGTCTCGCAGGACGCGTGTGGACGGCAAGGTTCAGAGTCCAGCGTGTCCGAAAAGCTTCCGGTCGGACACGAGCGGCATCGCACTTCCTCCGTTGGGCTCTGGATCTGCTCACAAGCCTGGCAAGAATAAAAACGTCATGAAGCATCCCGATGGTGCTTTCAACGCCACACACAACAGGAAGCTTTTAATTATGACTCCTTTTAAGTCTCTGTTGGAACTGGAATTAAAACGCTACCTCCTTTGTACTTTCACATAAAAAGCTACATACACTGTTCAACAAGGGTAAATACAAACACATAAATAACGAATGGCAGCTTTGTTGTATCAGCATGTTATCGACAATAACGTCATAAGTACAGCCTGCAACATGAGAGACACTGGAAAAAAATCCCCCCTTTGGTTATAAAGCAGTGTCACATACACATGTTTTTGATCAGTAAACACTGATTTATGGAAGCAAACAACATGATTTATGTTGACTGCGGTGACACTAAACATAAATTATCAGGTAAGAGATGTATCCAAATGACAAAATCTCTCAGTAAGGGCTTCACTTCATATGTAGTTGTTGGTGGTGGGAATAAACTTTTTTGCGACTCACAGCGAACCACTAAAAATATGTGTGCAAAGCAAATAAATTGGTTGCTGCAAATAAAAATCACAGCCATGTTCAAGATTTGGCTGTAGTCATTTGAACTCTCCACGCTCTCTCACTCTCTCACTCTATACAGTTTCAAGCACAGGTGGATAGACTGACCAAAAACTGCACTAAAGTTAAAATATGAATAAGGAGGAGTATGAATTTGACGGGTGGTCAGCTCTATTGCACCTTTTAAACAGTTTGGGAGGTGAGGCTAATTTAAGGAACGTTGGGGGGGGTTCTAGTGTCTTAGGGGACAAAAAAGTAAATAAGAAGAACACTTGGCAACAGACATTGTAATAGCCTAACTCTCAAAGCGGGGGTCAATCATTGTATTTATCAGGTTATAATCTCACCTTTGAAGGTTCCTGACCAGCAGGGCATTGCAGACACGCACACCCTTCCCTCCACCGACACTGCACTGCCGCAGTCCCACCACAGCCGAGCACCTTGAGGACACACACACACACACAAGTTCATGAATCAGCGGAGGTGCGGTTTAGCTGTGAGCACACACTTTAATCATGATCTTCATGCCACCCGGTCCGAACACAAACACACGTATTTACCGTGAGAAGGACAAGAGCTGAGCAGCAAAGGTGGTTCCTCATCTTCTTCAATGTATTCTTCTATGTACATATGATCTGAAAGAGACAAGGGACAAGGAGGACGAAGGGTTAATCACATGATTTACAGTAAAGTGCGCGATAAAAATCAACCTCAGTCAACACGACTGTGCCCTTTTTTTTATCAAACACAATTTATTGACCTATTAGCTGTCAAGAAACGTTTTCTCCTCGGGAACTGATGACATTACAAGTCAAACATTTTCTGTGCCACACATACAGTAGGATAGCATGCACACTCACACACGAAGCCACACACACACACCCACATGGCCAAAAAACACCTGAGTCATTTTTTTGTGACTTATCCAGAGCGCAGTGAACCGAGTGACATGGAGGTAAGGAGCAGCTGCAAGTGCCGTAAATAACATTTAACGTGAATCAGGACCTTTTTTTGGACAGGAGTGAAGAAACCAGGGCTTTCCTGAGGCTATTTTTGTGCCGCGGCTCACTCGCATGCACATTTAAAGCCCTTATCATGCTGCAACACAGTCATTTGCCGACTCAACACTTGACATTAACCTGCGCCGAGAGCTCTCTTACATTTAGGTGAGTTAGAAAAATACTTTTTTAAGGCTTAACGTAACACAAAAATATATCAAATCATATTATAATTTCTGATATTTGAAGTCAATGAAAGGAAAAGCTTTGAGTCTGCAGTTATGGGTCATGTGTTTGGATATGTGTCCCATACTGAAGCTACTATAGAGTTACAGCAAACAATGTTGTCATCTCTGAAGTTAGCTATTTGCAGTCGGCAGCCTCTTTAAGATAGGATTAGTCCATACATCACACACACATACATACATACATACATATCCACAGGCACGCAGAACAAGTGGTTGGCGAGGCATTTATTGCTGCCCTTTACTGATGCTTCTATATAACTTCATGGCCATCGGGTCCACTTATAGCATGCTGACACTTACACCAGCTAACCTAGATTTGAGTTTCCCATGCTCAGTGTAACACAAAGGAAACGCAACGCAAATGCACATTGATGATGATATTTTGCCAAATCAACGAGTCGGCCGGGTGTCCAGTCAACAAGCTGAAGATTAAGGTTCAATCTGTTGTCACTTTAAAGCTAAATAAAATGAATTATCATCAAGATATTTTATGAAGACCCGCAGATCGGCTTGACTCGCTCCATTAAACATGTGATGACAGTGACAAATCAAAGTCTAACTTTCCAGAGTAGTGGAAAAAACATCTCACGTTTGTCAAACTGCTATAAAAATGTGCTGACATAAAAACTGATTTGCTTCCACTGTGAACCCTTCAACGCCCCGTTAATGAAGCAACTGACAAAGTAAAAAAAGAGGGTTTGGTGAGCGCTACACTCTAATTTGTGGCCACAATTACAGGATTGTGAATTCACACAGTGAGGGGGGGAAACCTCAATCTGTTGGCGTGTGTTTTTTATGCCGTAGATCTTTTGCTCTCAAAAGTATAGACATGACGGATTCACACAACACAAAAATCAGTCTTCAGCCCAAAAAATTGACGGCTCAGTGTTGAGAACGTTTTTTTTCTTTTCCTACTCGAACATTTGAACTAGGAGGAGAGAGTGTAACTGACTGACTAGTTGGCCCCTAACGGGCTTGTAAAACAGCCACTGACCGAGTTGAAAACACGAGAGGCATTCAGAACATGTCAAATAAAAAAAAAAGAGTATCAGATGAGCAGCTAAGGCAATGCAACGGAGTATTCAGTCAGAGTCATGAAACAGAGGAGACAGAAGAGATGGAGGAAACATTATCTGCAGCATACTTACCCCAGACTTGCAGTTCACTGACACAGTTGCCGTGGCAACTAAGCGAGGATGCTGTGTGCGCTGCTACAAACGCTTAGTCAGGACCAAATGCAAATATGCTCTAACTTTCCTGAGGCTGTCTAAAACGGACAGAGCACGAACAGTTGCAGAAAGTCGTATTTGGTGCAACTTGGGCAAGTAACTCAAAAATGACTGCAAGAAAATTAAGATTTAAAATCAGAAAATTCTGTAAAAATCTAACCGTGAGACGGAGTTAACAATAAAAAAAAATCGACTCGCGGAGTCAGAGAAGTGACACAAAACTCAGAGAAGTCTGTGTGGCTGAATGGAGACTTCAGTGTACCTGCCTGTGTCTTATACAGCCACTCTGACCACAGACACACCCCTGACATCCTTAGCACATGCCCCTTCTATCATAGAGTGTGCATGTGAGCGTGCGTGTGTGTGTGTGTGTGTGTGTGTGTGTGTGTGTGTGTGTGTGTGTGTGTGTGTGTGTGTGTGTGTGTGTGTGTGAGGGGTGAGGCCACTTCAACACACCACCTTCACCTTTGACCACGCAGCAAAACATGATATTTTAAACATTAGTTAGTGCGCAAATCAACACTTCTTCTCCACTTCAACGCTCAAACCCATTAATTCTCTTTCTGTGTGTGGTCAGCACACACAGACACACACAGACACACACACACACACACACACACACACACCAATACAGCCGATCTGTAGAGTGTTGCAATGTACTTAGTACAGCACTTGAGAACAAATTCGAGGTACTTTTACTTTACCTGAGTTTTACCATTTTATGTAACTATACATTTCAGAGACAAATATTGCACTTTACTACATGTGTCTAACAGCTGTTGTCACATGTTGCTTTTTTTAGATAAAAAATGTTCATACCTTCCTGTACTATGAAAACAATATGTTCCCAAATTTTGTAATAACTGTAACTGTAGCTGCCACTGGCTAGTTAAAGTAGCTCACTTTGCAAAGTGGTCCCATCAGAGATACTGTACTTGCCCGGACTTGGAATTTGGAGCGCTGGGGGGTCATTTGTACTGTTTAGCAAGCTATATACATAACACATAAGCTTTGGACTGCTGGGCGGCAAACTTTTTCTGACCCAGTAGAAAACATAAACCTCTTTGACATGTTCAAAACTGTTATTTCGTCACATTCTGGTTAAGTTTAAAATATGTTTTAAAGTTAAATTCTTACATATCAAACCTTTAAATAAATGATCTGAATACTTTTTCTACCACTCTCCTGGTGTATACAGCATGTATATACAAGGTATTAATGTTGTTCAGGTGACACACACACACACACACACGTATGTACACACATATGCACCCACACATCTGGAACGCCATAACATCTAGCCAACACCAAGCTGCGCCTTATACAAACAAGAAAATAAAAAATGTAACTAGTTTATGATTTTGGTCCAGCAAGGCCCTCATGCCAATGACAGGCTGCTGAAGGATAATTTCAGGGAGGAAGAAAAAGATAAAGCGAGGAGAGAAAAACCACTAGTTTGAAAAAACAACACTGGGCTGAAGCGCCGATAGAGCCGTGGAGGAAGAGAGCAGAGGGATGGAAAGAGGAGAAAGTGGCAGGGAGTGCGATTGCTAAAATTTCAGCCTGATAGCATGATACTGTATATATAGAAGCATTTGTTAAAATGCCATACAGACCAGAGCAACAGGCTAATTACAAGTCACACGTGCACTTATATATACACTTGTACACACATGCAAACATGCGCCCTCACACACACACACACACACAGCTGAAAAAAAACGATCAATAAAACGACAATGATAGAGAGAGCAAAACAAAAATGGGACCTACAATTAAGTACCTCTTTTTTTGGAACGTGTCAAGTAACAAATTGGACCGGGTTAGAGGGGTTGAGGAATGTCTGGTTTTCCACAGAGAACCTCACTTGACCTCAACAAGTGCAGTCACTGAAACGACTGCACTTAAAGTGAAGCAGAGCGAGGTGAAACTGATTTATCGTGTGATGGATGCATCCGAAATAATCACTATACGGCAGCACAGTGTTTTTTCAAAGGTTGGGTTAAGGATCTAACGCACAGTAGGTCAGTGTGAGTTAAAACAAGACCTCTGATGGAGACATCTGAAGGACAAGATCTTGATGTCTTGAAAAGTCATTTTTTTAAATTGTGCACCATTAAATTGTCCCCAGGGCTTTCCTTACTTCCACTATCATTCTGGAAATGTAGAACAGTAGAATGTCTGGTATCCACAGGTCAGGGGCAGTAGGTGTATGCAGCAGCAACACATGCAGGGAAAACGTGCTTCAACTTCAAAACGCATGCTAAAACATGAGGACGTTCAAAAAACGTGCCGGCTGCCTAACCACTGCCTTCAGAAGTCAGACATTCACAGTCTGCCAATCCCTGCCAGCACTGTCTGCGTGTGAAGCATTTTCATTTAAATCCAGTTTGTCTGAGTTTTTTTCCCCCACAAACCCACTACAAAAGTGACCGCCACACGTGGAACTTCCACTGGACCTACAGGCACATGACCGCCCTTGTGTCCGAGTGTGGCCTCATCTGCTTTCAGACACCCATCTCCTTCTCTTCCTTCAGTTCTGTGTGTCCATGACAGATGCTACTCAGATCTGCAGCAGTGCAGAGAATACAGTATGTCTCTCCAACATTTTTTAAAAGGTTAGTATCACAATGAGAATATCAATACCACTCTTCTGTCTTTTTAAATATGAAGCTGCAGCCAACAGCAGGTTAGCTTTGATTGGCATAAAGACAGGGAATGGGGGAAAAACTACATTTAGCCCCAAACATAATCCCACATAGATTACGACACGACTTGTCATAGAAGTAGATCTTATTCACACGGCGGCCATTTTCCTCCAATGAGACTTGAATGCAGGGATCATGTAATGCTGCTGTGTTCCAGGTTGTAAGTCATGTAAATGTCATCTGATAGTTGTAGTACAAATCTTGAGGCACATTCAGCCATATTTCAAGGGAAAACTGCATATTTGCTAAACCGTCAGCTGATGTTAGCATTCGACAATTCCCTATGTAACATTACTGACTGATTTCCTAATGTTTTCTTTTATTGGTGCTTTTCCTGTAGCACTTTGAGATTTATTTAAATGTAAAGTGCCTTTACAAATATATTATTATTATTATTATTATTATTATTACTGTTTGATTATTACATCTTGTGTGTTTCACTTGATATTTCTGGATTAAACAATGCCTCTCCTAATCGCATTATATCAATACAGTATCATATCAAACAGTAACGTTAGCTTGAATGTGGTTGATTGCTAACATTAGCAGTTGTCCAATGGATGCTAAATGCTTATCAAACCTCTTGTTTTACCTTGAAATAAGACTCAATGTCACTCTGGACTGAACCATCGATTGGTGGATTGCTCTTTCCAGTCTTTATGCTAAGCTAGGCTAACAGGCTGCTTGCTGTAGATTAACATTCAACAGACGGGCGTGAGGGTGATATCATTCTTTTCAGACAACACAAGTGTACTTCTCGAGTGTTAACATTTATTGCTTTAAGAAAAATCTTTAACTCTTAATTCATCTGACTTTAAACCAACCACATACCACTTATAACTATAAAACAGCAACACTTTTAAATTCATCATCGGTGTTTCTTATAATTTCTGCAGAGGCATTAAACAATGAAATAAATCAGTTTAGTCTGACATTTTACTTACTTAGTCTCTAGTACACCACATCACATCACATCCTTGAACTCTCACACTTGTCTTCCACGTGTCCTCTCTAGCTGCGCTTATGCTTGCGTTCTTCATCGATTGAGCTGTCAATCCTGTAATTGCATTTTATTGTTTGCATGTTTCCTCTCTCATACACTCTGCCATGTGCTTTGGTTTTGGAGGCTGCACTCGCTGCACATGGATGTGTGGGTAGAAGGAGTGGAGAGGGATGAACAGAAAGAGAGAGAGAGAGAGAGAAGAGGAAGAGGAGGATGTAACAGGAAATTAACACCTCTCAGAATATCCCAGCAAAGAAGCCAGAACACACCATGCCTTCGTCATTTTATGTGAATGTACGAGAACAACAAAACAGGATAAAATTCAAAAACACCTCAAAGGAAAAACAGAAGAGGGACGATGACTTTTCCTAAACTGTAAAACAGTAATTACCCTCAGTGCCAAATAACAAGTCGCCGCAACATCAGATGACCAGTCACATTTTCTGTTTTGTTCGGGGCGCGCTAAAAATAGCAATAATAAAGAAGTAATGGCGAAGTCATGACAAAAACACGGACATTATTCTATTTTGTGGTGGTTTTTGGGGTGAGGACCGAAGTCGCCCTTAATGTGTTTGAGAGCTTTTTCTGGCTCCTTGATGTCATGCAGCAGCTGAGCTGAAAGATCCTGCTGGATGAAGCTGTGAAGGAAGGAAGGAACCACAAAAGAGGAAACACAAGAATGAGTGGAACTCCTCGCCTTTCAGCGTGAGGTGACCGAGTGGCAGCAGGAGAGATCAAGGGTAAGGCGAGGCCACGTTATTGGCTTCCAAACAATGAGCCGTGTTTGTCGAGTATTTTGGTCAGACACCAGGCTCGACAATGATCTTATTTTCAGTGCCACAATGTATTTCAGCGTTGAGTCTGTCAAGTCATGCTTACATATCTGACCTTTTTAACTGTAAGTTATGTAAATGAATTCTAGACCATAACACAGCGAGAAACAGGACTCCGACATTTACCCGTGTAATTGAGTCATCTGGTTTGTTATCCGTCTAGGCAGAAGATGGTTTCATAATAGCTAAAATGCTAGGTATATTATCTGACCCAGTAATCATTCAAACTCCTTGGCTGACTCAGTCAAGCCAGATAAATTGGATTTGAAAGGAACAAGTTCAACTGAGTATAGTAATGCCCTTCTTTCCCTTTCTTTCCTCATCTAAAACCTCAAATAAACCAATCTTTTTGTTTTCTTACCTTTCCTTCAGTGTTTTATATTCTCGTGTACGTAAAGTTTAAAGTTAAAAATATTAAAGTTTGCACCAACAGAAACTCCTCTCTCCCACAGAAAACATGGCTCCAGAAACGCCCAGAAAGTAGTCCCTTCTTTAATTCTGTGACTCTGTGACATCACACCATGTCATGTCATAATTTATGACTAGTGGCTAGATTGATGCGTAAGACTGGATTTTGCACAGCTGATCAAAGGACAGGAGCTAAAACAGAGCGTTTCAGACAGAGGGGGAATACAGCACTGCTGCACTGGACAGTTTGAGAGAACTGGTGTGCATTAAAGCATGTAAACCTATTCTAGTAGTAATCCAATTTTTCCAATTAATTCCATTTTTATCTTATTTTGAAGTACTGCCTCAGTGTAGAACGAGCAGCAGATGTAATGTATGCTAGAGGCACATATAAAACAACATGATCAAATTAATATGACATGCAAAATGTGAAATTAATGAGACATCCTGCAATGAAATGGCTTCTTCACTTTATTCTTTAGAACTGCTTAATTGCCATTGTCTTAAAGCAAGCAAGTTTATTAGTCTAAACAGTTGCAAACCTTTTAGAGTCATTGGGCTTTAGGCAATTGGTTTCTTCTTGCAGTCCCACACTTAATCTTATTGGGTTTTCAGGGACAATTTCACTTCAGTTTGTAAAGAAAATGTGAGCTGATGATTAAAAAGAAAAGTGCACCCCGATGAAGCGTCTCCATCCAAATACTCTCCAGGAGAACAGGGAGGTTCAGTATGAAAACCACATGTATGCATGCACATCTAGGCTCCGACCTCTTCAGCCTCTGTACTATGAGCCGAACACAGCAGAGATTGAGGGGGTGACAATAATAAACTTCTCCCCAGGGACACACGTGAGGCTATAGGTGGATGGTGGGGCGTATAGGAGCCTATGTTTAGCATCAGTTGTACTTGCAAAAGTCAAGCAGCAACGCAGGCATTACACAGAGCATGGACGGCTTTAGTGTGCTGCAAAACTTGACTGAAGGCCTAAACCTTTCACGAATCCTGATAATTATCAATATATGCTCTACAAAAACAGAATTGAAGTAGTCGACCATGTTTGTTGAGGGGTCAGTGAGGACAGGTTTGGTATTGGTGAGAGCAGAAGTGTGTCACTGAGTGTCGATGTCATCGTTTGCCTGAAATGGTGTGTCTAGACTTTAACTCCAGACCTGCAAAAGATCCTTGCAAAAGCGTTCATTTTAACCCAAACCATAATCTTTACCTAGCCTTAACCAAACTAATGTCAAAACCACCAGCTTTGTTTAGACTTGGTTTAGTCTGACCATAGACCAGGTCAGGTTGACAGCTTTTTCCACCCATTTGATGATGACCATTTAATGATGACAGTCAACCTAATCATCACCTTTTCCAACCAACTATTGCGTTTACATGTCTTCAGATTTCTAGATCCACGAAGGATAGATGAGTGCAAAAGGATTATTTTCTCCTCAACATGTTTAGAAATCCATTCAGTTTATCTCACGACTACATTGCGAGCAAGCTTGAAATGGTTGTTATTTTCTTAAGTGCGGATGAGTTTTCCCCTCTTGGAAGAGACCTTTTGGAGATACAGGGTCATCACATGGCAGTGAAATTGTACTCCTGATCAAAGACTTCTGGTGCTTCAAAAATGGCTGATAAAATCCTCGGGCCTTTCATAAAGACGTGGATTTCCCTCTCCGTCATGGAGTAGAAAGGCCTGACAAAAAGAAGTCAACCACTAAGTTCCCATGCTGATAATGGCCACCTATAAAGCCCACTGTGTCACATAGCATGTCAAGCCTTGGGGAAGACCTCGCTGTGATGCACCTGGGAATTATCTTACGGCCCGTGAAGTGAAATACAATAGGAAAGAACTGAGCCGGCAAAAAAAGGTTTAAGGTAATTACACTCCATTATCCATCAGACATTTCGTGGACGGAGAGATAATGTGCACGTGTACGACAACGACGCGATCGGGACAACCATACCCTCTTGTTTGACTTAATGGAGGTGCCCATTATCGGCAAGTGAAAGGCTGATTAAGGCCGAAGCTTTCTGCGTTAGTGCTTAGACAATGTCTCATTATGGGGAGCTTGTCTGATAACTCTCCACACACGTCTGCGTTTCCCTCATTGTCCTCTTCGTGTCCGTCATGCCTCCTATCTGTCGTTGGGTTGACGTGATGTCAGTCGTCATGTTTTCCAGTGGAACTGTACACCGGCACAAACTTGACGGGCCTCTCTTGTGTCTCCGTCTGTCAGACATCACTAAGTTGGAACGGGAGAGGTTGAGTCGAGCAGAGAGAAAGAGACGGTGGGAGGATGAAGAGACAAGGCAGACAGACGCAGTGAGGTGTTCAACTTGTTTACAGCTCCGTGATACCGCCAGAGTCGTACCACTGCAGCAACTGGAGATCCCACAATACAGCAGGGTGACGGCTGCTGCCCTAATTCCTTTATCAGCTACTGTGGACACATATATACAAAGGAAACTCTGGTGGTACAAACTAAATGTTTCCTTTTGTTCAGAAAGAGACTTTAGGCCCACTAATATATATAACCAACCACTGTGACCAACCAATGTTGTTGCTTCAACATAATTATTTTTGCACCAGGACAATCATTGCAACTGAGCAAACACTGACAAAATCTATACCACAGTATGGTTCACATTACATTTCCATTTTTCACATATTTCTGTCCCAGTTTGTTGAGATTTAAGCAATAAAAATACTTACTTGGGTTAAAATAGACCCTCTCACAACATTAACCACGTGTTGGAATGCTGATTTCTCCCATGTGCATATTTGTGGTCTGAAATCGTAAAGCATTACAAAATGTAATAGGTCAGTTGAACTTGTTTCACTGACCATCAGTGGTGCTTTTTGGATGCCAATTACTTGTTTTACAACTTTATCTTTAAAGTGTTTAAGACCATTTTGTTTTTCATTAATTCAGATTTTAATGTCTGCCTCGTTACAAACAAGCCAAATTCTAAAAAAAGGTGTTTTTCAACAGGAGACAAGGTCGCTATTATTTTAACCCACTAGAAGCCAACCACAAACCAATTCTGGCTACAAAACAACCTTAAAAGAAACTAAGGTCTGCTTGCTGTATTTTTTGTATTTTCAGGGTTTTAGGCAGAACGTTGTGCAGTCTGAGTTGTGTTTGTGAGAGTAGGTGTTATTGTCTGCCAGGCTATTTTCCCTTACATCACCAGCCTCATTAACAGCGGATGTAAATCAACTCCTTATGTCCCAACACCTCAAACTATAATTCACAACTATTGCACGCATAACGGCTTAACACTAAAAGCCAGCACACACAGCACACTATAATACACTTCCCATTTTCACACACACAAACACGTGTTTTCTGTGTAAAAACATTGCTTTCAACATGTAATCTCTATTTGTCGAACAAATACAGAGGATTTAGTTAATAACTGTTTTAGTCAGTGGGAAAAAAAGTCTACTCTAGTATTTCACAAGCTACGCTCGGAAGGAGAAAACACTGTTTTGGTCGCATGTCTGCTCTGATTTTAGGTACTGACACAACAGCCCTGCATTTCCTTAATGAAATGCTGAGAAGAGCTGTTTGGTATGAGCCTCAGATCCTCTCATTGTCTCCTTCTCTCAAGGAAAGCTAGAGAGATAAGAAAGAGTTGTTGGGAACTGTTGGGAAATACGCTCATTTGCTGTCTTGCAAAAAGCTACAGGAAGAGACAGTAGCCGGTTAGCTTACCTAGCATAGTGACTAGATAGAGGTAAAATAGGTAGTCTCTATACTTGAGTCAGAGAATTGCTATGGAAAGAGGTAAAGCCGTCTTTTGCTGTAAAAATTAACAAAGGGGTCAACCGTAACAACAGTGACCCCATATTTACCCCAGAGTTTCAACGTTTTATCTGTAACATTTAACTTACAACTCAACTTGAACAATGAGCTAAAAATGTCTGCTTGGCTAAGGTGATGTTAGCTAAATGTGGGCAGCATTTCCCCCCAACATTACGACCAATACCTCTTAGCTAAATAAAGAAAAAACAACTTACCTCACAATCCTCACAATTGACCTTATTCACATGGTGGCCATTTTCCTCTGACATCACGCCCAACTCAAATGTAATGCTGCTGTGTTCCAGCTGTGCAATTTTACCCAAATTGTTATAAGTTCAGCACTTCCTGATTGATCCGCAACCGCAACAGACAGTGGACATGGTAAAACACCTTATTTGATAACCCATTAGCTTCTGTTAGACAGCAGCTAATGTTAGCATTCAACCATTTCCTAGCTAATGTTATCATTTCGTTGTGTGACACAATATGACAGCAAAGGTGCACCCTAATTCTACAATATCTATAATATGACACATTTATTTAACCCTGCAAGAAAATAACACACTGGATGTAAGCTAATTGAACTGTAATGTTAGCTAGGAAGTGGCTGAATGCTCACGGCTAATGGGTTACCAACAATGTTTTATCTTATATCAGAATATGGCCTGATTTCCCTCTGGATTTCCACAATTTATCATTTTTTCAGTTAATCAATATTAATTAATACCTGGACACAGCCATGGAGGTGAAGTCCCCTTCATTTCTGTGAAAAGCTGTTCAGTGGCGCATGAAGCCAAAGTGACTCGACTGTCTTCCGCATAGCTTCCACACTGTGAGCATGAACAATATAGATTTCTGCCAACCGAGCCAGCTAACTTCGGATTAGCGCCCGGCTAACTCGAATAGAGAAAACATGATTTAATCATGCAGATTTTCAAGATTTCGCAAATGCTACTGGACAGAATTGCTAAAATCATGACAGTCAAACGAGACAGTTGTGACGTTCTAAAAAAGGCATTTCTTTGGAAAAAGTCTTTTTGGGCCCCAGTGCGTCTCACCTGACGATGTAATTACACAATCTTGCAAACTGGCTTCAAACCTTAGTGCTCATCCTGTGGGTCTGGGTCTTTTACCCTGTTATGTCTCTTATATTTGTTTTATCCATCGTCAGTTGTGGTAATCAGATACAATGTGTTAATCAGTGAGATTTAGAGGTGCTGCTGGATACATTTTGTGCTTTTATCAACAGTGTCAGGCTCACTGTTGTCCCCCTGTCTGCTGAGCTAGGATAAATATCTCCTTGCTCATAATGAACAGATCTATATGGTAGTGGCACGTAACCACTCATCGAACTTTAACCAAACAAGTGTAAAAGTGTATTCACTTAAATGTCAAACTGTTTCTTTAATGGACGATTGGGTCAGTGAGTCCAGTGAGAGACTCTCTCTTTGGAGAGTTGGAGCCTGGAATCTTAACCAGACCTCTGGGAATGTTAAACATGTTAAACAACTCCATATGTGTACTGAGTGTACTGTAATCTTTTCACCTACGCAGAAGCTCATAACTTTCTATGGATGAAAAAGACAGATTTATATAATATCAGCCCAAGCACTAAACAGTGATTTTGCAGCGCCGCAGTTTCCCCCTCAAACACGCAAACGCCAAGCACAGACACGCACACTCACATCCACATATATTTATGCATCTAAATATGTTGTGTTTTGAGTTGTATTCAATAACTCTATAAAAGCGCTGGTGCAGACGAGAGGTTCAATTTCCTGCTTTGTTGGCTACATCGTCATTACTCAGTGGTTGTTTTTTCAAACCGGGCATGTCTGCAGCACTCCTCACTCCCATCACGGATTGTGTGCGACATGACACACAAACACACACACACACACACACAGTCACCCACTTTGCCTCGTCACAAAGAGATCGACCCGGACACGCTGGTGTGTGATTTGCTCTGGCAACTGAAAGCCGGCGTTGGTTAGTTGGTTACTGGCGCGTTCAGATTGTGGTTTGCCTCGCAAGATTCGTCTTTCCACCCCCAGAGCCGACCTTTGGGGTGGCAAAGAATGCCACCAATTTTTTCCCCGCTTTTCCTAAAGCTTATTTTTAAGACTGTGTCATTAAACACTAAACAAATAAGGGAGAGGAGAGGCAGATGGAGGAGACAGAGGGGGAAAAGGTCATGAACTTGGGGGAGATTACTGCTGTCTGCTTCCGTCTCTACCGACTGACTGCACCAAACCACAGTGCAAATACAGCATGTCAGTATAATGTAGGAGCAGTGGTGGTAGAATGTTCTTCAGTTAAAGTTGAAATACCACTCAAAATAGTTGAAGTCCTGTATTCAAATATTATGTAAAACCACCAACGACAGTAATTATGTTCTTATACTATCAACATTTGAAGTAAAAACAAAATTAGCTCTTTTACAGCTGTATGATGTCGTGTCTGGTTGAGTTTGAGCATTTTTTAACTGCTTCATATACTGTCGGGTAGTAAAATAAGACATCACGTTTTATTCACATTTTCATATGTAAAATCTTAATTTGTAAAGTGACCAGTGATTATTGCTGATGATGAATAGGCTGATAAAGGCATTCGTTTCACTATTTCTTAACATTTAATACTCTTGAAAAACCAGTACGTGAGTCTAGTACCCGAGTAAATATAGTTAGCTACTTTTCACTGTGATCCATGATCCATGTTGTTTTATTATTCCTTCTTTCATAAATCCATTGTTTTTGGAGTGTAGTTTTGGTCCCACGCAAGTAGTTCATCACATAGTGTATGTGCGTAGTTCTTACTGTCATGGGCCAAGGAAGTTTTTTATGTCTCAAAACACAAATCACAGGAAAATAAAAGCTGAGGATATGACACCGAGACATGCATGACCCTACAACGGAGGTGAAACATCCAGGAAGTGACCCGTTTCCACTTCCTGACTTTCGAAAGAATGAGCAAAAATAAGGGAAACCCCTCTGCTGCATGACTTGCAGTTTACTCAGTTTAATGTAAGATCATAGGAGTGCAGCAGATAAGTAGATTAATTGAAAAAAGATATGACGTTGAGGACAATCCTGCTTTATGATCAAACACTTCAGCCTGGGTGTGTACATGTAGACACTGAAGTGTCCGTAGACGAGCGTGTTTGCATGCTCGTGCCAAAGTTTTCCCAGGTTTTTCGTGTCCAGATCCCCCTGTAATTATACGATCCTCCACCGAGCTGTGTGTGCGGAGTGCTGAGCCAGCTTGGATCAGAGATCTGCGGCCAGTGCAGCGGGGAATTTCTTTGGCATGGAGTCTCCTGGCTGACATTGGGGAGGCAGGCCGGCACGGGGATGGAAGACCGTCTGGAGGCATTCCCAACCAGTCTGGTTGAACGGATGGACGGGCAGATGACAGGATTTGCGGCCTAATTAAAGCAGAGCTGTGTCTTTGACTTCGACACACATATGCTCAAACAGAGTCGCACTAATAATCCCTGCAAGTGAGTTTGTTATCACCTCCAAGCTACAACATGCACACTTCCATCCTCCTGTTATCATATGCCTCTCTCTTACTGTCTTCCCCCCGTTTCCACATCTCTTTTGTCTCATTTTTCCCTTTCTGATCCTGTAATCTCTGCTTCTTCCCAAAATGATGAATACATTCAGCGTACAGTAAATGTTGGGTGGGGTAGAGCGTAAAAGGGGGGTTAAATTTGGGTACACGCCACCTCCTAATTAAGGCATTTGTGTGTGTGTGGTACAATTACAGACGTCAGCACTATTGCAGTTAACCGGAACACACATCCACAGCACACTGAACCTTATACAACTCCTTGAAACGATAATTCAGTTGTGGGTTTATGCGACGACAAATTGAAACAAAAATCTCCTCCCATTACTATAATATGAAGCTATGATAGGCAGGCAACGTCTGTTCAAAAGCATTTCGCGGCAGTTTAAAAACGTGTTCAAATCCCTCAAACACAAAAAAGACTTGCAATAGTCAAAATATAATCTGATGAATTATTAAAGGTGCATTACGTAAAAACTGGCCACCTGACAAATTCACGCTCAAAACAAAGATATACCATCAGAGTAACTGCGAACTGCTGCTAATTGTAGGTGCTGTTAGCAAGTTATCATGCAGCTAAAGGCGTAGCGATTTGGACTGGAAGCTGTGGGACCAGGGGAGTGTTGATGTTAACAGACTAACAGGATTGTTAGCATGCTCATTTAAAATCACATCATAATGTCAAAACTGCTATTTCTTTTTAAAATGTCTAAATTTCAGTTAACATTTGGCTCACTAAACTCACATTCTTACATATTGGCGCTTTAAAGAGTGTTCCAACACATTACTGTCCTCTCACAATGCCATGGAAGCAACCTTCACAAATGTAGTTATCGTCAAGTAACACCAATGTACTTTTGTTTCTATCATGGTATTACAGTGCTGTTTTAGTGTTGTTCGGGGCAATAGAGCTCTTCTATACCAAGAATTTTCGGGCTGAAACATGTGCCAAAGATGGCAGCCATGTTTAAGGATCCACTTGCATTTTCTAAAAACAAAACACAAAGAACGGCATAAAATGTGTGAAACCAAGAAGCCCCACTAGAGATCCCAAGCTCACCAATCACACTGCACAAAACCAGACACACATACATACAGACTCCTTCCCTTACAAGAAGTGAAAGGCCTTGACAGGAAACAGGAAGCTTAACATGCTCTCACATTGAATTTTCTCTCCCCCACCTGTGCCGTGACAAGAAGGCACTGACGGATAAACTTTGTGAATCCTGTAAAAACACCTCTCTGCATCGTAACAATATTAGGCACAAGCCAGTGAAGCTGCACAAGGCCCTCTTCTGGCGGATCTCTGTGTGTGTGTGTGTGTGTGTGTGTGTGTGTATAGCGGTGTGCCCGAGAAAGCCTCTTATTGATTCAAGCCTGCAGGAATTCAGCCTCAGACAATAGAAGCCCTCGGCCAAAAATGACAGTCTCATCTTGGCTGGCACGCAAAAACGCACAGTGCGGTGGACTCCTTACGCATATCCTGCTGAAAACCACCGCAGTGTGGTGTGATGTCTGATATGTGATGGTTGATAAGACACAACTTCAAATGAGCAAACAGAAAGAGAGAGAGAGACAGCCACATGTGTTCGGACAGCTTTGGTTTCTCCCTCCTGTCAATCTCCATTCAGGTGGTATGATATTGTATCACCATTTCATTGTCTGACACTGACCTCCCCTGTCATAAAATATGATTAAAGATACTGAGGTGAAAGAGAGCAGAGCCAGGTTTCACTTCATTAAAGAGAGAGGAGGATCATCAGTGAGGTCATCACGCACCCATGCCGGTGCGTCAGGCATGCGCTCACTCTGTCATTACAGCAGGACTCACTGTGGATCTCATTGTTGCGATAAGCCTATTAAATTAGCCCAATTACAGGACATTTAGCAGAAACACCCGAATAATCCATCCACTTGACCAAACCTGAGGCTTGTAAACTGTCTGCACATGTTGTTAGAAACTTATAGTCGCTGTATGAACATCACAGCGAAACCCCGAGTGGTGATCTGAAGCGGAAAAAAAGAAAGACACTTAAAGTCACAAACCTACACAAGTCTTCTATTTGGTCATGTAAGTTATTTGCTGTCTTGAGCTGTAAATCACGCTGCGATAAACCGGAGTTTAACTTCATTATTATTATTATTATTTTCCCAAGTTCAGAACTACATAGGTGTCTATATGTGCCATATGATGCCCCACAGGGCGGACAAAGTCAGATGAACACATCACCGCCGTGCGTAAAAGTGGTCACTACGGTCGGACAGGCTTTGCGGGGAGAGCAGAACCCAACACGAGCCGACTGGACCAAACTACCGGCTTCAGCAGCCATTCACTCAACACGACAACACATAAACAAAAGAAGAAAAAAGTTGTCAGACTTACCGGTTTGGTGAATAAAGGGAGTTGGAATTAATGTTGAGAGCGGAGCATCACCGGGTTGGAAGGTGTAATTAAAACAGGAGCTCGAGGAGAAGGGATGAAAACCACAAAGCCGGTAAACGAGGCTCCCCCTCTGTCTGTCTGTCTCCTGTTCGTGTGTGTGTGTGAAAAAAAGACATAAACACTGAGCTGGCTCACTGAGCTCACAGTGCGTCACCGCTGCAAGCTGAAACTCCCGTCAGCGTGCGTGTGTGTGTGTGTGTAAACCCCCTCTGTCGGTCGCTGTTGTTCCCCCTGCAGAGGCTCACAACCTGGCGGTCAAAGCCCGTAAAGGCTGCATACATTTTTACACAGAGAGTCAACATACAGACCCGTATATATGGAGTCCAAAAGTGTTCAACATCAAACTGATAAATGAACTCATGAAATGGAAAAATCACATGACAAGGTGATTTTTTTTTTAGAAATAAAATAAATATGACTTCTTCATTGCTGGTCATTTTTTATTCTTATTCCAATTTATTTATTTATTTTCAGCTTCAAAATTACAATTTCCCAATGAAATATTTGTCATTCAATAAAAACGTGGCAAAGCCAGTTATGTTGCGTAGTGTTCCTTTTGTTTGAATGAGATGAAAGCGAATCACAAACAACAAATGTTAATCAACTAAACTAATCTGTTAACTGAAAGTTTTTTTCTTAAAAAACAGAACGTCAAAAAATTCTTCTAACCCTCCTTTGTACAGTAAGAAAAAAAGATTTGATCTGGTTTGAGTTTTTTGTTTATTTAATCAGAATAGATGATTGCAATTATCGATGGTCTTGGCATCAATTTTCAGTAGTTCCACACTTGTGGTTGTGCATGAAGAGCTGCACAGCTGCTGGTGAAGTCGTAAAGGCACAGATGTTACTGACATTAACTGTGCTTCTGTTCCATTTACGTGCCCCAGGAAGTTGTGACCATGTGACAGTCAACCCGACAAAACTCAGACTGAAACTGAAGCAGCTACTAAATGACTCAAAATTTTCTCCGGTCAGAGTCTTAAACCTTGAGTCGCTACAATCATCTTGATAGAGAAGTGAAGAAACCTCTTGGATTATTTCATCAGACTTGGAAGGTCATCTTTGGAGTCAGTCGTCAATACATTAATTGCCCAGGTTTAAAAAATCGTCGGGTATTTGTTTGCAAAGAGTGCAGTATAATACAACACATTTATCCTGGAAAAATAGTTAGAAAATGACTTAAATTGGTAATCCACAGACAAACTAGAATGGCACTCAGTAGAACAAATATCTCCCTTTTCCTTTTCGGATCATGCTGTTTCCATAAAATTTCCAATGCAATATTTTTCAAAATGCACTGAAAAATGCTTTTTGGAAACACAGGTACTGATAGATACCAACCACCTGAATATGCCTGAGTTTTTTCTCGATCAGTCTCTTT
This sequence comes from Diplodus sargus, assembly GCA_903131615.1. Classification (NCBI taxonomy): domain Eukaryota; kingdom Metazoa; phylum Chordata; class Actinopteri; order Spariformes; family Sparidae; genus Diplodus; species Diplodus sargus. The sequence continues at coordinate 5,929,418 of CAEMYA010000018.1, read as the reverse complement.
ATCTGGATCTGCACCACATGTTTACAAAGTCTATTCCTCCAGCCAAGTTTGGTGGAAATCCTCCTTTAATTCAGGTCAGATTAGTTCAACTTCCACTGTATCTGGACTCTACTCTAATGAAAACGATTGATCGCTATAACCAGGGGCTGTCATAAAGCCTCTGTGAAAGAAACAGCTGGCTGGACAGTCAATTGTGTGTCTGGCGCTTCCAGTTGAGAAGATTTAAAAGGAAAATACTGTATTTTCTAAACACGCCCACATAATATGAATCTGATGCCACTGAAAGAAGGAGATTTCCACTTGCCCACGTTCTTCTGCTGAGATGAACCAGTGAGTCAGTGTGAGTCAGTGACTCACAATCACTCATTCATGTCAGCCATAGATGAATCTCTGTGACTGCCTCCTTCATTCATCACACACATCTTCACTGTTTGACACAGCATCTGAATACTGTGTGTGGACGTGAGTGTGAGTGTGTGTGTGTGTGTGTGTGTCTGTTCATGAGGGAGAATGGTCAACATTAGTGTCTGTGTGTGTCCTGAATGGACTGCATTCATGCTGTTTTCCTCTATATACTGCAGGGCTATCATATCACAATACACTTCATTGTGGGTCAGTGGGTTAAAGTCAGATGAACAGTGGAGTGACACTGAAGCATGTTGGTAAAAACCCACAGTGGCGACTTTGTGTCACGGTCAGTGCTGCTTTCCGCAAAAGAGACGAGGAGGGCATCTGAATACATGATGTGATTTATAACTGTTTATTTACCATCTGTTTATTTATTGTTACTGGAAAGGACAGAGGGAAGAATTACCAGTTGTGACGAGTTGATTCAAAACTTACTCAGTTGTAAAGAAAATGAGACAAGGGCACTTTGTATCTGGTAGAAGAAAGAGAAAAGGACTTTTTTTTTTCAGGATCTCTGACTTTTGTAATACATTTTTTTCGAATCACCAATATCAGATCCAAGGTTTTTTTTCCACTTGATGCTAAGGATTGTGTAAATGACTGTGACTGTATGGGGCTGTGTCTCACGTTGAGTTCATGCTACCAGCAGCGGCACTGGTTTAATTTGAGTGCGACTGCAAAAAGTAATTATTTCCATTATCCATTAATTGGTTATTCAGAGTAAAAAAATACCGCAACATGTTACCATATGTGATCAATCAACACAAAATCTATATTTTACTTATAAATATAAAAATAATAAACTGAAACTAAATAAACTGAATGAACAACGGATAACACAGCTTCATACTAGCATACTCAGACCCCTCTTTAACGTCAAACAGGCTTCTTATTCCCCTCTGTTGTTTGATCAATTATAGAAATATCTGAAATATATATTTCAGAGTTCTCATTATTACCTAATCAATACTGTGAATATGACCTTTAACAAAGCCGATTCTTCACATTTAAGAAGCTAGAAAAACAACATTTTTGACATTTTTCAATGAGACAGTATTTTTTCAATCAAAACTGTTGCATTCATTTTTTGTTGATGGATTAATCAATTCATTAATTGACAGTTTCAGCTCAACAGCGCACGTTCTGGTTATGAATATGTTCTCGTTCATAATACCCACTGTACCTTAGTTTCAAAAACCCTGATGTCCCAGTTTTGAGATAACCAAATGTTTCCCACATCCTGTGGTACGTTAACACGTCATCCAGGTTTCCGCAGTGCTGAGCATGTTACGTTGACTGACTGACACTAATGTGAGTGTGAACTTACTTTGTTGGATGTTGTAAATCTGAAAAATAATAAAAGAATAAAAAGAATAGACACAAACTGGCACCAGTGAACTGATTTAATTACAAAGAAGAACCCACAGTGACAAAAAAAACAAACAAGAACAGCTACGTACAGGAAGTAAACGTGATAAGACTGTAACCATGACAACTGCAAGACGTCGACCAAAGATCAACAGATTTATGACGAGCTGTATACGTCCGTTACAAGGCAAACGTATGTTCTGGAAGTAACGCAGCTACCAGTGAAAAACATCTAAACTCGATCTTTCAGGAAAGATTTTTGGAAAGATTTATGACAGTTATAATTTAAACATCACTGACAGCGCATGCCAGAAAGGAAAGAGGAGGGGGAGGTACAAACAAAAAAACAAACCTTACACAAATATATAAAAATATGCCATTAGATTCATATCAACAATTGAGGACCGTGGGTGCACTATTTACAGAAAAAAAAGGCAATATATACCAAATATTTACAACGATAAAGACTTATTTCACGTACGGCCATGAGGAGGTTTACTTACACGCTGTAGAGAGTTTCAGTGATGATGAGAGAGTTTGGTGTGATGGTGGAAACTTAAAGTGTAAATTAGTCTGTTCCTTTAACTGGCACACAACATGCTACATTCTCTCAACTCTAGATCTACTTCATATCTCAGATGTGTTCACGCGTGTGTGTGCATGCTTGTAAAAAAAAATTAAAAATAAAATGCAACGGCTGAAATATGATTATTCTGCCTTTTATACTCATGTGCCTACCATGGGGAAACAGAAAACTATCTTCTTAAGGCAAATGTTTTTCAGGTTTTAAAAGAGAATCTACAGTCTTGAGTGAGCTGAACTGAAAGTTACTGACACTAGGCTAGCAGTTTCGAAAGATCGTGAATCAAAGCTATCAAACTAAAATGTTTTCAACTGTGGACATAAAGTATGAATTACCCGGAGATTGAACATGCACTAAAAACTCATGAAACTGCCTTTTTTTTTTATGCCCAAATCACAGTTTCAGAAGCGCTCGTACCGGCAGAGTTACCACACAGATGTTCCTCTTAACACTGTTTACAGCTCTCCATTGCTCTACAGCCAGCATAAATATACAGCATCTTTACAGCCATCATGGCAGCTCTTGGCACTGAGAACACAAACATTAGTTTTGTTGTGAATCATGCAGCACACAAAAAAACATTACATCTGCTACTTTAGCGTCAGAGGATGTTAAAGGAAGATAAAAGTAACCTTTTGGAATATAATCTTATTTGCTTTTTGCTTACAGTTGGACGAGAGGATTGCTACCACTCTTGTGACTATAAGTCATGAAGCTACTGCCAGCGGGGGGGCTAGCTTAGCGTAGCATAGCTTAAGACCAGAAAATGGGGGGAAAACAACAAGCTATGTAAGTCACTAATTAGGTTGCTTATTCTCATTTAAGTCAGTACAAAAAAACCAAGGTGTGAAAATTATATGTTGCAGTTTTACAGGGGTTATGTGCTGTAACTCACTTAGCCTAGCATAGCGCAATGTCTTCCTGAGCATTCTCACACGTCGTTTTTCGTATGAAATAAACAAGCGACATGCAAGATGTTAATTTATGAGCTTTATTTTTGTTCAGCCAGGCCAGGCTGTCTGTTTGCCTCTGTTTCCAGTCGTTATGCTAACGCTAAGCTAACTGGCTGTTAGCTGTTATTATTAACTGTTCACAAATGAGTAGTGAGTATCAATCTTCTTATCCAACTGTCAAGAAACAGAATAAGTGAATTTCCCTCAATGTCGAACTAATCCTGTCATGTTAGCTAAAATTCTCAAACTTTCCTCTGCCGTAACTTCACAGGCTACCACGAGCTAACTGAAATTTTTATCAAAGTTGTGGTCAGAAAATCACAAACAAGCTGCTTTTTATGCTTCTTTCACAAGACCACTTGTGGAGACTACACACATACACAGGCTATTACACTTACAGAGGCTAAGAGCCCGCAAGCTAGTTAGTGGCTATCACAACAACCAGCCAATCCTCTTAGGTGTTAGCCGCTCTCACGGTGGGAGAGTTACCCTAATGTGTGTACGTTTGTGAAGTGGGGAATTGTGAAGGTGAAGTGCCCAGATGGCTGGCAAAGTGCGATGAGGTTTTCTAGGCTTGGAGGGATCAAAGACAATCACTGCTTAACCCGAAAGCCTGAGGCTAATGTTCGTGTGTGTGTGTGCAAGGACAAGTCACAGTCACCCTCCACTTCGCTAGACATCTGCTGCAGGATGAGGAAGAGCTGACTTTTCACTGTGAGTATGTGTGTGTTGGTGTTTAGTGGCTTAACGTTTAGCCTTTCCGAAGGCACGTGCAGGTTCTCAGCATTCGTCCTTCTGACCTACTCTGCATCTTGTACCATCTTCTCCCACAAGCGAACCACATGCATCATGTTTCTCGTGACATGTTAGTGATATACCATCTGTAACAGCAATGCAACAATATGCAGAGGGGAGCTGAAAGATTATTGAAAAATTAAAAAGGTGCACTATGCAAGAAATGGCCATCTGTTAAACTCCAAACAAATAGGGGGCAGCGTGTCACTGGAGTAACCGCTAACTAACTGCCAACCAAGCCAGGGACTTTCTGGGCTGAGCTGTTCCATCAGCCTATTTCCTCTGGAGGTACAAACTGGTGTTATGAGAAAAGAGGGGTCGCAGCTAGCTGGTTAGCACGCTAACTTCAGTAGCATCTCTGCAACGCAATATATCGACGTCTTTCACATGACTTTAAAACTATATTTTTTCACATTCTGTTAACAATGTTAGCTAACTTTTTCAATACTCTAAATTAGGTGCAAATATATAGGAGCTGCAGTCTAAGACATTCAAAATTAACTAAAATTATCAACAGAATGTGAAGAAATAACAGCGTCAACGTTATGCCAAAGAGGTCTGTGTATTGTGTGAGGAGATATCTACTGAAGTTAGCATGCTACCAGCTAGCCCCGGGCCTGAAACCTCTTTCTCCCAGTGGCCCAAAGCTCCTAAGCTAACTAAGTTAACAAACAAACAGTAGCTACAGTTATGGATGTAGAAAAATAATACAGTTAGAAGCAGTTAGCAATTACTCCGGTGATATGTGGAGAGAATGAATTGAAGGCGGCCAATTCTTACATATTGCACCTTCAAGCAAATCTCAGCATTTGGCACGCTGACAGGCAAGAGAGTGACTGTGTTTGGATACAATGTCAAATAAATTTTGGGCTCTGTGATCGATAAGAGGGGACAAAAGATGCTTCTCCTTTCAGATGACGTTCCTCTGCACTAATGGAGCCACAGAAATCTGCCTAATGAACCCTGTGCTGTGTATGTGAGTGGACTGTGTCATTACACCCCTACTTTATCTGCCCATGTATCTAACTCCGTCAATCAATCCAAGGCCTCCGTGATCTTCAACTCAAAAAACCAAGAAATAAGTGAAAGCTACATCTTCTATAAATTAAGTGCTGTAAAAGAAGGCGCTAAAAATCCAAACCATAAATACTGTACACAACTATCGTGATCTGCTACCACAGCCTGGCGTCATCTTTAAAGAAATCAGTGACTTTCGGCTGCCGATTTCCGCTCAACGACGTGAAATTCCATGGCTGAAGGAATCTTTTCAGATCTCCTTTATGTCAAAACTCTAACACGTACAAGGCTTTGGCATAGTCATATCGAGAAGGAATGTCTCAAATGCACTTTTTTTTTTCCACTAGACTCCAGTGGCGGGCATAATCTACGTCCATGTCATTTTAAACTGGCAGCAAAACTTAAATAAGAACATCTGATGTGATGTGATTATCTGTGGAAAACACACTTCTATGTTTTTTTTTTTCACAAAATGTCTTCAGATACAGCGGGTGAAGGCTGCGCACTACTTACTGTGACTGTGCTCATGGTCTTGTGATATAACCTTACAACATCTGCACTTCAATCATGCTCTCATCATCTCCCTTTACAGAAGAACAGGTGATCTATAAGCAATGATCTGGGAGTGGTTTGAACTCTAGCTGCAGAAGTCAGCACAAATTCAGAATATCCATCAAACGACAGTCTGTCACGGTCTGTTTTTTCATCGTTTCCCCTCAGGTTTTCATGTTTTTATGGGACAATTACCTTCTGATCATCAGAAGCCGTTTTGTCTGCAGTTCAGGCTAAGATGAAATGATGATGGAGTAAAGGGGTTTGATGTCCAAGTCCATTAAAAAAAACAAAAAAAAACACAGAAAATGTAAAAGGACGAGTACATGCTTCACTTATGTCTCAGTTCACACTCCTGTGCAATGACAGTTCACAGAGTCCGAGTCCTCCTCTGTCTTTTTCGCTTGTCCTCGGTCTAAAACGTACATCCATCCAAAGTCTCATCTTTCCCTCGTCCATGTCCTTCAGTTTAAAGACGCTTTCGCTGGACGACATTTGCAGATGCCCAAAAACAGAAAAATACACACGCACTGACACCACTCAGTGAGGTACAACGCACACCATCAAAAACATTAACACAAGAAAACTGGGCTTGAAGTGATCATATTCATTAGTTAGTCCAGGAGGGAGCTGACAGCCATATTATGCACATAGAGACCAGTGGACTGAGCAGAAGACCAAAACAACTACACCAAAAAGTGAAGAGTCAAGAGCTTGTGCGCCACTCGAGGTCTCAGACCCTCCAAAGCAAAAGGTGGTTGGTACTGTCGTCCCGCCCCACTGTCTCACTGCTATTGGTCAGTCTGAAGTCCTCGTAGCCATCGCCACCGGAAATGACAAGGTGATTGGTTTTAGGAGGAATGTGGGCAGAAGCTCGACGCCGCGAGGAGTCACGCCTTTGGAGGTTGCCGTCAACTGTGCTCCCGCTCTGGGATTGGCTGCCTAGAACACAGAAGGAGGAGATGAAACGTCAGACTTCAAGCTTTCATCTAATTCAGTTCAGTTGTTAGTTGGACATGAGCGCACATAACTAAAACAGTACCTGTGGAGTCAATTGTTGCAGGAGGGAAGTTCATGTCGAACCCTTCGGGCAGTTCAATCGATGTCAGGAAGCGAACGTGGCCCGTGTGTCCGTGAGCCGAGCCCATCGGCGCCAGGGGAGTTTTCAGTGTGCCAGGCCCGGTTCCTGAGCTCACCGCTGGGATCGTCAGCGTGAGAACCACCCCTGGAGAACAACAGCAGCTTAACATGTGCTGCAGTTCAGGCTAAAACCTTTTTTTAATCCAGTTAATAATCAATGCAAAATTTAAAAATACTACCAATTTTAAAACTTTGTTCCTAAACGCAGGCAAAGTACACTTTAGCTACAACAAGGACAATTTATCACACTTTTTATTTTGGGAATCTATTTAAACAAGAACTTGTGTGTAAGTAAAGTATGAGTAAATAACATCGCAATAAATTGCTTAATGATTTTCCTTCATCTGGATTTGTATTTCTTAAAGATAAATTTCACCCATTTTAATATTCAATATAAAAAAACAACAGTTTCCTGAGAAGCAAACATTTAAAATCATGTAAATCATTTGACATTTGCTTGTTTCCAGATTTCTGAATCGCCGCCAAGATCTGAATTAATATGTGAAACAAAATGGAACTTCTGTTTAATCATCAGGTGAATGTATGCATGTTAAAAGCGTGTGTTTTACCTGCGCTGGTGCCGATCCACAGCAGATCCTTGCAGGCTAACAACGCTGTGATTCTCAGACAGGCGGCCTTGTGCTGTCTGATGATCGCATCAGCACCTGAGTGGACAGAGAGAAAAGAGAGACAATTTGACAGAGGGTGGTGAGGATGAAGGACAGTCAAAAAGAGGAGAGGAGAGAGAGAATTAATGAACATGGACTAAAATGTGAGTGCATGGAGAGGTCAAGGATGAGTTATTTCACAATGGGAAATAAAGAGAAAAGAAGTAAGGAAAAACGTCCTGCATACGAAATAATATAAAATGCATTGCATTTCTGGCACTCAAACACACGTGTGCTCATACTCCCTGTGTGTGTTTACCTGCGAGCATCTTGTGCACAGCTGGCGCCACGTCCACCTCCGTCAGGCTCTCCCAGCTCTGAGCATGATACAGTCTGACCTGCGCACTGCCCTGCAGCGCCAACCACACGCCCTGCCCATACGCCACCATGCAGGTCACGCACCGACTGCTGTCTGTGCCCACCTGGAACCAGTGCTGAGACGGAGAGAGGGAGCGTTAGACACAACAGTCGGCCCGCCTCGTCATTTATCCACCCGCGTGCACACACACACACCCGTCACCATCCATCTGTCCACCTACCTCTTGTACCAGTGTAGTTGTGTTGATGATGAGGACTCTGTTCTGTGAGCCACACCACAGCTTTCCTCCCACAGGAACCATCTTGGTGACAGGGCTGCTGGGCGTGCCAAGAACTAACGTCTGCGAAGACTGAGGGTCCCAGAAACTGCCTGCAGATTGAGATAAAGAGTCAGACTCTGTTACCTTATATCTGAAAACAAGATTTACATTTACATTTATGTCTTACATGATGTGTGCGGTGACAGGTGGGGTTATAATTGAAAAAGGTAAAGGTAATGTCAGTATCTGGAGCACTTTACTGCCTAAAGGTGCAGACCAATATGGCTGTGTGGTGGCAGGAACTTACAGAAAATGTTGCCAAAAACACCTCAACTTCCCCCCTTTAGTTTACCTGCTTCTCTCTGGTAGACTATCACCTCCCCGTTGGCCAAAGACACAAACACTTTGTTGTCCAAATATCTGTGCGAAGAAAAAAAGGTATGTCAAAATTGGAAAGGAGATAAAGCATACAAATAATGAGATAGGAGAATGAGATTCTGCAGAAACAGGGCTCACACTCAACACATTCAAACCCAGCCGCATCAAAGGGCTTCCAATTCCTTCTTTCTCCCAACTCAACTCACTCAGCATTTTAAATCTCCTAATACGGCATAAATCCCAGTATTATGTTAGTTTTAAAAGGTAAAGTAGTGTTCAAGAAGGAAACTCACAGCACACAGAGGATGGAAGCCGAGTGTTGCATCTTCATGCTGTTTTTACGGTTTCGGATGTTGTCCGACGACTGGTACACGTGGATGCTGACATAAAACAGAAGCATCGCAGGAAATCAGGTGATAAAATCAGAACACCGTCGAGAAAAGGAAGCTACTTCTTTGTGCGTCACCCACCATCCGTCCTCCGTCCCCAGCCACACCGAGCTCTGGTAGGCCTCTGGGTCTATACTGAGCAGGTCCTCCAGACTCGCCCTGGTAAACGAGCCCCGGGACGAGCGGCGCATGGCGCGGCCGTCCATGGGGCTCTCCGTTTGGCCGCGGCCTCCTCCGCCTACCCCCAACATCCCCGGAGCACCGTAGGAGCTCGCCACTGGGAACTCCTGCTCCTCCTCACTGCTGGTGGTCTCCGTAGCCATGTCCTTGGAGCCTGGAGCCTCGTCATCTTAGAAAAATGAGAGCGAGAGTTTGAGTTTATAATGTGTGCAGGTGTGTGTGTGTGTGTGTGTGTGTGTGTGTGTGTGTGTGTGT
>CAEMYA010000018.1:5896409-5911857 GCA_903131615.1 Diplodus sargus | reverse complement strand
CACGTCTCTATCTTTGGCCGCTTCACCTTGACTCCCGACTGAGAACCCTCGAAGTGTCACACAATCCCATGCATGCACACCTTTTATTATAATGATTTATTATGATACTGGATTTTTGTGTTTTTTGAATCGAGTGTGAGGGATGTTTGATTAACCAAATAGCAAAACACTTTACATTGTGTATTATTACATCCTATTTGGTTGAATTGGACTGATTTTATTGGAGCATTAACCATTATGTTCTGAATGTGAGTGACTTTTAATGGCAAATATCAATATTAAATAGTTTTTTCTGTGTTCCTTTTACTACATTTACGTATTTTCATTAACATTTAAGACTCCGTTTGTGTTACAACCAATTTTGTTGTGTTATGGATTTGTAGCGGTTTGTTAACAAATGAAACCAGATGCAAAAAATAGTTTCTTTTCAATGACTACTCTTCGTGTTTTATTAGTCTGGATGTCAGTTCGGGTGTCGTTCAGATCTAACTGTCAGTTACGGTGGCAGACTGGCGTCATTTCTGTAATTTTTTTCTCATTAAGTGTGATATACTGTAGAAGTCAGGACGCCCTGATATCGCCAACTCGGAGGCCGATGTGAATGTGAATTTTCCAAACTGCTCCTAATCACAGTCTGAACGATTTGACGTAAATTTTGTCTGCGTATGATTTCATGCTCCTGTTATCCTTCCTTTCTTCTCCTCCTTACAATTATATTCCAATTTTGTCTCAAGGTAACCTCATCAGCTTTTGAACATTTGGCAGAAGCGGTGTCCTCACGAGCTCAACTGCGACACGCGCGCACACACACACACACACACACACACACACACACACACACACACACACACACACACACACACACACACACACACACACACACACACACACAGACACACACACACACACACACACACACTGCAATCCATTAAAACCGAGTGAAATTTCGAGATTCAATTAACCGTCTAAAATGGACTCAGACAGATGTGACTCCGAAGGCTGCAGGAGCTGTAAAGTCCAGTCATCTGTGCGACTTCATGACACATTTGATGACTAATCCAATTTGCTGGTTTAAACCATTTGTGCTGAGGGCAGCCGGGACACAGAGGGGACCAGAGGTAAGCGGCAGTGTTTCAGCTTGTACTCCCCTCAATAAATGTTTCTTAGAAATACAGTTTGTTACATAAGAGCTCATTGACTTCACTGACATCCTCTCACAGGGAAGCGTCAGGGTGTAGTGGAGCCCTTCTGCTTTTTCATCAGCTGGAGCACATAGAGTTGATGAAGAGAGGACTGTTTTTAATGAGGCTCTGACTAGAAGTCTCATCTCTCATATAATTGTGATCGTAAAGATGTGACTAGAATTGTTGAGAAATGATCAAAAAACTGAGGTAATTTGCAAAAAAAGAGATGATGAGTGAGAATTTTAGAGAACCCAACAGCCTAATAACAAATTAGCCATCTATCTAATCACCTGTCTGAGCTCTAGAAAAAGCGTTTTTTGACATTTTTTGGGGTCGTAAAGCTTCAGTTCAGGTGTCGATGTCATAGCTCGTCTTACTGGGGAACATCACCATGGCAACTTGTGCTGCACACGTGTGATTCCTACAGTATGTCAGCCATCATGACTCACATACTGTACCGACTGATGTCACTGGGGTTCCTTGAATGTATCTTTGTGACAGGTCGAGGTCACTGCTAAATATAGACGCTTCCTATCAGATGCTAACCTGTGTTTCATTCCCAGACTGTCTACACATCGCTCATCTAGGTATTACTTACTTACCTAAGTTTGACCAAATTGACAAACATTTAGAACTAAAGACATGTCCTGAAAATGTACCTCTGCTGTGGAGAATTATGTTATCGCCCGTGTCCGTTGGTTAGTTGGTTTGTCAGCCTGATTACACAAAAACTACTGAATGGATTTCCACAAAACTTGGATGGAGGATTGGTCTCGGACCAGAATAGACCCCCATGACTTTTGGTGTGGATCCACAAAATTTCTATTACTTTTTTTAACAATGTGAGACAGGGAGGTTTTCCACGTTTCAATTAATTTCTCAGGGATGTTGATGGAAAATAAAATCATGTGTATTTAGGTGGCTGGTTTCTATGAGTGCAGATCCAAACAAAATCAAGATCCAGTAGATTGCCAAAAATGTTTTATCTGATATTGAATTAAGCGCTGACTGAATTAAAGGGGGTCTGTTGGGCCTTGGAGGAGGTATGTGTTCTACTAGCTTTATTTTATTTAAGTTAGTTTTGTTAGTACACAATAGTTCTCCAGGCAGTGACTAATGTCTTGGTTTTTTTTTATTTCAGTTAACTCAAATGTTTTATTGGACCTCATTTGGTTTTTAGTTGTAGTTAATCATAATGACCTCGCTGCAGTTATGTTATGTGCAACATGGAGGCATTTGACCCACTGTTATCATAAAGAGTCATTAGTGCAGCTCGTTTTAATTCTTCCTGTCAGAGCAGGTATCTGGTGCTTCCCTCAGCTGACTGAAGAAACTCAATCTGTCTACTCGCAGAAACTTTCCAGAGTCCTAAAAAAAGAGTCGGATTTCAACTTTGGGCCACGCTGCTGAGGAGCTGCTGTCTCAGCTGAACCTCATCTGACACCCTCCTTCACTGCAGTCACTGTGGTAACACTTACTTTCTCTGTGTCGCCATGGGAACACAGCCTAGGATTATTCACTTCGTGGCCACACACACACACACACACACACACACACACACACACACACACACACACACACACACACACACACACACACACACACACAGAGAAGCACAGAAAAGTCAGTGTGTGAGTGCAAACTTATGCAAGCACGCACATTGTTCGGCCACACACGGCACATGCGACAGGCTACAAAACCAGGTGATCACAGGTGAGGAGTGTGTGTGTGAATGTGACAGCCAGGGATGTGGCTAAAATTTGGGGTAAAGGTTAGTAAGCGGCTCGAGCTGACATAGGTGTAGGATATAGGTGAGGGAGTGTGTGTGTTCGGTGTGTGTGTGTGTGTGGGGGCAGATAATGCAGAGGACAGTGAGACGTGATGGTGTCAGCAGATTAACCTGACAGGATGAATGACAATAAGTGGATTACATAACTGCTTTGTTACCTACATTCGTTATTCACGTCCTCAGCAATCTGGGAATCTACAGTGGTGTGTGTGTGTGTGTGTGTGTGTGTGTGTGTGTGTGTGTGTGTGTGTGTGTGTGTATTTCTGTGCATGTGTGGGTGATGACACAACACTTTATAAGACTGTGTGTGTGTGTGTGAGACTGCCACTCACTTATCAGACTGGAGATGTAAGAATATCTGCAGTGAACTGTATGAGTGTGTGTAGTTGTTTTTCTGCGTGTGTGTGTGTTACCTGAATGAGAGAGCGCAGTGACTCCACATATGACTGCTCCGTGTCCAGGAGGGTCATCATCACATGTTTCCTCATGTCCTGTGAAGATGGAGGAAACACGATGGAGATCAGTCGTCACAGCGTTTAGATTCATTTTTCCTCACACACTCACATATGTTTTACTGTGATTACTTAAATACAGACACATAAGACTGGCATGTACGTTGGATTTTGTGCTTCTGTCTGTTCTGCCAAGCATTTCCCACTGACGTCCGATGCTCTTAAATGTAATTAAAATATGTTCATGAGTCTTAATATAGGCCCAAAGAGTGGAATAAAGTCAACTGGATTAAATTAACCTCATTATAGTATACTGGGACCTTAAAAAAAACCTCGAAAGGGCTTATCGCTTCAGTTAAGTTCAGTCTAGTTTAAAATGTTTAATAAGGAACAAAAAGCCAAATGTCAGGCTTTAGTTTCAGACACACACTTGAGGTCTCACTTGATTTAATTATTCAGTTGTGAATTAATGTTCTCTTTTTTAAATGCACAACATTCAGGTGTCCCGGTGGCACAAAGGGGATAAGACGCATATCACACGACTGCAACATATATTCCATTCCCATCATGAGCCTCTGCTTACTTCCTCTCTACGTATCCTGTCTGTACTTTCACTGTAGAAGACGATCCCTTTAACTCAAAAAATAAAAAAAATAAAAAAAATAAAAAAATAATAATAATAATATTTTTTAAAAATTCAATAAAGTAAAATAACTTAAAAGGTAGTTGGAATAGTTGGAAACAATTACAATGTAAATCCCTGCTTATGTTGCTGATGATTATTAATTATTTCTCATGATGTGAGCGCAGCGGGCAGAGTGAGCCTGCAGTAAGTATGTCAATTACGGCATTGTTCTTCAATCCTGTTCCACGTGCCGCCCCCCACATGTTTAGATATTTCCCTGCTCCAACACAACTGATTCAAATTGATGGATCGTTATCAGACTTGATGACGAGCTGATCACTGTGTCGGAGCCAGGAAACATCAGAAACATGCAGGACAGGAGGCCACCATAAACAGGACTGGGAAAAAAACACTGAACTACGGTAACTAGTACAAATTTCATCTGAACAACACAATGCAATAAAAAACAGATGTTTTGCTTTTGGCCCGTGGTACACCGTTTAGTTTTGGCTCTCCAAGGGAGAAACCCTCGATATAGATGCATCGAAGGGCAGATTCAAACTAACAATCACAAACACAAAAATGAAAGTAAGCCCACGTTTTGAAAATACACATACATGCACTCTTATGTTACTGGAACCAGGTTTTAGTTCCAAGTTCATAGTTTAAAACCCCGAAATAGTCCCCATTTCTGACATTTGGCTTCCTTACAACACAGGGACACTGCTGCTCTGAGAGCTGCAAACATATGACTCAAAACTGCAGCTGTTGCTGGAATCAAATATTGTGACAACATCGTCGTTTTATGTTGTTGACGTTGATACAAGATTCCTGGCAGTCAGATAATGAGACGGTGGAGTATGAGCAATCACGAACACCTAACTTTATATGGCAATTTTTTTTTTCTCATCGCCGACGCGTACTCAGGTTAAAAATAGCTTTTAGAAAACACTCAGCAGTCGCCTCTTGCCTTCCTGCCATTTTAAATCCCCCTTTTCTAACCAACAACACAGTCACTCACAGGGACCGGATTAGAGGTCACCGAGGCCAGGAAGTCCACAGAAGCAAAGCATGACTCAGCGATTCACTCCTAACAATGACTCATGTTTTATGGATGCAGGTGAACGAGCCTCCCCTTCGACACAAACCCCCAAACGCGCCGGGGCCAAGAAGGACGTGGACTGAGTGAGCGCGGGAGAGACGAATACAAAGGAGGACGCGACACACGAGGAGAAAGATGGAAATCAAACGCCAAAGAACAATTATTTCGGTCAGTTCTGCAATGGATTAAGACAAATTTAGACTACGACATATTTTGATATGTTTTAATTACACGGAAGTAGCTTGAATATGGTCCAAGTGTCCAAATCATCCCTCGATTATCTGGTTATAAAGAAAGGGAGAGGGAGAGAGGTGGGAAAACAGAAAAGGGAGTATAATGATCGTGGAACAAGTCAGACATATTATCTCAGTGGTCTCCAGGGAGACTCCCAAAATACTCCGGTACCCATGACTTATAAATATCAGCCGGAGGCCACAAGCGAGACCCTATGGTGCATATACTCTACAACCACAATGTCTCTCTCCCTCTCTCTCTTTGTCTTTCACACACACAGGCCACAAAAATATACAGAGGAGGATTTTGTTCCCCTTCCCTTCCCCTGCTCCCCTCCGCCAGCGCCACCGAGCCCTATAAATAACCGTAACAATGACTTCCCAGAAAGGCCGTGTTTAGTGTTTGGCATTTGAGGGGTCCCAGGGGTGGCTGTGGGGTACCACCACAGGGTGAGATGCGCCGTGAGTGCCACCGAGTGAGTGCGAGTGGAAAAACGGTCTAAAAATGGGTCAAAGTGTGCAGAGAGGCATCGTAGTTTTTTTTTTTTTTTTTTTTCTGCTTTAATGCGCCACCAGTGACAAATCTCTTCGGTCAACACCGTTTGCTCCTTCACACAGCGAGGGATTCAGTCCAAGTCTACTCTGCCCCGACACACACACACACAGACACAATGGAGCAGAGTAAATACTGGGCTGAAGAGGGAAACGCACGAACACCGCAGGAATCATCTGTTTATATTCCCAAATTATCCTCCGAATGGGGACACTGGTCTTTGTCAAAATACATGGTGGGTCACGGCAAGAAGCAGCTCTTATAAGTGTAGAGCCCGACCGATGTGGGACTTAAGAGGGTGACGCTGAGACCGATATTAGGTAGGAAGAAATTCAGATGTTGATATATCGGCTGATATTGTTATATAAATAAACAAGCATTTTTTACAATGATCACTTAAATGTGGTTATCAAAAATGTGTGGGAAATATACGTATGTAATGGGGGGGGCACTGAAAACAGCTCATTTTAAGGGGCTTTATGAAACAATTTGTAGCAATTTAAATGCATTAATAACTTATTTAATGGTAATATGTGGGCGAAAAATTAGACATTTCCCATCTCCTTGGTCGCCTGTAGACGATTTGGTGAGGTTGCTTAATGCTGCTGGACTGTGGATTCCTTTGTAAAGGACTCAGGCCGGCTCCTCTGCGACATTTTAAAGCAGATGACTTTATGCAAGTTCTCAAGTGGCTTGTTTCTGCCAAGAGCAACAATAACCTAGTGTTAGTTTAGGAATGAAGCCAACTAAGATAAAATAATGAGCGCCTTCCAGCAAAAACACAACAACTCCACAAAGCCCGTTTAATTATTAGAAAACTATCCCAATAATCTCTTTTCTGCATTATGTTCTACAAAAAGCATTGTATTTTTTATAAATAATAACAATATAATAATAATAATAATAATAATAATAATAATATTAATAATAATAATGTTTGTAATTTGTGTTTGATGAGCGCCTTAAAATTATCAGTCACAATGTTTGTCACTGCAATTGCCGTCTGACAAATCGTCTCAGCTCTACAATCAATCAACAAATCACCCACTATTATCAACAGATGTGTCAGTTTGTTGAAAAAGGTGTTAAGATGCTGTCAGGAGCAAATGGAGAGCAGCTGCACACAATTACAGGGCTGTATGTATTTGGAACTGCAGCAGTGCTGTCGAAGAAAGACTACGAGTCTGCTTCTCTGTGAGAGTTTGCCAAGTTGTTCCTTGTTCCCTCTGCAGTATTCATGTAATGTAAAATATATGTAGCACAGCGAACAGGGAGCAGCAACAACTGCATGGACAGATAACGCACAACACACTGTACACCACACAAACAACATGGCTGCTTCTGCATGAACGTCTCATACAAATTAAACCTCATTTAGGATGATCAAATTAACGAGCACAGATCTGATCTCTTACCTAACTGGACTCATAATTGTAATGTCAACCTGACACAGACAAACAAACAGACATCTGAAAACAGCTGCAGGTAGGTAGATCGACACACGCACGACACGGCGACGACTGTGATCCTCAGACAGCCGCTCGGTCAATAATGACGCCGGACGTCTGACCCGAGAACAAGAACGATGACGTAAGACGACGATGCAAAACAAGAGTGGGGACTTCCCTGCAGACAGGAATGTCTCTCTGTTCTGTGCTACTCGTCTTTATTAGATTACGCACACATCTGAACATGGTGAAAATAATTCTCAGAATGCTACTTTCATTTTTGCTAGCAGGGGTTACCATAGTAACCCCAGCTGAAAGGCTGAATGATCAGTCCTCAGGCCTGGAAGTTCAACTGGATCTATACAAAACAAACACGGCGACCGAGTGTTACGGTGACACAGCATGACCCGCTGTTTGCTCGTCCATTGTTCTCTAGTCTAGTGACTTATTTTCAGTTCCGGGGTCAAAGATTTTCACTTTCTTAAAAGATAATTGATTATTATCTGTCACACCTCAAGTCTTATTTCTGTATAAACAAGAAAACAGGTGTTCAGTGATCAGACGGGTCGTCATCTGAGCAAGATGTTGGCCGTCAAACCCTCTGAGCCTCAGGTTGTCTTGAAAAACGGAAGAAATGAAAAATCACCAAAATTACACACGATATCACAACCACTAACAGTGAAAATAGAAATTCTAATCAGATTTTCACATATCTGAATCATGTCAAACTAATCATGTGGCAAGGAATGCTCTCCGTTCTTATCTCAGCTTACAAGAGTGATATTTCATCAAAATCACTTTATTTTATGTTTAAAATTTAAATAGAATCTATTAACTTCATGAAATTGCATTTTAAACATTGTATACAATCTTTCCAGTATTGGTAACACTTCAGGAAATGGAAATAAACAATGATTTCGTGTTTTTTGTTTTTGTTGAATACATTATTAATTATCTAAAATCAACTTGTGCTTTTATGATTCATGGCACAAAAGACACTTCTTTACTGGGCTGTTTCCAGGTGCAGGACTAGCATACCGCAGTGAAAAACAAGCCCACAACTAAGACTGCTTGGGTTTCAGAGGGATAACATTGTAAAACATTACTCTAAACCACTTTATTTGGAGACAACATTGCAGGTGCGTAAGTGAGCGCACCTGAACTGTTGGTGCTCATCCCTCATTGCAGTGGTAAACTCTGTGTGCAAACAACTCCGTGAAGTACTGCAGGTCAAAGTTAAAGCAGGAAGTTGGTCTGTACACTGTGACGATATCTGAAGGGGAAAGTTTGGGTAACAATTTGTACTGTTTACCTCTGTGTCTGACAAATAAGCTTGACTGACCTCTTGTGAACAGCCTGTTTTAGTCATGAATCCTTGTTGCCAGCTCTCATCAGTTACTTCGGTAAATACTTTACTGTGACTGATCAAAAATGACGGACAAAGCTGCACAAAAAAATGAAATAAGGGCCAGCTAGTGTCCCGATAACGCAGCCGTGTAGGCACGCGATGCTGCCGCAGGGTCCCGGGAACGTCTGCTTCAGTTCCTCTGAGCAGCATTCAATCATCATCCACATCGGTGGGAGGTCAAGCAGCAGCAGCAGCAGAAGAAGAAGAAGGGGGAGGACCAGGGTCATCCACACGTTTCCTTTCACTGTCATCATGCCATAGTTCTGTCCCCGGGAACAAAAACACAACAACTCTTGTCGCTGTCTACTTGACTACTGACAAACCCTGACAGGAACACGCTGATGTTGCCTTAAAGTGCAACATGTTCAGCTGGTCTGAATACAGCAGGAAGACGACTGCAGTCAGTGCTGCACCTGGTCCGGTCCAGATACACAACTGCCAACAGTCTTTGGTTATATTTCCTTTTTTAACCATTTACAAAATTATTACAAAGATCAAATGCAACTTTACACTGGTAACTCTTTAGAGTATGTTCCTTGTAATAAACATTACTTAATATGTAATAGGACCTTATAAGATGTTTATTTACATTAATAAGGTTTAATGTTAGATCATAAGACATTTGTAAAAATCTTGATGTTTAAAAAGAATAAAAATCTTATGAGTTTCTTGTGAATTAAAAAACTTTCTTTTAGTTTAACTAACTAAAGATTTTATCTTTATGCTTTTTTAATGTATTTATCAGCAGTTGAAAACGTGCTTTTGAAAGCTACAGAATCTAAAGCAATACGGTTAATAAAGCTAATACATACATCATTATACACTAAATTAATAATAATAAGCATTTTATAAAGGATGTATAAATGCCTCATTACCTAATAACTAACATGTGTTACAAGTACCCAACAACAAATTGCTGAACAGATGGTTTATAAAGCATGTCATTGATTGTAAACTGTGAAATGACAATTAACACAAGTTTAATTTGCTAAACATGTGCCATTTATTCATGATTATTATCATTTAGTGCTAGTATTTTACAGGATACACATTTGTTAAAGTCGGTTTTTAAGTGTTACCTACGAGAAGTAGAAAACGCGTATAATTTGTCAGTTTGAATGATTATGTCACTGTTTTCTGTGCGGCTCCTGCTATTTTAGTAAAGCTCTTGCTTATATACATTTGGTTAGCATACAATGTAACACACAATAAACAATGTTGTTTAAATATCCTTGTAACCGAGCATGAATAACCATTATTTTAGGCCCTTTTGTAAACATCCTTCTTAAACCATCGGAGTGACCTATTTTTCCGAGCGGCAGATCTTGATACAGCAGCTATGAATAATTTGTAATGGGATAACTTTGATCCAGATGTCAGGAATGATGCGGTCTGAGGAGCAAGAATGCGTTTGTGTAATTGAATCAGCCCAAAACAGCCGAGCTAAGATCTTTTTTAGAAAGACAGGTCCGTACATCCCGGCCTGCTCATCTGGGTACCACCCACACAAATACGCCATAATGTGCAGAGCGTCTGCTCAGGGTTCACTCAGGGTTACAGCCGGTGTGACAGCAGAGACAAGATGGTTCGCAGGATTCAGCCCGTCGCTTATTAACACCAGAGGGGATCTGAACAGCGAGTTCTCATGTGTCCCTCCCGTGTGCTGATAATGGCGTGGTCACAGGGGGTCCATAAAGTAAGTTATTCCTCACATCCACAGCCAAACATTACAGGCAGACAGTAAAGACAGCATACACCAGAGTCGGTTAACGTCTGTTTGACTCGACGATATTTTACAGTTGTTTCACAATGTTTATCACACTATACGCTGTGCGTGTCTTTGTTAGCAGCGCTGTTGTGAGCGTGTGTTACAGCTCCACCGTCGAGAGCAGACAAGGCAAGAAATCAGTCTTGTATCATTTTGTTCACCAGAGTTCTTTTTGTTGCTGCTTATTTCGTATTTGTATAAAACCATTCCTGCGAATTTTCTTCTGGACAGTTTGACAAGGCCACTCTTTGGCGACTGAGCCTGGCCGCACATGAAGAACATCGAACGCCATTAAAGCTGTTCGAATTGTCGAATTTCATGTATTCATTATTGGACAGAAAATAACCAAAGTTTTTCATCCAGCGCCTCTTCTGTAAAGACGATTGGGTAAAGTGGTATTTTGCAGACGAAGGACTGAAGTTTGCAATTGTTCTGTTCTAAGTGCAGCAGCTGCTTTCAATTTTGAGCTATCAAATATTTTTGTAAGGTCACTTTCTTTCTCTCTGTGACCTCAGCCGCCATCAAAACGGCGGGGGCAAGGCTGTAAAGACTGCAGCTGTTTGGCTTACAGCCTCGTACAGCATACAGGTGCTTAGAAACAAGTATAAAATGCTGTATAAAATGTTAAGGTACTGCTTATTTTCGCTTGTCTGTCTCTTATTATCCGTCTCATATTACAGATAACTGCATTACTAGTATGTACTTATGGACTGCCTTCTACTTTATTGTGCAGACTTCCAGATAAACAAACTACACAGACATTGGCAGCTTGTTTAAAAAGGTCAAAAAAGGAATTGTGTCTCTTTTGAAATATTTTCTTGCAGAGAGCTAGAGAATAGTAGTAGAGAGTAGATGAGAATACTGATACCACTCTCATGCCTAGGTGCACAAAGACTGGAAACAGCGGGAAACATCTCGCCTGGCGCTGTCCAAACATAACAAACCCAGACTAAATGTGAAAAACGCTCCAAGGCCAACAGTTACTATCAGAAAAGACAAAGGCAAGCAGCAAATCCTCACATTCATGTCGTTGGAAATAGCAAATGTTTGACATTATTGTTTGAAAAATGACTGAAAGGATTAACTGACCATCAAATGAGTTCGGTAATTAATTGTCTTTCAATTGACTTATCAACTAATGGTTAAGGATCTAAATCGAAATATAAAAATGGATTCAGTACACCGCCCTGACTTGTGGCAATCGTATCAAAAATGTGGAACTGTTCCTTTAAATTACTCAAAGAAAGTTTTTGTTTATTTCTCAAATAACACATAACGCATATAAAACAATAGGCAGAACAGGAAAGTACTCCTTCCACCTGGACGGTCAATTAGAGCAAATTTCAATTTCATGACTTCTTGCTATAAATACATTATTTGTCCTGCTAAGAAGGAAAATGAGGAGGAAATACTGAAACTGATTGTGAATTTCTTTCAGTTCCATCTCTTTGCATGTGGCCAAATGACAACATGTGCGTCTCGACATCAGCACACTCTGACCCGTGCTGTTTTAGATCCGAGCTGAAGTTATTTCATGAAAAGCATCAGCAGCAGAACCACAGATTTTTCCTTTCAGCCCATCGCTGTCGTCACACGCCCCCCCCCAACAGACAACTGCATCCCCTGGCAACAGGCCTGGCGAAAGCAGCAACAGGCAGCCTCTTCGAGCTAAGGGAAGGCATCCTCGCCACCACCTATCTGCCTCTTCCTCTATTCATGCATACAGAACTGTACAACGCATTGATATTCACGTCATGTTTCGAGGTGGCAGTCCTCAAACAGGAAGGAGTGTCATCCTGTCAGCAGGCTTATGTAATCCTCATCGTAAGCAACACCACGTGTGTGTCTGTGTTTCTGTGCGCGTGTGTCTCTGTGGACTCACTAAGTGTCATTTGCAGGCTGCAGTCAGCTCTGACCTACTCTCTTCTGATCGATAGCCATTCTCTTCCAGACATATGCACGCTCGCTATTGATCCATCTCCCGACTCCTCCTTCATCATCATTATCTCTTCATTCCTTTTCCCTCCCGCGTGTTATTCTTCCCTTTCAGCAGCTCCTCGTGGGTCTCACATCACATTCATACAATCAGTTCATAGAATAATCAATATTAAAAGGGGCAGTTCGCCACATAATGGAAAATACGTATTTTCCGGTCTTTTCCTTAGTGCTGTTTATCCATATAGATTTTTACCGTGTGACGTCTTACAGTCTCTCAAACATAATGAAACCCGATGACACATACATTTGACAAATGTCTTTCCAGAAATCACGACCTGGTCACTCAAGTTAAGCCACAG
Source organism: Diplodus sargus (assembly GCA_903131615.1). Taxonomy (NCBI): domain Eukaryota; kingdom Metazoa; phylum Chordata; class Actinopteri; order Spariformes; family Sparidae; genus Diplodus; species Diplodus sargus. The sequence continues at coordinate 5,898,998 of CAEMYA010000018.1, read as the reverse complement.
GGCTTGATGTGATCAGATTCATGTGGGAACTATTTTCTTTCTACTGAATGACACCCACCAACCGTATCACTGTGTTGAAGTAAGCACCTACTCGGGGACAGGAGGCTAGCTAACTCAGTTAACTAACATTAACGCCATTCTGTCTCAAGATTGAGCCTCTCGTCCGTGAGCAGACGCACTTCCTTTTGTCCGGTGATACATGAAACTGCTCACAATAATGTCTGGATGACACGATTCATGATTTCTTGAACCCCTAACACTAGTTCAATTATATTTCAGAGAAGGCAGACGGACGATGTCTGCGGAACTCTGGAAGGATAATCAGCAATATAGCTTTGTATTTTGTAATAGGTCAGATAATTAATACGCAGATAATCAGTTAATCATTTAACGCAACATTATGCAAAAATTGGCCTTTTGTGTGATTTGGCGCCCCCACAGTTTCCGAGTGTGACACCGCTGTCACAAATACAAATCTCAGGTCTGTCACAGTTTGTTGGACGTAACGTAGGTGCTAACTACAAACAAAATGTCAGTGTATTGAAAACATGTATGTTGAAGTAAACCTGTATGTAAGGCTGTGATCCGACCCTATCACTGAAGTTAGAGCAGAAACAAGTGATGGGCAGAAAGAGTGGCTGAGACAGAGGCACCATTCACCCTGATAGAAGACACTGAACCGTCAATGTGATTTAGAAGCTGTGAGTTCAAGATAAATAAGTCACATACGGTTGCTTTAAGTGATTTTCATCATCATTTCTGGGTGTTGTCATGCGATATATTTGCATGTTTACGAACACTTTTACGACATGGCAGAAAAACGGCCTGGTTATCTCAGTTTTCGAGGCACCTGACAATTTCTTGCTCGGCAAAAAAATTATCTGGAAATGTATCAGCCATGAAAACAGTCAACGGTTGAGGTCCTACAGTTATTTCAACTGTACTATGACGCTAAAGAAAGTCTTTTGTTCTTGCAACAGCGGAGGCTTAGCTTTAACTCTAACATTTACACAGGTATATGTGTTGGAGGGGGGGAACTGATTCCTACAAAAGAAAAAGAAAAAACAAACATCTCTCTCCTGACCCGTGCTGAAGAGAAAATTCAGCCCTGCTCTTACATACATTTCCCTCCTACGTACAAACACACTCCGCCGCTCGGCGTGGATTAACAGACTGGGTGTTAAGATTAGCAGGACTCCGGCGGCTGCATTATGTCTACCGTATGTGTGAGTTTGTGCCTCCACGCAGGTCTGGATGTAAACCAAGGCGTGTTTGTTGATTACGCTCCCCCACTCGAGCAGACACACGACTCGAACCTGAGGCGAGGCAATACGCTAAAGACACCGCGAAGATGGGTGCAGGTTTTATGAGTGAGACTCCAGAGAGTGTTTGTGACAGTGTTGGAGCTAATCGTGTGATTCACTCCGCTCTAATTCTATTACAGAGAGACAGAGAGAGGAGGATCTGCGGGAAGAGATACGGTGGACATGTTCAAAACAAGGAGTAGGCTGTAGAGATGACAGGAAAAACAAGTAAGATGATTGAAAGAAAAGCAGGATCTTCAGGAGTGGGAGAAGAAGAGTGAGAGGGGAAAAGAGGAGGCTGGATGGAGTGAAATCTGAATTGACTTGGACAGGCAGGTGATAACGTCCTAGATATGCAGCGAAGGTGCAAGACACCAGCCACACACACACACACACACACACACACACACACACACACACACACAAACAGAGGAGAAAACACTCTTCTACCTCTCCGTTGGGGCTTCCGGAACAAAGTCCATTCCCATTCAGATTCCCACCAGAGTTTCCATTCCTGTTGTTGCTCCTAAACTGGTCCACAGCATCTCTGTCCACCACTTCTTCTCCCCCTTCTCTCTCCCCTCCACCTCCTTCATCTCCCGTGTTCTCCCCGTTCTCGTTCATTTCCTCCAGAGCGATGCTGAACTGGGCTAGGGTTCGAACCATCTGAAGCATACGGAACGGTCCGTGCGCCTGAACGCACACTCACTTTGGCACATAGACGCCAAAAAACACCTGAAGAGGTTTTTTTTGGTTTTTTTGCGTCTGTTTGTTTACTCACACAAACTCCTTCTTCATATCCACAGAATGACGGAGGGTAAAAAAAAAACAACAACACCTGAGGGTTGGAGCGCTTCGCCGCCTTTCCTTTCTCTTATTCACAACATGAAACGAACATGTTCCCTCCAGGTGTTTCTCTCCTCTTCTGGCAACAAGCGCTTTGAGACAATTCACTCCTTCAGAGAGCGATTCTTCCCCTCTTCTGTAAATTCAGTCTTCAGTGTGTGTGTGTGTGCGCGCGTGTGTCAAAGAGTGCGTCTGTTCTGTATGCTTCGGCTGTGCAGCTTGTCGCCGCGCGTGTGTACCATGCAGCACACACACCGTATATCTGAGAGACAGAGGAGCACAGTCCAGCATGTATGCATGGGTGTCTGATCTGTCTCTACTGCATGGATGATGTAAGCAAGACCGGAGCGCATGTCGCGGTGTGTGTGGACAGAGAGGGAGATGAGGAAAGTGTGTGTGTGTGTGTGTGGGTTTGGGTGCGGGTGGGTGTGTTGTGAGT
>CAEMYA010000018.1:5879153-5896344 GCA_903131615.1 Diplodus sargus | reverse complement strand
GGGGGGGGGGCTGAGCAGGACAGAGCTGTCCATCCGTTCGTCTCCCATCATGACCTTTCCGTTGTGATAACATCTGTTAATGTCACACACACACAGTTGAGAAATATAGATTTAAATGAAACCGTCCTATCTGCCTCTTCTATTTCTATGCAGGTACACCGAGTGGCAGCAGCCCACAGATAACCATGACAACAGGGAACAAGGGTGTAATTTTAAAGGACTATACCTGCGTTTAGCATGTTCGAGACGATGGTTGCTACTGGTTTCCGTTAGATGGATGGAACTTACACATAGATTAGTGTCATCATCCGTCAATTATTTTTAACACATCAATTAAAGGTCCAGTGTGTAGGATTTAGAGGCATCTAGTGGTGAGGTTACAGCTGGCAACCAACTGAATAACACTCAGTTAAAAAAAACGAAGAAGATCTACAACCTGCTTAAAGCCGTCTCACTCTAAGGTAACAAAAACACAATGATCCTCAGTTTCAGGTGATCAAAAAACTCAATTATGAATATTATACATAATGGACCTTTAAAGGGGCAATCTTTCACTCTATTTACACATTATTTCGAGGTTCACATTATTTTTCATGAGGTGTACCACACAGACTGTGAACACAGTTGTCTACTGTAATACAAGGTTTATCTTAAACATAAAGAGAACTGATGACGAAGATCTTGGTTCGGGCTTGAGAATCAAAACCAGCGAGCCTACGATACAAACTGACTTGGACCAGACACTGTTGAGTTGATAGGATAATGTTTTTGAAGCTTGAAACACACAAGGAACTAAAAGACAGATTAGCTCAGCCTTTGCTTCTTCGATGATCCCTTCAGTTGAGAAATGCTGATAAATCTTTCTAAGGTGCAAGCTGAAAACCACCTGGCCTAAGCCTCAAGGTGTTATGAAAACAGGGTAAAGCTGAGAATTAGCGAATCGGGAAATTCTGCAATAGAAGCCGAGGCATTCATTGAGGCAGTTAATATATAAAACATTATTCATCTGGTTTTATATGCATTTTAATCATAATTTAGAAAAGATGCCTGCTTGTTTTTTCACTGCTGTAGTAGCAGTTTTATAATGAATAATAAAACCCTCCCAGCGGTGTACCTCCCCTTCAACTGAAGCTGAGAAGTAGCTCGGTACTGAGAAAGTACGGCAAAGAACTATCAATCAGAATTTAGTATTTATGTATGAAGAGAACTTAAAGCAGCAGATTGAAACACATGGTTTGATGATATTAAACTGATGGAAATATTCACATTATGCTGAATTTCCATGCCTGACATTATAATGTGCCGGAGGTTCTGATCATTTACTTTCCTCCTCCCCTGGCTCAGTTTTTATTGGCCATTATTAGAGTACCGGCTTTATGTGAGAACTTTCGGGTTCCGTGCCTTCATACATTTTTGATCAAAGTTATAACATCATCATCATATGAATGTGGTTGTGCAGCTGCAATAGGGACCATTTTCAATCGACTGTTCACACACTATTTGGGGCAGTTTTCCAAAGTGTTCCCACTGGATCTTGCATTACTACATTCAGCCAGTGGTCTAAAATATGCAGAAACCGGCAGTGCGGGCCTTTGACAATTCATAAAGTCAGTGTTGCAGCCCCATTAACACACAGCAAGCAAGCGCACACACACACACACACACACACACACACACACACACACACACACACACACACACACACACACACACACACACACACACACACACACACACACACACACACACACACACACACTTTTGTAGCTCACATAAACGCATACACCCACAAAAAGAGAAATCAAGATGTCGGACCCAACCATAAAGAGGCCCAAGCTGCAATTTTGACCCCCCAAAAAAGTGAAAAAGGATTGTGTGTACACAACAGCCAGATGACACGCAATGAAAGTTCGGGAGTTTTCGTGCGTGCACAAATCTAAAATGCAGTTTTGATGAAAAAGTCTCATAAGTAGAGGACAGCACGGCATGTGGGTTTGAGCTGAGCAGCTTCAAAAATACAGTGCAGCATGTAATATTAATAAGTAAGAAACATCAAGTGATTTGATATGAGGCAGCTCAATACAAAGTACAGAGAGCTCAGTTGAGACAAACTTTAGGCTCTTTCTCTCCAGCAGAGATCAGATGCTGACAACAGAGAAAGGTCACAAAAGGACATTTAAAGGTCAAGCTCGTGGCAGGAAATTGGCCTTTAATCCTGGTTGCCATAGAAACAATGGATGGTTTTGAAGGTCTGGTGACAGAGATCAGAGATGACAATCTCCCAGGCATGTTTGAAAGTTGGAGAAAAGACATTTTGAAAACAAATACTCTGATCTCTGCGCCGTGCAACGCCACAGTATTAGACCAAACTAATGACTTTGCTCTTAAGTCTGATGACTTAAAGCTAAGCACAGTACAAACCAGAGAAGTGTTTCTTTTTTTCTTTTCATCTGCATCTCAGCGTTACTGTTGCAATCTCTTGACTCAACACACACAGTCATGCTAACACCTTGTAAGCCTCTTTTCCATTTCTATACATCTGTCCCTGTAAGTAATAAACAATCAGTCTGCTTTATATTTAGATCCCCCTTGTTGGAATACAATATAAAAGTGTCCCACTTAATATACAATAAGTTAACACATAAACATAAGATATTTTAAGAGAGGCAGCCATTGTGAAGTGTCACAGCCATCGTGTGAATAATAAAAAAAAAAAGGCTTACATCAATTCTTATGTAAGCCATAATAGTAATCCCATTAAAAAGCCAAAACCAGTAACACAAACCTTTTTTTTGACATCTCGACCATGTTTGTGGCACGCAGCGACCAGCTCATGTGCTTCTGCTGGAAGCTTAAAGGAGCAGTTCAGGCACAAAGTCTCCGGAAGCCCTGATATCCCAATTTGATTTGAGAAGACTTTGTTTACACCATTTAAAGACAAAATCTTCACTGTAGCTGCTAAACGAAAAGCATCAGCTCGCACCTCATCTGAAGTGAGGGCACAAGCTCAATCCCACACCAAGTGTGTAAATAACATTTCATCAAATCAATATCTGGGCTGTCTGAGACTGGGATTTTTTTCGGTCATTGTTTTATCCCCATTGATTTCAGTTGTTCAGGAGAATTCTGCAAAGTGTTTTGGGAATAAGAAAACTTCACTCCACTTTCCATTACCAGTACTTCAAATATGGAACAATGAGTCCAAAATGTAGTTAAAGTGCGTTAAAAGGTTAACTTACACTCTTAAACTAATGCACCGCGCAGCATTTGCAAATGTAGCTCAGGCAAATCATATATTTTTTGGGGTGTATTTTCAGCCACAGATTAATTTACATTTGGTTCAATAGTGAGTATTCACAAACTTCAGTGCCTTTGTTCTTTGTATTGAAGGAACATGTCCAGCCAGTGCAACAGTGCGGCTTACTGATGTGATTTTAATAGTTGTGCATGGCAGGAGGAGCTCTACAGCACAGAGGAATAAGATATGACGTTGTCTACACAGACAATACTTGTCATGTGGATCAAATTGCGGTTGGTATTGTTCTTCTCATGGTTGCACCGCCCATAAGAAAACAGAAAACGTCAGACTGCTTCTTTAAGCAACATGAGAGCAGACAGGTCACAAACATCTAACCAGTTACATCAGCATCCACAGCATCTTGTTTCCACAGCAACTCCAGAGTGCTCACATCCTCAGCATTTCCTGTTTAGTTTTGACAAATGCAGTTGCTAGGTAGTGAAGGATAATAAAGTGTGTGTGTGCATGTGCCTACATGCAGAAAAAGTGGGCAGCCTGGGGATGGACTGTTCTCCCTGAATGAGTTACCAGCTCATAGCTGGCTGACCCAGATTTGCGAATGGTGTGCACACATTCACACACATATACACACAGGCTCTAATTACATGGTCAGACAAAGATCTCTGCCTCCTTTACTAGGAATCATTTGTGTGTTTTCAGTCTGACTCACAGAAGGCAGGCTTTAGGTAAGAAGCCCGTCACTGGCCGATCATTTCAGTCTGAATTCTGCTCCCTTCGGCTATCTGCACATTACTGTTTTTTAATTCCCCATCATCAAGCGACACAACAACAACCTGTGAACTAGCAACCGACACGCTGAAAATGGCAACTTGGATTTGGATTTGGGAGTGTCACTCCATGGTCCGTGTGTGTGACGTGTTGGGAACCAAGTGACGCAAAATAGACTTTGATATCAAATTTGAGTGGCCAGAGAGGTCACACCGAGACCAAATCCTAACCATCCCCAAATGTGATCTGGATCTGATTTGAGAAGAAAAATGCATTTCATGTGTATTTTTGGGTTGGCAGTTTGAATAAAGCAGTGGTCGACATATGTCTTTCGCTGTTTTATGTTGCTATTTCATTGCCAGGTCTCCACCCCCCATGTGCAAATGTTCCATCAAAATGAGTTCCCTCTTATACTAGCCCAGGACAATTATGAATGGTTTAAAGATGACAAAGCCTTTTCTTTTTTTCTCCCTATGACTGGATGATAATCTGTACTAGCTAGTACTGTATATGAGACTAGTGTGCACTTGTATTCAGAGCAGAGCAGATTCAGGGAGAGTATTCAGAGCAGATCTGCAGCAGCAATCAATTATGATGAAACACGGGGTGTAAATCCAACGTTACAATGATAATGAGTCCGACTCAAAACGGTAGACATCACTCACGAGACACATTCAACAGTATTTATAAGTAAACACCACCAGATACACATATGCGGCTCGTCATGAGTGGGCTGAATTCGCAGCCGTGGTTCAACCTCATATTTCCTCCCCACCCTGCGCAGAAATGTGTGTGCGGTTTAATTCTTGCCGAGCCGCCCCCGCCTGTGTCAGTGTGTGTCACTAAGTGCTGCTAAATGACAGCTGATGTGACATCTGTATCACAGCCTCGGAGTCAGTATGGAGTCAGTCTATAGATAAACATGTAGGAGGACTGATGACACCTGTCAGCAAACCCGCTGGTCCACAGGTGTGTGTGTGTGTGTGTGTGTGTGTGTGTGTGTGTGTGTGTGTGTGTGTGTGTGTGTGTGTGTGTGTGTGTGAGAGAAAAAGAGAGTAACCTTAGGAGAGGGGGACGCATGACTGCCCAAACAGATCAAAACAGATTTCTCATCACACACCTGCGCATACAGCTTGTACCATATGTGTGTCCGTGCACGTGTGTGTGTGTGCGCGCATGTAGTCCACTTATCCATCTGGCGTTTAGCACAACAACCCTCATACAATTTCAAGTTCACACACACACACACACACACACACACACACACACACACACACACACAGACACACACAGACACACACACACACACACACACACACACACACAGACACACACTAAAAGATAGAATAAATGAAGTAGGACAGAATGAAAAATGGTTTATGCAACATTACATTGTGTGCGTGTGTATGTAGTTCTGTTAGCGCCACATGTCAGGACAATGACAGATGATTCCAGGAAAACAGATGAATCCCACCTCTACCTATGACACGGGAGGTCAGGATGAACCTCCGTCTCTGCATATTCACTCCATTTTATTGATTCCTCTCTCTTCTCCGAAGCTCTTTCTATCTGTCTCCACATTCATCTAGTCCTGTCCCCGTCCCCTCTCCACACCTCAGGCATGATGCAAGGATTTACATTTTGAATGGGCCTTATAATAACAGATGTTAAGACTGTGGTCACTGTCAACAGCCTGTAGTGATTGGTCCAGACTTCACACATGATAGTAACCGAATTAAAGAAAACATCATTATGGTCTTCACTTAAATTATCTGTTCATTTTGTTAAAGCAACATTATGTAGAAATTGGCATTTTGTATGCCACAATTTTTAAGTGCGACAATAATGTGGAACAAATCCCAGGTCCTCAACAGTGTGACATGATTTTGAAGCTGTTATTTCAAGGTCAAAAAAGTTACATGATGTTGCTCTCCTGGTTATTGAGGATGGGCCAGTTGTACAAGTGGCACAGCGCCACGCAGCTCCATATGTGTCTTTTTCTTATAAAGGCAAATGCTCAGACACTGTATAAATACTATGTAGTAACACAACCAAAACACACAAACACACACACACACCTTTAATTGCTTTTTATATCTTTTGTTGCCATTCATATTCTGTTTTTTAAGTGCTTTGCCTTGTAAAGCCTGTTATCGTATATATATATATACATATATATATGTATATATATACATATACACACACACATACACATGATGCACACACATGCATCTCTAATGTTGAAGCACACACATACATACATCAATCCACAAGGGGGCAGTAATCAGACTGAAAAAAAAAACTTTTTTTCATATATTCTGATCAAACATGTCTGGTATTACTTCATTTATTGAGAAGCCAGGTGACAAATAGGTAAATAAATAGCACCTGTTCATTAGGATGAAATGAAATCAGGACATGAGATAACTTATGAAATGACATAGTAGTTGTCGAAACTGTAACGTACGTGCATGCGTGCGTGCGTGCGTGCGTGCGTGCGTGCGTGTGTGTGTGTGTGAGAGAGAGAAAGAGAGAGAGAATCCACACAGGTAACCAGATCTACTCGCTCTCCAAATACGCCCTTATGGGATGGTGTGGATGTGTGTGTGAGTGTGAGAGAGAGAGACTGAGACAGAGAGAGAAAGAGAGAGAGAGATACGTGTGCTGTGAAAAGAGTCTTTGTCTCTGAGAGGTGAGGCTGAGGCAAGGACACGATTGGCACTTGGGCTGATACACACACACACATACACACATACACACAAAACGTGGAGACTAGAAAAGTATCCCCCGCCCTGAAGGAAGCGACAGACAAAAGTGATGAGGAGAAACTCTAAGAATCAGCGATGCAATTAAACCAAAAACATCTACCAGTCCATTATTGTAGATTTTTATGGTATATATTTGCAGAATATTCCTGTTTTTGGAAGTAAATGTGTGAAATTCTTTTGCTGGGAGATTGCTGGGAGCAAACAGTAAATATAATACAAAGAGTATATTAGCAATAAAAATGTATAAACTGATAGAAGTATGAATCAATAAAATGTGCAAAAAGCAATAAAAAGTGTGTGCCTGTGTGAATAACTGTCGTCCAAAATGACCAAATGAATGAAAGACGTCTGTTTGATCTGAAGATTTGATCAGTCTTTGTAACAAAAGAACAGCTTAGTTTTCTTCAAATGTTGCTTTAAAGGCATTTTTATGCCTTTTTTTGGATCAAATATCCACAAACTTTCAAGGATATTCCAGACATGCGGGGAGATGCTGAAGGACGGGAGTGATCACCATGACCCTTCACAATAAAGTGCATCGGACCGCTGTGAGTTAAGCTCCCTTTTCATCTTCACAAGAACTTTATCAGGCGACATCTGAGTCCAACCAGACAGCATCACAGCGACACACCAGGAGGAGCCTTCGATCCACTCGACATCCTCAATTTCCAGTCCCACCGCAGACTGTGAGCTGACATCCCGTCCACTTCCTGTCCAGCGACCTAACCCACGATGCACTGAGGATCCCAAGATAGCCATCAGCCACAGAGACTAGTCTTAACCCCAACGCCGCTCCGGAAATACCTTCTCCGTGTCTCGGTCTCTCCCACCCAGTTTGTCCTTTCTGCCACCCTCTGCCATCTCCTCTTCTCTCTCCGATCATTTCTCACACGGCCTTCTTCACAAAACCTGGGTTACTTTCAAGAGATGCTCGAGGGAGGCTGTCGGCTGGATTTCGCAAGGGAAACCGTGTCTCATGAAAGATGCACAAAGTGGCTCTTGAGCAGCACTCGGACATGCTCTCACACACTCGGATATGTATGAGTTTGAGACTGAGAGTGGGAAAAAGGGAGAAGGAGGAGGAGGAGGAGGGGAGAGAGGACGAACAGGGAGCAAGAGAGAAATCCAGACAGCGGGTTCACTTCGCAGACAGTTAGTCAGCGTGGTTCCCAACAGATTGTGCTGTTATAATACTACAGCTGAGACTTAGCTGAGACTAAACTAGACTGCGGATTAAGCCACTTCATACTTCACTTTTCACTTTCTTCACTTTTCTACCCCCTCTTCCTACCCCTTATCCCTCTTTCTCTCCATTTCCCCTCTTTATCCTTCTTTCCTCGACATTCCTGACCCCTCACGGCCTAAAATCCTTACATGTGTGTTTGTGTGTGTGTTCGTGTGTGTGTGTGCGCGGTTTCACTGGCTAGTAAAGCTACAATAAATGAAGTGTCTTATTACAGCTTTAGGCCGTCAAAAAACACGTTGAATGGAGCTGAACCTTTCCAGGAAAGCGGCGTCAGAGAACATGGAACCGATTGGAGCAGATTCACAATGGTGAAACTGCTCCAAACACCAAAGACCCGGGGAGGATTCCCGCGCCGCATCTGCGCGCAGCAGGCAGAGGAGAAGCTGATCCGAGCTCGAACAATGAGTGGTCAGAGACACACAAACAGGGGTGGGACGTGACAATGCACCGAAACAAAGGCTGATCTCATGAGAGGGTGTGACAGGGTGGAGAAGAGCTGACAAAACAAAGAGAATGAGATCGCGAAGAAGAGAGGGAGACATCGCTTTCTCAGAGCTCAGTCCTGGGTTTTCTAAACACTCTAAAAAACAAATCTGAATAACTTGTTTAAAATAGCGTTGCATAGTTGCACCGAGTCCTTATGGGTTAGAAAGCCTTCTGAACCTCTGCAATCATCCGAGATCACAGCTGGGTGTGGTCAGGTGTGGCCTGTTGTACTCATGACCACACACAGCTGTGACTGGACTCAGCCTTGTACTTCAGTGCCACGCTACATCACAGCTGTGGCAAGTTAGTCACAAGTCGGGAGGATTATTAACCTGGGTGTGCGTACTTGTAGTAACTTAACTCACTCGCTGCAGCAAGAGGGCTGTGGCGTTTTTGTTGTCACACAGCATCCACTGAAAAAAGCTTTGAGAAGATTTTGAAGTGTCAAACTGCAACGGCCAACAAATGTTGAGTGATCTGGTTCAAATTAAGCACAGGAAAGTGTCCTTTAGGAGGAGAAAGAATTGTTTGAGCAAATGTTTTCACACTGGTTGAAGCGATCCAATGAACTTCCTACGCATGATGCTTCTAGCACTGTCAGTGTGGGGCTGGGACATATGGCCTTAGAATAATATCACAATATGTTTAGGCTGCGTCACAACACACTTTATTCACACATTTATCTCGGTATGTTGAAAATTCATCAAAAGCACTTCATGAATGCTCCGACAAGGCGACAAATATATGGATATCCATTTTGTAACAATGTTGTAGGGATGACTCTGTGTACTTACGCAATATATTAACACAATGAGGTTTCTGATAAATAATCGTCAGTAATGTGAATAAAATGACTTAGCGGGTAAAGACAAGTATGAGAAGAACAGCCTGGTGAGTTCAGAGATTTACATCGTTTTACCGTAATGCAGCCTTTAACACCAGTAAAAGACAACGCTCAGATCATGTGGAACGACATCGAAAATTGAAGCCGATATAACATTGATTATTACCCAGCTGTATATCGGTTGGTCTTTACAGCGGCCTCGTGCAGCTAATCTCTGCCTCAAACTCACACTGCGGCACACTTGTACACCTGGAGGCTGTGCGGCGCGGCAGCCGCCCGCTGAGCAGCCTCCCCCCGTGCTGTGTCAGATTGCAGTGATTGAAGGAGGTCACACAGATTTCCTGGGATGATTCAGAATCTCAACCCCCTTTCATAAACCTGAGGAGGAAATGTTCAGCGATGAATGGTTTGAGTTTGGATGTTGAAAGTGTAAAAGGCCTTCACAGAGCAGAAGGACAGACGCTGTCGCTTCTTTTCAGATCGTCGAGAGCAACGGAGTCGGCTTTGCCGCACAGCCCCGGAAGCTGTGGCAGCGCCGCCCACGTGAGCCAGCACTGATTTACACTTTTCTGTTGCTGCTACAGAAGTTGGACCATGTCAGCCTTTTCCATTTAGCGCAACCCTGGGCTTGCAGCTGTGGGAGTCCTGCGCGGCCTAAGCTGCTGCGGTTGTCACTTTTGTCTTTTCAAAAAAGGGCCTTCAGGATCAGTGACAGGCTAATGAGAGGAAACACTTTCAAGGCTCTCTTTCAGTTTGGACAGGGAGGCAGGTGAAGTGGAGATAGAGAGAGAGAGAGCGAGAGCATGATAAAAGCACGGAGATCAAACTCTGTTATTGGCCGGTCTGTTGCTATGTAAAACTGGTTGCCACAGAAACATCTGAATGGATGTGAAAGCATGAATGAGACAGAAAAAAACAAAAAAACAAGCAGCAGCAGCACAGCAGCAGCACAGCAGCTCATGATCAGCACCTCCACGCACAAACGTTTAGCCTGCAGCGTCACACTACACGGGCTTATAACAAATTTCCTGGCAACATCACGGAGGCTCCACTGGCTGTGAACGATTGTTACACATGACAAGCACGTCAGAGATGGATGTGTGAAAACATTTCTTTGTCAGGTATGTAGGTCGGTTGAATAATGCAGCAGGAAACCACGCCATATATGGTTCACAAGGTTTCCTAATTTGGGTGAAGGTGAGAAATCTTTATCATCAGCCCGACCTGATGAACACAGGTTGTGGGTGACAGTTGATTGTTTTATGTATGACAGTGGACCACAAACAACGCCACATCTGGGAGGAGTTGGGACATCCCGGCAAACAGAATATGTTGCCCTTTCCTGACATGTTCCAAACGCGGATCAACAGCAGCACACAATGCTCTTCAGTGCACCACTGTGAACATGTAGAGAACATATGAACGACGATGTTTGTGCTGCTAAAGAAAACTGCAAACGGAGGAAAAGGTCGATGTCATGCATTTCTTATTTTTCAGGCTTTTCTGAACACACCACCATTGTTTGTTCCCGACACACATCAGGCAAGCCATGAGTGGCTGTGTAGTCCGTCGAGTTACGGCTTGAATTTATGACTCAAAAAGCACCTATTCTGACACCCTGAGCATAGCCGATAAACATCACGCCGTCTGAACCTGCCATCATCCTTCGTCAGTCTATTATCCGAACCCAAATCAGATGTAGATTAAAAAAAGGAAGATGACATCTCTTAAAGGGCGATGTTTCGCGTGTTTGTGGTTTTAGTTTAGCGCCTTGGCATGCTTCAATTTTTTGACCAGATGATGGCACCAGACAAAAAGCAAGAGTCACCAAAGTGATTATAATTCATCCTTAAGGGAACATGAAGGTGTATATTATCACAATCCATCCAGCAGGTGTCAACACAGCCTGTTTCACTTAAAACCATAAAGGAGGATAGAAGAATCTTACATATCAACGAATATGTAATACGACTAAATAATTGTACCAATTCACTGTTCAGATGTTGAGACATTTTCAGTCTGCACCATATAAGTGGACTGATGGTTACTTGGTGCAGGTTACAAGCAGCTCGTTCAACTAGCAAGCTAGCTAAAACTGGATCGCAGATTTTATTAATGTTAACATATTTGTTACAAAATTCTACCATATACAGTAAATCAGGCCTTTTTCCTCATAGCAGACAGTTTAACTTGTTGGTGTAGAAAAAGCAATGTTTGATCCAGAGTGAGTGAGCCAGCATGCGCAACACCAGGGCCACTGAAACGGAATCAGCTGCATGGAATTCAGCCAACATGCAATTCAATATTCATACCTGTGCTTTTCCTACTGTCAAAAAGAAGTCTTTCAGTCCACAATCAAACAATTTAGGTAAACACAAGTCGACCACATATGGCCATGAAGAACGAACGCCAAAATAATCACTTCCCGCTAGTAGCACGTCACTTGTTAAACAAGCACATAAGCTTACTCGGGCCCGCGTGCTAACAGAGTGATGTCAAACAAAGCAGCTACTTCCAGCTCATCATCCATGAGAACAGAAGAGGACATGATTGAGGACCACCCTCCCATAAGTTGTGCTCCCAGTGGGACAGAACTAAAAAAGGGAAACACTTTCTTTATCTCTGCGGCAGACAAACACACACATACACACACACACACACACACACAAACACACAAACACGCGAGCGCATACACTCTCTGATACCGGATACTCCCAGGAAAGTGGATTCGTTTATAACTGCTCACATGAAACAGTCACATTCCTCTACATATGCACACACACACGCACACACGCACACACACACACACACACACACACACACACACAGAAGCCACGGGGGGTGCTCTCCGTCATCTTTACTGTACACATTAACCACTGCTGTGTCAAAATATTCACTAACAGTGTCACACTGAACCTTCCGACTCCTCGTAAAACTCGCTGTGGGTCCAAAAGGCTCCACTCGACTGAAAGATACTAATAATGATCGTAACTTTTGTCCCGGGTGCGAGGTGGACCGGGGTTATACCAACAAAACCAGCACACAGAATCAATAATGCAAACACAAGCAGGCCTCACGGAGGCAGTTTTTCTGTAAACGACGTCACCGATTCAGCTATTCAGCCCAAGTATTGTCGGTTTCCCACAAGAACCTCATATTGCCAAATATTGATATCAGCTGCTAAATTGCACAAAGTGGTTTACAACTCGCCGGTCAAGCCAAACCGCTGAAAACACATTATGAAATGTCAAAATATGAGGGTCGCCTGCAGGCCTCAGGCTGAACAAGACAATGTGTCTCCAGAAAACCCGTCAATAACAATGAACAAACAGCCTCAGGAGCAGAAAACAACTGCCTTTGTCCCACTGTATCAGCAGCAGTGGAAGTGCTCCTATGTTTGCTTATACTCTCGATTAAAACTGACTTATTTCCTAATGGCCTCACACTCCTGTGAACCATGTGTTTGGCCTGAGCTCATATCAACGGTCTATTTGAACAGGGGCCGGCGAGCAGCGGGACATTCAGTTAATGTGTACTCATGAGCGAAGCCCGGGGAGGAACGTTTAAAAGCTGCAGAGAGACAGATTTCCAAAAAGACATTGAAGAGAACTGGGTGTGTGCCGTCTGCTGAAAGACAGCGAGAGATAGTTTCGGCCTGCGAAGGTGGAGGGGGGTCAAAATGAGAGCCGCGGGATAAGAGGGCAAAACTAAAACGGAAAATGATAGCATGAATAAAGAGAGAGAGAGAGAGAGAGAGAGAGAGAGAGAGAGAGAGAGAGAGAGAGAGAGAGAGCTGCCAATGAACTTCAGGAAAAATGGAAGAAAAAAGGGAGAGAAGAAAAGAGACCCCCTGTTTTAAGCCTGCCCGATTCCCTCTCGCTCTCTCCTTATATGGCAGTGTTGCGTGTGTGTGTGTCTGTGTGTGTGTGTGTGTGTGTGTGTGTGTGTGTGTGTGTGTGTGTGTGTGTGTGTGGTTGTGTGATACGGGCTCAGTCCCAGTGTTGCTCTCAGAGGGAGCGATTAGATCAGCAAACTCACACTGACTAAACTGAAACTAAAGGGTCCTTTTCTTGCCATTCGTAACACTGCCGTCGAGTTTTACATCTTTCCAAATGTCCTCGAACCATCAGCCAATCTGTGGCGCCTTTAAATGTCTACGGCGTTCAAAACACACTTGATAACAAGTACTTGAACATTAAAGTCTAATTTTCTAGGTCTTTTCTAAGTCTTGCTGCCAGAAAAAGATGGTTTTTATTCTCGGTCCTTTGGGGCGACAAATGATGAACTGTTTTGAGTCTGAGGTCATAATTCGAAAACATTTAAGATTCATTCTTTTCTTCTTCTTTTTTTTTTATCTTTGAGAGGCTGTAAAAAGGGTGGGGAGGAGGAGGAAGGGAGAGAAAAAGACAAGAGATTACATCACAGTCACAGCCTGTTTATGGCTACGGATCCTCAGAGGGGACAAAAATAACCCCTGGGATCTCAGCCTCAGAATGAAAGGAATCGTAAGAAGCCAGAATCAGCTCATTCTTTCTTTTCCTCTTTCTTAGACAACTCTCTCTCTCTCTTTCCCTTTTTATTCTTTATTTCATCGTTCCCTCCCTCCCTGTTGCACCGGTCCACTTCCCAGAATATTCTGGCCTCAGCCCAAATGGCTGGAATGCAGGAATCCAGGTAACACACACACACACACACACACACACACACACACACACACACACACACACACACACACACACACACACACACACACACACACAATACATCCATCCACACATACACTGTACAAGGAGGAATGTACCGTACATATAAATATACACATGTCAGTGCAGACATAAACCTTTAGTGAAATGTGTCCAAAAAATGTGCACCTCAGTATTTTGAGCACACTGTGGGATCAGCAGAGAGGACACTTTTAGATATAAAAACATGCAAGATATCAGTTTACAGCTAATGCGCACATTGTCTGGATCAATGAGTGATTATCTCTAGAAGTATGTTTAACCAACTAAACTATCTGTATACCTATAAGGGCTTTAACCGGAAATGGGTGGGACCAGGGCCAAACGTGGTACTTTTAACAGTACGGAGCAAATTCTGTCTGTACGGCCGAGTACTCTTACATGTTACCGATTAATTTAACGATTCGCGTGTTCACCTGTGCAACAACTCACAGTGAGTCAGTTAACTGTATTAACCTCGCTGCAGATTGGATTCTCTGTTAACAGTGTCAAGTGACGTTATTTAGTATTTGTTCAATGCATAACATATGCCGAATTTCTAAGGAAATTGTTGTACATTTTTGTTAATAACTAACTTGTACCAGACTTGTACTCAATTCTGTCCATCTGTTTGTCCCCTGACAATTCAAATAAAGTCTTTCATTCAAACAAGAAGATGATAAAAAAGAGGAAAGCTGCTTCATGCCATGCAGTTTTTTTTTTTGTTTTTTTTTTACAGAAAGCAAGAAGAAATTAGATAGAGGGCGCAGGCGATATGCTGCGTCTGTTTTGCTGCAAAGTTCAGTTTATATATAACACAGCAATTCATCTGTCAAGACCACAGTATCAGCCACAGCGTGTCAAATCAACAAATACTCAAAATTATGTGACAAAATGTTGTTTTTTTTTTCCTTTACACAGACTCAGGCACCAACGTCCTCCCCCTTCTCTCATGCCATCTTCCTCCCCTCGTCCCCTTATCTTGTCATTTTTCTTTCCCTCCCCATCATGTCGGTCCTATCTCCCATGGAGAGGCAGAGAAAGAGAGAGGGACAGAGTAGGGGGAGAAAAGTTTGTTTTTCCGGAGAGGACAACATTCCCAGGCTTGTACCATTCCTCTTCCTATTAATAGAGCGTGTACACACACACACACACACACACACACACACACACACACAAGCCAAACACAAGCTCTTCGATCACTGTAGTTACTGCGGAAACACAAGTCCCATATCATTATGTTGCAAACAAATACGGCTGATATGACATGATTCACGCTGAGCGCCGTCCAATAATCTCTTCTGCACTTCCCATTATCACTGTCACTCATTATCAGTACCAACTCGGGCCGCCCTCTCATTTATTTTGTGCATTTGGTGAACAACACTCGGGCAAAGACTCATAAAAAATCAGTCTGTCAGCCAGAAAACTCTTCCCCCCTCGTCTGCAGTTAACAAACTTTCTTGTTTCCCCTCCCTCACCAGCACCGCAGCCTGTCATTAGGAAGATAAGATGCTGTCATGTAAGTAGCTGTTTAAGTGTGTTTAGCTGCCACAGAGGTGAGGCAGAGGTGAGGAATGGGAGGTCAGAAGGTCCGGAGTCGACCCCGAAGACGGAGTTTTTTTAAAGCACCTGAGGCAGTTGTCAGATTGACGCTCTGTCTCTGTATGAGGAGTGTAATAGTAACAATCGAGAGTTAATGATCTCTAACAAATACAAATACATCAACTCAGTTGCTTGTTCCGCTCGCCGCCGTCCTGCCAGTGGAGAAATGTCGACCTCCGAATGTGACATCAAAATAGCGATTTTGATGCAATCGTTAAAAAAATGCCCGTAGCACTCTCAATGAAAATGAGTTTGAACTGAAAATGATAATACGGTAAATCGTGAAAGTGCCTCTTTCGTCGTAATTATGCTTTCACACAAAGGTTTGACTTGGGTATATTCACAAAAAAAGCCTAGGTTGCATTTTGGCGCGAGTTTCACTTTAATATGATGTCACTAAATTGTGCACAGCATGTTCTCCATCACTTTGCCTTCCGCAGTGTGTTTTGCACCAAAAGTCTTATGTGTTCGTATGATACCTGACACACTTTTACAATCAGACTCACAAGACAGGTCATGATCTACATTAAAGCTGTTTAAGATTAAGATTGTTGTAGGCTCGGTATAGTAACAACATCCTCGGTTAATCCTCGATCAACAATAAGTAAAGTAAAATGGCAAAATATTTAAACAGACTCTCTACAACAAGAGTTGACTATGAGATGCACAACAGGGGTTTGGTCTTCTCCATAACTACTGTTACCCAACTTATAATGAACTTATATGTGTCAAAAGTAATTTAATGGCATTATATAAGATTTCATTAAAATTTTTTTAAAAAAACCTCTTAACAGAACATGAAGAAAAAGCAGTTTAGATGTTATAATGTCTTTGCATTGTGTGGTGGAGATGTCTAATGAAGTAAGCATGCTAACCAGCTAGCCTTGGCCACAGCTCCATACACCCAATACAGCTCCAACACCTGCTAACTGCATTGCTAACTGAGCTACTTAGCAAACAGCAGTAAGCAGTTAAGTCTGGTGATATGTTACCCCCTATTATTTTGAAATTGGTCAATTCTTTCATATTGCACCTTTAAATGTACTTATATATAAAAAACACGAGTAAAAAATGCATCCATTGACACGCTTGTTTACAATGTCAACCCATTCCAGGGGAATTTTATTACATACACATTTAGACCCAAAAATGTAATTATTCACAGTGTTTTATCAATTTCCGATAAATTACGGGTATGACAAAAAAAACTAACCGCAGCTTCTTTCCCAACCATCCTTGTAGTGGCTGCGGATGATTCATTGTGTGTGAATGCATGTGTGGTGGGTTGGTGAGATCTTCTGTTAATCAACAATTGTTTGTATTTAGGTCTGCCACGCTTTGCAAGGCACACACAAACACACGCAAACACACGCATGCGCACACACACACACACACACACACACACACACACACACACACACACACAGAGTTGAGAGAGTCTTTTATGGCTGAAGGGCTGTTCACTCTGTCAATAAGATCCAGATGTGAGCTCTG
>CAEMYA010000018.1:5832156-5878649 GCA_903131615.1 Diplodus sargus | reverse complement strand
GGAATTTTATTACATACACATTTAGACCCAAAAATGTAGTTATTCACAGTGTTTTATCAATTTCCGATAAATTACGGGCATGCCAAAAAAAAACTAACCGCAGCTTCTTTCCCAACCATCCTTGTAGTGGCTGCGGATGATTCATTGTGTGTGAATACATGTGTGGTGGGTTGGTGAGATCTTCTGTTAATCAACAATTGTTTGTATTTAGGTCTGCTACGCTTTGCAAGGCACACACAAACACACACAAACACACGCATGCGCACACACACACACACACACACACACACACACACACACACACACACAGAGTTGAGAGAGTCTTTTATGGCTGAAGGGCTGTTCACTCTGTCAATAAGATCCAGATGTGAGCTCTGTGGGAGAGGGGATAAAAATAGAGCGAGAGAGGTGAGGGAGACAGAAAGAGGGAGGCGGAGACGGGGTCAGAGAGAAAGCACGAGAGACGGGACGGAGAAACAATGATCTCGGCGAGAGAAGTTGGTCGGAGGAGAACAGACGGACAGATGGGGTAAACAGAAAAAGGTGGGGAAGACGGGTAAACTTGGTTTGTTTCATATTGCACAAATGTTTCTTTCCCTTTTGCTCTTCTTTCAAACTGAGCCCCTCTGATGTCACCACATTCCTACGGCAAGATATACACACCCTTTTTCCACGGACGACAAAGAATACACATAGGGGCAACCATCATCTTTCTCAACGTGCAAAAAAGTCCACAGCTTCAACACAGTGTTAGCGGCTTTAAAAAGTTCTGGCGTTCTGAAGCAGCCGAGCTCCCACTGTGTCTTTTCTCTGTTTTTACTCTGACCAACACATTAAGAGAGATTCAGGATGCTAGCGTGTGTGTGTGTGTGTGTGTGTGTGTGTGTGTGTGCGTGCGTGTGTGCGTGCGTGCGTGCATGCGTGTGTGTGTGTGTGTGTGTGCTCGCTGGTCAAAAAATGCCTCCCCCAAACCCACTTCCTGCCCTGCCCTCTCAATGAAGACAATTATGGTTGCTGCGAGAAGGATAACACAGAAGGAATAGCTCCTTAAAAGGCAGCATCCATGTTGTTTTCACCTCGACACAGATTGCTCGAATTAAAAGCCAATACTGCCCACTGCTCAAATGTAAAGAACAGGTTTTTGTGTGTGCATGAAGGAGCACTAAAAACAGTACGGCAGCTCTGCTTGAACAGAAAGAGGACAGGGACATGATGGCTGCCACATGGCTCACGGGCTAATAACATGGTTTCCCACTGGGACAAACAGACTTTTCTTTTACATCAACCTGAATGGATGACTTCAAATGTACTTCATAAGACACTGAACCTCTAAGTTTTCAATTCGATTTTTCAAATCATCAATTCCTGATATATTCACGTTCAGAATCCCCACCCATCATACTAGCGAAAACAAAACAGGTTCTTCAAAGCAACCTGGTTGATTTCGTTCACCTGCCACAAACGAACGACTCTTTTCGCACCCAAAACCAAAGATTGTTTGCTGTGGGTGAACTCTTTTGGATAAGCCTCCTGCTAAATTAGAGCATGTCCAGCGGCTCTTGCATGTTCTTAAGATGCAGACCATTAAATTAGTAATAATAAAATGACAACAATTGTTGCCAGGAGTTGCTTCAAGAGAAGAATAACCTGCTGGCTGCAGGGATCCGCTCCTGCCATCAGACCTCAATAAACAGTTACTTCAAGGTCATTTTGAGAGTTATTCTTAGGAACTTGGCATCTCCTTATCACAAGTGTTTTGTTTGCTCAGCCTTCATTCACAACCTTGTAAGTTTTCAGTGAGACTTGTAGCTCACGTAAAGTGATCCACAGGATGGCCTGATTAATTTGAAATTAATGCAACAAAATGATGAGGCATGTTATGATAACTGTGTTAAAGGTGGTTGTTCTGCAGCTGTTGAACTATTCGGTTTGGACCACCAAAGTTTACCACAGGCATGTGTTTTGGTCCCCTAAATGGCAGAGGTCCTGCTGTTTTTATCAAACTGGAGATTAATATTTAGTCCTGGTCTGAGAGTTTTCGGGAAAATATCCGCCCTGGTGATGTTTAATGCTAATGGCTTCTCTGTGCGAAACCTGAAATCATCTCTCTTCTCCTTTCTCAATAACATTTCAGAACCACACAATCGAAATGCCAACTGGTGAATAAAATGTTTGAAGGGGGAAAAAGTCTCGGCCTGGATGAAAATAAGAAGCCTATTGAGGAGTGAAGAAGGACTACATTGTTTCAGGAGGGACAGACCCGATTACCCACAACCCCCTGGCTGTCACTGGGTGATGGGAGCTTTGTGTGAGCCTTTCAAACATACCTTTGGACACACACACACACACTCACACACAAACACACGCACATGCCTACAATCTCCTCATAAATGGCAGTCATCATCATTAACCATCATCACTGCCACAATGATTACTGCTGTTATATTTGGCTAAAATGTCCACACTGCCGGTTGAATGTGAGAGAGACAGCCAAAGGACAGCAGGTCAGCACACACATATACACACACTAGTTTCAGTTTTGTAGTCGAACAGAGATCAGCTACTAAGGCAGAGACTGAGCCTGGTGTCACTGGAAACGTTTTGTTGGTTATAGTTCAAGTATTTCAATCTTACAGCAGTATTCATGTCAAAATCGGGGACCAAAACCAGAGACTGTATTAACTGAAGTGATGCCAATGTGTACGTGCATTAGACCTGCAGTCTATGTCCAACAGGGGGCGCCTGCAAAAATACATCTGATGGTATGTAAGCTAATGAGAAAATAATAATAATAAAAGGCTTCCTGTTTCAGATCGTTTCATTTTAACAGTTTTGGAGCCTGATGTGCTGAAGTCAGAAAAAATACACATAATTTAGGTTTTTTTTTTCTTCATCTTGATTAATAATAATAATTTGGCTTTTTGAGGAATTTAAAGCAACATGATTTCTACATGTGGTCTCAGCAAGAGATGAATAACGATACCACTCTCATGTCTGTGAAATATAAAAGGCTACAGCCAGCAGCCGGTTAGCTTATTTTAGCATGAGGCTAGCTTGGTTCTCTCCAAATGGTAACACAATCCACATACAGAAACAGCACCCTTAAAACTCACTGAGTTACTGACATATTAAAAGATGTTTGTTTAAGCCACACAAAGTCTAAACGTGTGAAACCCTCAAATAACAAGTAAGAAATAAATTATCAGATCTTTAGTTTGCTCTCGCTCACAGTGACACCTTTGTGCTCTTGACCACATGCAAACAATACACAGCAATAGCAGAGAAACACAGGGGACTGGTATGTGTGACATTATGACTCAAGTGAATTTTAATAGCTTCTTATCACGAAAAACAAATTTTTTCTCAGTCACTGAAACCCACAGTTTAGTTCCCATACACGCTGATTAAACACTAAAACGTGTTACATAAATGTTTATACATCGGACCGTTCACTAATCTTCGCTCTTTAACTGTGAAATAAAGTTTTCAAATGAATGAATCCAAGATCTACACAGCCTTTTGCTCAGTGTTGAGAGAGACCGACCGACTGCGTTTGTATGAGACTTTGAAATCCTCATCTATTAGCGAGCTACAGCACAGACAAGATGAGTAGCGACGGGAAAGGGGAAGAGTCAGGTGATTATTTGGAATCAAAGTTGTTGAAACACACACTCACAGTACCCCCATGCCTCCGTCTATTTCAGTCTCTCTCTCATTCACTCTAACACACACGAGCACACGTCCGAGTCTTCTCGGTTGAGGTAAGGTCAACATATTTTCAGACTGACTCATAGTTTTTGTGAAAACTCATCTCGGGACAAAATGTTTTTCTTAAGTACAAAGGTTGGCAGCAGCGGCAGGAGAGATCGAGCCTGTCGACGCTCACCTGCGACGGGACAGGGAGAGGAAATGGGTCACCCTTTTGGACTTCTTGGAATTTAAAAACTAAGTTTAGTAAATACTTAAAATAGAGTGATGCATTGCTGATGGGATGCATAATACATAATGTTTATTAAAGGAAATGTGGGGCTCAATTATTACATCCACTGATTTAATCAGGTCAGACACAATATATACAATAATAAATAATAACAATAAATAATTACATCTGTGTCATGAACACAAGACCTATAAAGGCTCATAGTGATTATGAGTAACATGGATATTAACACTAATCATAAGCAGTTCATGAATCCAAGAATAGTCAGTGCCAAAGTGGTGCAATGTGGCGCACTTGCACAAGTAAGCCCGGAACTATCAAATATTAAATTCTCTTCATTTGAACTTTTGTTGATCTCAGTACTGCAAGCAATCTGCTTAATTAAGGATATTCCCCAGAACTACCCACAGACTGGGGACACAAATGTATTAGTCTTGGAGATGAGTGCAGGGAAAGAGGACCACCCGTGGCAGGCTGCGTAAACAAAACACGCAGTAAATGGGACGCATGTGAAAAGTACACAGCATGCATTACTGCTGACCAACAAATTACAGGTGAGGTGTAGTCGGGAGTGGCGAACAAAGCTGTACAAATATCCTCTCTAGTCTGGCCCGAGAGGCTGTGCAGCGATCAAAGCATGTGTCACATCACCTCGAGCTCAAAACATCTAATTTGCCTGCATGAACACACCAATTAAAGCTTTCCTAGTAGCATACTGCTACCTGTAAAGTACTATTCTTATCTTGTTTTATTCTGTCGCTACTTCTAATGCTGACTATGCACTTTTTACACTTTTTTTTACTTACTGACACACAACAAGAAACAAAAGTAAGTTGTGATGATCTCGATGGTAAAATAAACTACTACATTTTAGGTGCACCAATGAAAATGTTTAGTTTGTCGTGTAACCCTGCCGAAAAAACCGACAAACCCACCACCCAACAAACAAGCAAACAAAGCGTTGGATCAAGTGTTTCTATAGAATATTCTACTTTCAGACCAATGTATTGTTTTCTCTTGCCCTCTGATTATCCTGTGAATAGTTTGACAAAACTGGAAACTCATGACAACAAATGTCATCAGCAAAACACAATCCGAGTCATGAGGCGTGCGTAAAACTGAGTGTGCTCTCCAGCGATGTCGTCTGTGGGTGATGCGATGACACCGTGGGGGTGCGCGATGATGAAATCCACATGATAGAGCTGACGTGACGGATGAGCTATTACAATGACAGCCTGGCTAAACATTACAAGACTTATGTAACCTCTGAGTCAGCAGCTAACGATGCGCGCTCGCGCTCACACACACACACTATACATACACATACAATGAAACATGTTTTAACTACAATGGTCTTTTTTGGTTATTTTTAAAGTTTTAATCAAACTAAAACAACTCCTACTTGACGAAACAACAGTTACTATTATTACTTCATCAGTGGATGAGAAAAAATATCAGGCAGAGAATAAAACACGCGCACAAACACACACACACACACACACACACACACACAGGACCAACACCACCTGCCTGTGAGGCTGCTTTGGCCTTCGCAGCTCCTGTCCGTCTCTTCCAATCATCCTCCTCCTCTCCCTGCGCCTTAATCCGAGATCCCACGAGCCACTCGGGAACGACGCTCCGACACTTCCAGCTTCTCCCATTCCCATTCTGTCGCGCGTTTCTCAACTGGCAGCTAGAGCATGATCCAAACCGGCGAATTGATGCCATATGGCAGAAGAAGGAGAGGGTGAGAGGAAGACGAGGACAAAAACGGAGAAGGGAGGAAGAAGCGGAGTGTTTCTACTGTCATGATTCTCTGGGTGACATAAGACGAGTGAGAGAATAGGACCCAACGGCCCAGTCAGCCCACATATAGACCAAGGCCCGGGCCCTGTATAGGAGTGTGTGTGTGTGTGTGTGTGTGTGTGTGTGTGTGTGTGTGTGTGTGTGTGTGTGTGTGTGTGTGTGTGTGTCCGACCACGCTGTAAACTATGCTATGCTACACGTTGCACGGGTGACACAGTTGTGCCATTGTGCCAGCCGCTGCGGAAGACGCAGGCAAACACGTCCCTGACAGTCAATCACAGACAGATATGCGCATACCCAAACACATACTGGCATATTAATGCATATAAATGCGTGACAGCATAATAACTGGCTGTCCACTTTCTCTGCTCTCTGAGTGTGTCCGTGACAGTGTTATGACATCTGACCGTTACTATTTGATAAACTATTGTTCTTTTGTTCTCAAAAACCCAACAGCTGTGGATATTTAATACAGTGTTCACATACTGCATATGTGAACACTGTATTAACAATATGTAGAGTCGAGTACACAGTCGTCACACAGTGACCAGCTAACTGGATGACAAAGTGAGCTTTGATAATGAATTGTTGCTTGGTCGAAGAAGTTCAAGCACTGGAACGAGTTGTACCCAAATTCAGGGAGGGCTTTGGCTCTCGCTTCGTTTTACAAGCAGACTCCTGCTGTGTCCACAGTAATTCCCTGAGTCACACAATCACTATTCACAATATCACAAACACTCAATCGTTCGCTCTAAAATGAGCAACAAATCGAGGATTTGGGGACTTTTGAATCATCATAATTTTGCACCTTCACTGGCAGGTCACATTGCTGCAGTATATTGTTCTTTCATCTAGTAGCGCCCAAACTTTTTCTTTGAAGGGCCAAAAAGGAATCTTAACGGTGGGCCACGGGCCAAAGGAAACATCTAGTGAACATTTTTATAAGTATTTCTTTTGCTATACACATTTGGCAGGCCAAATTGAACCTTATGTCGGGCCAACTTTGGCCCACGGGCCCCATTTTTTGGGCAGCCTTGATTTAGGGCAAAGCAATGCAATATTTTAGTTTTTTTCATTAATGCTAGGTAATAAATATCATGGGTCGACCGATGACTGGCCTGGCTGATCATCGGGGCCAACATTTTTCTCTATCTGTGATTTTTCTGTCAGATTGCAGATTAAGCTTTTCATGGTCCACAAATTCAACCTGTCAGAGGTGAGCAAAACAAATTGTTATTCTTCTTATCTGGAAAGATTTTTGCACAGTTAGACCAGCTTCAGTGGTGAGCAGCTATCTGCTAGCTTGTTAGCTGGGAAGACAGTTAACAAGTGCAAAATTGTGTCTCCAGCGGCTTTGCTAGCCCTAGCCTTGCTGCTCACATCAAGTGGTATCAACTCTTGGCAATTACCTGAGACTCCAACTCCTCTGATGACAACAAAAGTCAAAAAAGCTTGAGTGTCTCTAATCTCTCTCCAGTCTTGAATATGATTTTGAACTCACCCTTGAGGACACAGTGGAGCTCATTAACGCCGATTCATTAGCTAGCTTACACGCTACAAATCCAATGCTGCTGCCTGCTGCTCGTCTTTGTTAACACAGGCCAATGTTGTCACCGACTGGGGACTGAATGAGCAGTGACCTGACAGCTCAGAGACAACAGTAATTAGTCCATTTGTTTATCACTGTTTTGTTAGCTAGCAGCATATCCTACCGGCCACAGTCATTAGCACGCTGTCAAAATCCATAGGAGCTTTAGCTTATGGATGCTAACACAATAATGATGGTACCTTTCGCTGACACTCAATAGTCAGCTAGATAGTTTCTACTGTGGGTTTAGCTGCAGAAGCCACTTTGAGCCTGAGGTGACATCTACAGGTTACCCATTTGTTTTCCTAAATAGTCCAAAATCCCCCCAAAATACTATTATTTAAAACACTGGCAAAAACCAAATCTTTATATTTAATAGGCAGAAGCCAAGGTCTTAAATGATAACTTAATACTTTTACTCCTCTATATTTATTTGATAACATTAGTTACTAGTTACTTTGCAGATAGCATGCTGCATCAGAGCCAACAAAGTATATTTTTAAATTAATTTTATCAGCAATCCGATTGTTTAAAAGGAGATAATCAGAAAATGATGACTATAGGATGCAATACACAGCCAGGCGGGTCATTGGTCGGTACATTTATTGTCTGAAGATTACTTTTGATTGACTTAGTACTTCTAATATCTAATATTGTGGCATTTTCAACCGTATCTGTTTTTCCTTTTTGAAGGCATCAATTAGCGGCAGCTGTAATGGGATCTTTGGTGCCAACGCTGCAGCCCTGCATTAAGTGAATCATCAACAAACTGAGAAACGGTGATTCTCACATCAGACGTCTCTGTGGCCACGTGGGCTGCAGATGTTTGGATCAGACAGAAAACTACTGGGAAGACTAACATGCCAGAGAGGTTACTGTACCATACTGTAGATCTATGGCACACACACAAACAATCTTTAACAGTAGCCCCATTTTCAAAGTAGAGAAAGTAACCATTATTCATATCTATTATTTACGTCACTTGTAAACACACACACACACACACATGCACACACTTTAGCACACACACACACTTTAGTATGTAGAAATCTGCCTGTGCAAACAAAAAAAGCTGAAATAGCAGCTCTGCTAGAAAGTGCTGTTTCAGAGGAGGCTTTCCTTACATAAGCAAACTGCTCTGTAATTACACTGGGTGGATCCACGCAGACTGTTAGAGGAGAGAGCTAGAAAGAGACAGTCGGGGGGGGGAGCGGCTGGGGCGAGAAACGAAAGAAGAAAGAAAAAGAAGAACAGTCGCGGTTCACAGGTTTAAACTGTCACCACTTTTCACTGGTGAGCTACTGCGAAAGTAAAAGAACATCCAGTGGTGACAATCCTTAAAAGAGACAGTTTGAGATTTTCAAAGCGTATCGCGACCGTCATAAACCAAAGCGCGGCGACATCCAGAACTGTTTTCCCACAGTTTTCTTTTCCCACTGTGAGAAACCAGATGGAGCCTCGAGTTGTGATTTGTTTGCAGTGACGCAAATCTTGAGTTTGAGTTTCCGTGCATTTCTTTTTAAGCGCTCACAAGCTCCCTTCAGAATGCTACATGCTCCATGTGTTCAGGCCAAACGTGGTCCACAAAGGAAGTCACACACCTGAGTGTTAGCTCGCTTTCCCAGAGATACACTGCAAGATTGATATAAGTATCTGTGTGCCTGGTGGCCGGAGACAGCAGCCTGTTAACGTAGCTTAGCACAAAGATTGACAGCAGGGGATCAACAGTCAGCCTGGTTCTGTGCAAAAGGAACAAACTCGATCTACCATCATTTCTAAATCTCAAGAATTGACACCATTTCTTATTTGTTTTAAAAAGTGTAAAAAAAGCTCAATTTTGACATTTTACAGGTTTATGTGCCAGACAATTTTTCTTGACCAGAGCCAGCTGCCAGGGAACTAGCAGATACTAGCTGAGGTTTCTGCACAAAACTCCCCATAAAACCATGTTTTTGACCTTCTATTATTCTTAGTGGTTTATTGCTTGTTTGTCTGGGTTTGTTTTCCTGAGTTGGGGTTGTAGGTATATTTTGTTATGTAATGATTTTAACTGTACGAAAGTAAACAAAACAAAAAAAAAACATGCACTGGACTCATAAGCACATAGTTGTGTGGAAGATAATGAAGGAAATGTTGCAAATAAGCATTTAAGGATTAAGTATCTGTCTTGGACGGCAACACGACTTGGACAAACAACACACACAGAGCTTCAGTAAAACTGACAATCTGTTTAGTCTTTGATGGAATGTAATTCAATTCAAAGCTTTATTGGCATCAAATTTTCAAGAAACATTATTGGCAAGCAGCAAAGTATAATGTATCCACAAGTTTGGCCAGTGCACAATCAGAGCAATATGAATGCTACAACAGAGAACCAAGTGCTACTCAGGTCTTGCAGAGACAGAGCTTAAGCTTTAAGAGGTGAAGGTGACGGAGATAAAGATGGGCTGGCAGAGGGAAAAGCGTGTGCGGCCCGGAAACCACTGGACTCTTCCTCAGCGGGGAGCTTTTGATTTCCGCTGTGAACCACAAACAACCTTATATACACACACTTGTCCACGGTTAGTTATCTCTAAAAATCACTTCGGCATCTCTTAAAAAACGGCCTCTTAAATCATTCTCCCCCACGCGCTCTAACTCAGAGGAACACAAAACATTTTTGTTGTGCCTGTCCCAAAAGCAATACACCAAGCTTAGGGGGAAAAGAGACAGGCAAAACATTTTGCTAGTGCGGGCCTGAGGAGAGGACAAGATGGCTGAAGGACCGGGAACTGAGCAAACATTTAGAAAATAAATCAGTACAGTCATCAATCCTTACAGGTAGAAGCCTTGAGGTGCAGCTTTCTACCTGCGCTGGCAAACTTTAATGTCTACCATCAGAGGCTGCCTATGTGTCAGCGAAACCACAGATCTGCAGTGTGGCCTTTTGATCTCCTGATTCATCCCACCTCTTCCTTCTCATCTGCTGAGTCACAGACACCTCCAACCAGAACAAAACACATCCTCATCCTTTCATCTCTGCTTCACCTTTACCTCGCTCAGCACCCCTCACTTTTTTTTGACTTGCTAAACCTAGGCTTGACCTTTGGAGGTTAAAAAAAAAGGACCCCGGCATCTACAGTACGTCCTTTATGTGTGTGCGTAACATGGCCTTTGACTTTGCTTTTAAGTCTGCTTTCAAAGGAGCAGCTCATTGGATAAGCTGCTTCCTCTCCATTGATAACAATGTCAAAAGGTTTGATGGTGCACCTTTCACCACAGACCACCCAAGTGATCATTTTACATTTTTTGATGGCTAAACTTGTATCGTGGCTGCCAAATCGAAAGTCGGGTGTAAATCCCTTCGTTTTCCACGCTGGTGTGGTCCCAACAATGTGTCAGATGAACCGTCAGACAAAAATGACTTGATTCTGCTATTGTTGTGTTTGTTTAACAGTGAACGCCTGACAACATCCATATCATAAAGAGCAAAAAGAACGTTTTTATCCTCTTTTATTATTTTAACTGAAACCTTTGAGCCAAGAGCGAAAACCAGTTCGCCGCTATACATCTTTACCTTTTACTGTTCCTCTCCAGCAACATGGGAGTGAAAGGAAAAAAAAGAGCAGGCAGAGGGAAAGTATTTGATTCCACGTGGGTGGCCTGATAAAACAAAGTCAGTCATAAATCTGAAGCTATAAACACTGAGCTTTTAGACCTAATCCATGCAGAGCAGAGCGCAAACCAATCTTTCTTTCCGTCTGGCTGTCTATTTCCCTCCGTCTTTCTCCCATTAGCATTTCTGCAAGGATCCCCTTTAACGATCCTCCGGCCTCATCAATAGGATGAAAGATGATATATGGACTAAGGAATTTCAAGGGTATGCAGTTCTTCCATGGCTGCCTGTATTAAGACAGACATAGACTAATTCATTTGAAAAGTTAGTCTTGTTTTATATAGAGAGATTATTTTATATTCCAACTGGTAAAATGCCAAAACAAAAGTATTGTTTCAGTGCCTCCATTAAAACCTGAATCCTACCATATCAAAATAAGGTCACGAATGCATAACTCACTCTTTTAGGAAGTTGAGGACTGTTATGCAACAAGAGGAGAAGGAAAGATGGGCCACATTCCTGCTGCCTGCTAAAGTGAAAACTACTCAGTCAGTACAGGAAACACACACACACACACACACACACACACACACACACACTCAATCAAGAGGAATCATTATGATTATCATTCAATCACTATTTGTTTGAACATGTCTGTTCAGCTGCGCGAACAAAACGGATGTTCTGTATAAGAAATACAGCCAGACTGTTATATTGGTTGGTTGATTCGGAAATGTTTAGGTTTTGGGTTTTTTTTAGAATTGAAATGGGATTGGGAGCATGAATAATTATCAAATCCTCAGTAAGTTCACGGTTTCAGCACACTGGTGTCAAGTGAATTTGTGTGAGAGGAATGATACATTATCATCCCGTCCCTCAACATCCCCAAAGGTCAAGTATCAGTCGGGCTGTAATGAGAGATGTTAATTTAAACAAATTGGGGGTTACCTATTTAACACATTTAGTGAGGAAAGAGAGCACAAAAAGATGTATCGAGCCAGCTCTGCTTTCTTTTGTATGTATAATCTTTGGTTTTGAATACTTTAGCAAATCACCACATTTGTACGTATGACCCACCTCCAGCCTTTTTTTCTACTGTCCTCTCTCATTCCCTCACTCCCCCCTCTCCTCCATCATTGTTTCATTCTTCAGCTCTCCCTCTATTCTATTTTGATCCTCTACGTTTTCTTTCTTAGCCAGCAAGTGTTCCCTTCCAACTCCCTTCTTTTTTTTTTGTCTCTGTCTTTCTTTCCCTCTCTTACCTGACATTTGGCCGGGCAGCCTGCCTCGCACCAAGACAAACGTTATGACCTCACTTCACTGCAATGTTCCAAAGACACGGAGGGAGACAGCAAAGGAAAGAATAAGATAACATGCGGAGGAATGCTGGAGAATTAGTGTTAAAAAAGACAAACGGCGATAGGCTGAAAGTAAGCTGAAAATGCAGGATAGTGATACAGTATTTTGGACTTAGATAATGGACTTTGAATGACCTAGTGTCTGGATTAATAACGGAGAAGAACATGTGAAAAGGCACAGAGGAATAGTGAAGAAAAGTGAATGAGAAACATAAATAAAGATGACATTAATGAATGATTTTAATGCTATAAAGCGGGCACTCTGCTGCGGTGAAATGAGCCGCACTCAAGTCTCCAGAAAAGGAAAAGGCTGTCTTCTTACATCCCTCTATCACCTCCTTTCTTTGTTTCTTTTTTCCTTCGTTGCTTTCTCAGAACTTGTCTGTACTCCATGTTAGCTTGGCACAATTGTCATTACATTCAGTCCAAATCACTCACACACACACACACACACACACACACACACACACACACACACACACACACACACACACACACACACACACACACACACACACACACTGCACACTAGAGCTGTGTGGCAGCGCTCTAAACACAGCGTGTTGGCAAAACTCAAGGCTCCAAAAGTTCGAACAAGCCATTGATAAATGCCAGACAAACACAAATACAGAAAGACGAAAAAAGAGGAAAGCAGTTCGTAATGCACACACAGGGCAAGTCACTTATTACAATGGAGTGCGCACACACGCACACACACACGCCAGCCGGTAGCGCTGAACATCATCAAACACTTCAGTAACCACAACAACTTCCTATTTCCCTAAGCCTATTTCCTCCCTCGTGAAGTCACTCGCTAGCTACTGCTAATGTTGCTACAGCAACAAGTAAGGACAATGGGCAAGGAAAGAAAACAGTCAACGGTGAATGAAGGCCAGGGCAAAAGATGTCAATAATATCAACAGGCAGCAAAGGAGCTTTGTGAGAGAAGGTCAAAGTCAAGGAGGGGAAAGCAAAACAAGGAAACTTTGGGGGGGGGAGCACCCATGGCTGCGTGATAACTTTGACTTTAGGGAACAAGCCTCCCGGAGAGACAGTGCATGTGCGCATTACAAGTTAAATGCATGGCACTGAATGACAGAGTTCACATAAAGGAACAAAGACAGACACATTTACATGTACTTGCCACTGCTCTGTTTCAAGACCGACCTAATGAGTGGCTACTGGTAAACTTTAGAGAGCGTGCGCCATATCTGTTTTTAGATTTTTACATACATTTAGGTTCACCGCACAATGCTAAGGTTTTTGTCACATAAGAAAAACATGGATTTATTGTCAATTTATCATGATATTCTATATTCTATATCATATCATGATACTGATTTTTGCACTCAGTTAACCTTTAGAATTGCTATGACACAACAAGCCAGAAGTCTCCCGATGTTTAGACACTGCTGAGTAAATGCAGCATCGCAGACACCACACACCCAATCTATGTTTGGGCAAACTGTTTATTTCATCCCCTCTCAATGGCTCTATAATTCTGGCATGGAGACAATTGAAATTGGATGAAACAAATAAATGAAAACAGAAACACACACTCAGCGGGTCTTGGTCTACTGCTTAATGCCCTTTGTCTGAGACTTGTTTAATCAAACCAATAACATCCTCTGATGTTTGTTTAACAGTGCTCAGCCTTTAATGGCTTCTGTATGGTAGCACTGCACCCAAATGCACTCTGAAAATAACCACGAGTCCCGATTCACAGCACAAGCACACACACACGTGCATCTCTGAAAGCAGAAGAACAAGCTCAGTGTATGAGAAAACTTTGTGTGCTGTTTTAACTGGTAATAACTCAAAAGCCATCTGTCTTCCATCATTAAAGTTTAAACATATTTGAAGACACCTGAAAAAGGCAAATCACTGACATTCTCTCACTCGTTCACTGAAACCAAGCCACACACACACACTCATACATGGCACTGATTTTTTTTTTTTTTTTTAATAAATCAAAAAATCTGGACTCACCACTCTGGGCTTTGTCCTCTGAGGGGGAGCCGTGGATGTACTGTCCTCTGTGCTCTTCTTCTGTGGTCCAGCTTCTGTAATTCCACTGGTGCAGGTCTCGCTGGGCCCCTCTGAAGCCGACACTGAGGCTCCATCCCTGGCCGCTGGAAGAGGCCCCGAGCCCTCAGCAGTGCCCAGTTCCAGAATATATTTCTGGGTTACATCCTCCAAAGAAGGGGCCTCATCTCCTGGAGACTTACTTAAAGTTGGAGGCTCCGCAGTGGGTTGGACTGTGAGGCAGTCGGCTTCCTTCAGTGGCTGGAGGTGTGGAGGTGGAGAAATGGGGATAAAGGTGGTAGGCTCGCTGGCATGGCGAACATGCTTCGCTCTGTTTTTAGGTTTGGATTGCAGTGGGGGAGGAGGGAGTGGAGGGGTGAGATCAGTTTGGTTGTCCTCTGGACACAGTTCTTGGGGCTCAAATGGGTCCTCATGAGTGAAGAACTGAGCAAGTCGATTTGGACGCTTTCTGCAAGGCCGACGAATCATTCTCGGGGACAGAACCCCAGCTAGCTTTAGGTCAAAGTTCAACTTCTGGATCTCTTTCTCTTCTACATCATGGTCTATTACATCATCATCTTCATCATCGTGGGTATCAAAGTGAGGGGTACATTCTGACTGGGAACGAATCTTCTTGACTTTGCTGTTTGCGTGGTGAATTGACTGTGTCTGCAATACATGTTTGGGCTTAACTTCTGGCTCCCACAGTTCCTCTCTCTGCTCACTCAGGATTGGCTCACTGCTGGAGGGTGGGATCTGGCCAGGTTGATCCAGTTCAATAATTGGCTGAGTGCTGCCAGCCTGGCCTTTGAAATGAGGGTCATTCTGGGAAAGTAAAGGGGCATCGCTACGGCGACTGGGGTCACTGAATGACTTCTTCTTCGGAGCTTTGCCATTGCCATGGTCATCTGCCATCAGTCTGTCCAGTGCACCTGGCTCAGCTATGATGCTCCTGATCACCCCACTGTAATCTTGAACTCCATCATCACGAAGCCCGCTGTCACTGTACACTGACAAGTCACTGGCCACACTGCCTTTGTCCTCTGACATGTTGGTTACAGAAGTGCTCTCTGCAACTCCCCCTCCTCCTCCTTTGACTGATAGAGATCCTAACAGGTTACTGTCCACAGAGGAAAAATTGTTATTCCCTTCCTCTGTCACAGAACAGCGTCGCTGAGGCATTGGGTCACTGAGAGAGCGGTAGACTGTGGACTCCCCATTTCCAACAGCTGCTATTGTTGACTCTGCATTACTGCCATTACTGGAATCAGAGCCTGTGTTGTTGTTACCAGAAGGGGAGAACTTGCGCCTACGACGAATCGCACTTGGGGTCGCAGGGGTTTCAAGTCCTCCTCCTCCTGCAGTGCCTGCTGACCTCTGCGATACGGCACTGTTGGTGTTGATCTCCTCACTGGTTGCGTTGACATTGTTGAAACCAGCAGTGGTCCTCATCTCCATGATGATACTGTCACTCTCAGCCATACGGGCAGGAAGAGGCAAGGAGGGAGGTATGCCAACTTCATTCAGACGGTAAGTACAATTCTCCGTCTCTACCCTATCCTGCTTAAAGCCTTCTGCCTCATGGAGAGCCGACTGCTTCCATACGGTGACAGGCTGCCCTAGCACATCCCTCGCAATTCGTGACCCTAAATTAACCCCTGCCGACCCAAAGAATGACCTCTCGGAGGGGTCACTGGGGCCCATCTCTGGCTCTGTTACAATCCCTTCATCTGTTAAACTAGACTCGTGGCCTGAAAGTTCATCCACAGAGCGATCGTAGAACATGCTTTCCTCAGAGTCACCCTTCAGTAAGGCTCTCTCCGTCTCTCTGCTCTGTCTCTTTGCCTTCTCCCTGTACTCTGTGCCGCTGCTGTTTAGCTTCTCCAGCTGCATACTTTGTCCATCCCTCTCGCTCCTCTCCCTCTCCCTGTTCTCTCTCTCCCTCTCATGTTTATCACTGTCTTTTGTGTTTCTAAACTCAGCCTCTTGATCTGTCCTTGCCTCATCCTTAACGCTCACTCCGGCTTTCTCCCTCTCCTCGTTTGTTTTCTTGGCCTGAAAACATTCATCCTCCAAATCATTACCAGTCCTCCTTAGATCTACATCATCATCATCTTCCCTAGTACTCATCTGGCAGATATCTCGAATGACCTGCCTGGCTTCCTGCACATACCTCTCCTGCAATGGCCGAATAACTTCTAAATCATCATTGTCATCATCATCAAATCCATAATCCCTCATTCTTTGTCCTCTAGCCACTCTAAAATCACCACTATCACTTTCTACTTCCCTATCTGACACAGACAACCTCCCTCCATCCCTTTCTCCGTCTAAGTCAAGCTGCTGCTCAGAGGAGCTTCTCTTTGTGGTGCCACCTGTCAAGTAGCATCTTACGGCTGTGGTGGGTTTGTCTGAGTAAGTGAAGGACTTTGCGCGTCTCAGAGTGGCGGTCAGGTCTTTCAGTGATGGGCGGCGACCAGAAGGTAAAAGGGTCCCGCCGTGAGTCCGTGAGCCCATTCTGTACACTGATGAACCCTCCACAACACCTGATTTGTCTCCACTTGTTTTCCGCACCTTGAGCTCTGACAAGTCAGATTTCAGAAAACTTAAGAGTGACATTGTTTCTGAGGTGATATCGGGGTTGGACATGGATATTCGGCTTTTATCATTATCATCTACCGCACCTGTAGTCCTCCTTGCCATAGTCTCACCACCCCTAATGCCTGAGGATACCCCTCCTTCTCTGGCCAGCACACTAGGTAAGGGGGTGACTGTAGGTGCAATCTTGGGGCGTACCCGCAAAGGTGTTCGGGAGACGTTATCCCCGTGGCCAAAGCTTGGGGAGCGGTACATGGTGAAATTCCCATGGTAAGTTTTACTCAGCACGGATGAGGATGCAGTTCTAATGTTTGTTGCATGTTTGGCGCCACCAGCCTGGTCCTCCTCCTTCAGCGTCTCGGTGCTGGAGTACCGGCTGCTGCATCGCGAACCTCCAGGACTGGAAACAAATGGGGGGATATTGACCTTTGACACTCGTGATACACCAGGAAGTGTTGTGGATGTCACAGGTGAGGTGATGCGCTCCCATTGCTGCACCCTGGCTCTGTTACTACGGCTGCTGGGTTCTCTAGCCGAGTGGCTCCGAGATATTGATCCCGCACATTCTCCTCTGGCGTTTTGCTGGTGGTGCCTCTCTAAGTGCTCCATTGTCAAGGCTGTATCACTGTCACTGTCTTCTGATTCGCCATCATGATCGTCGTAATCATCACGGCCTGTTGCGAGAGCAGCTCCACTGGCCTTCTTCTTCTTTCTCAGCGAACGGCGGCGAACTGCCTCTCGACTGTGGGGTCCTAAAGAACCAGGGCTGTCCTCCTCACTGCCTGAAGACCTGCCAATGCCCTTAACACCCCACCAGCCATTTTTATTGCGGGATAAATAGCTGCTTCCTCGCTCTGGGGTCCCCCTTTCCCCTGCTCTGGAAGGAGCAGGGCCGGAAGGAACACTCCAACCCCCTCCTCCACCTCCTCTTCTTCTCCTGGTGTGCTCCTCCTCTTCGTCCCCAGAGCTGAACCTCCAGTGGGAGCTAAGGGAAGAGGCAACTCTTACTGGGGCTCTTAGCTCAGTGGAGGGAGCTACAGTAGAGAAGGAGGAGGTAATGGCTTTATCTGGAGCTGGAGCAGATGAGGGGGAGGAGGTGGTGGGGGCTGGCCCTCTAGAGGAGCTATGTGAGGAATGTAAACTATCCCTGGGCAGCCCGACCCCCTGTCTATCCCTTCTCTCCCTCACTGTCGACTGCGGGAGAGAGGAGGAGCAGGAGGAGGTGTCTAAGCTCTCCGGTCGACTCCAAGACGAAGTAGCAGGGGGTTGAAGGTCAGAGCTGGGGTCAGATGTCAACCCTGTTGTCCTGGGGGTCTTATGGATCACCTCTGTGTCAGTGCTGGATCTGTGAGATCTGTATAGAGATGGGTTAATCCCCGTGCAACCGCGACTACTACTGCTGCGGCTTTGAAAAGTACTTCTGCCAGGAACCTTGTTGTTATTAGAGCTATGCGTCTCTATGACTGCCTCCTCATCGTTAGAGTACTGCTGTTGGTCAGCTTTGGAACAAAAGTCCATACCGTGAAAAAAAGTCTCATTAGCAGCACTGCTTCCTCTGCCTTGTGCTCCCACTGCATTAGCAGAGCCGCAAGGTGAGAGCCTGTCACTTCTATCCAGGAGAGGAGCACTCTCGTTGGGGCTGAGCTCCTGTTGATGGGCTCCACCGGCCACTTTTAAATCCTCACAGGTGTCAGTCTTGTGCTCCTCCCTAGCTTTGCTTTGCCTCTCATCAAAAAGCTGTCTAATTTTGGTGACACTGGGCCACTTGTCAGAGTGCAGGGGACTAAAGGGAATGTTGTGTGTGGAGAGATAACTTCTGTGAGATTTACAGGGTGGAGGAACCCATCTACTTGTAACATCCTCCTCCTCATCTGTAGTCAGAGTCTTCCTGGGGTCAGAGGGACATGCATTGATCTGTGAATAATCTCTCTTACCAGAGCTGCTGCCGCTGCTGTCGGCGGCGGCTGATAAACGTGTAAAAATCCTCTTCTCTCCTCTCTTCTCCGAGTCCGAGCCTGACACAGAGTCGGTGCCAGAGTGAAACTTCTGAAGTTTGTTGTCTGTCTGAGGCTCCGCAGTCGGAGTATCACTGTCCTGAAAATATCCAACACCACCGCTGTCCTCGTGGAGAGATTTACGAAGCGGGGACCCGTCTCTCCTGGAGCCCCTGGCCCGGGGAAGAGTGCTGCTCCCCCGCGTCACCGCTGCGCCGTCTCCCGGTGAGACTCTGTGCGTCCCAGCCGCTCCGCCGCCGCTGCTGCTAAACTTCTCAGTGAGCTGGCGGATGGATGGAGAAATAGAGGAGAGAGGAGTGGAGGAGCCTCTCTTTGAATCTGCGGTTGGGAGGCCGGCGGTGGCGGTGGCAGAGATTTTGGAAACTTTTCTTGACACACTGACATTACGCGTCGCCAAGGGCTGTTCTGCTCTGCTGGGCTCCGGGGGAAGGGCGACGCCAGCTGCCTCCAAATCCTCTGATTCGTGTTGTTGGTCTTCACTCCTGTTGGCGCTCCAGGACCCCAACTTTTTGAAAGAGACGCTGCGATACACAGCCGCATTCTTCCTCTCTCTTTCTGCCATTGTTCATGTCTTTCTTTTGTTAAGATTTTCACACACACATCTTAACTCCACGGATATCACAGGTCCAGGCACCCTTTGGAGTTGTGGTTTCTTTCTCCTCGCAGCATGACGGCATGAAAATCATGAAAACAATCACTTCAAAAAAAACAAAAAAAAAACACATCAGAATAAAAACAACAACCTTAGAGCTGGCAAAGCTTCTAAATGCACTGTTATGAGGTTAATCAAGTGATAAAAGTGTCCAGCGAGTGAGGAAGTGAAGTGCCGCTCTTGTTATCAAAACTTACATGTTGTCGATTCCCGAAACCGCATCCGTGCGGGGAGGAAAAGCGAAGGTTTTTGGCCAAAACCTGTTCACAAACACAACTTCTCCATTGTAACCCCCCTGATACATCACCAAACTTCTGCCTAACGCGCGCCTGCACGGGCCCGACGCGTGATCCCCGGTTAATTCCCAACAAAAATACTGATTGTGGATTCCTTATTTTGGCATGATTTGCTTTTCCGTGACTTATGTTGTTTTTTGCATGTTAATGCCTGAGATAGGGCAGAGGGGCGGGACTAGGGGTATAGGGGCTGTCATAGCCCCCTCGGGGACTGAGAGGAAAAGCTTTTTCTTTTTTGATAGGAGCAGGCAGATACTGCGGACAAACTACGTGTAATTATAGCCCTTTCCCTTGCGAAAAAGACAGCAGCTCTGTCAGGAGCCGGAGACAGAACAAAAAGCTGCACTCTTCAGGGCCAGATTTCGGCCTTGCAGCACTTTTGTAAACTCAGAAACACCCATGTGACTATGTGGGTCTGAAAACAACGTTTAATTCGAAAATGCTGCATACATTCGACAGTGTTTCGTGACAGATTTCTGACAGTGTGTCTGCATATTCTGCAGTAGCTCTCCACCGCAGTGTGTTGTGACAGTGTCGGGCAATTAGTGTCAGCATTCGGGGGGGGGAATAAAACAATGAGGAGAGTTTTCACTCCTGCACAATAACCCCTCTGTGGTGCTTCCCCATGTGGCTGTCTGGTTAACAGGTCCTTTTGTTCCACACAGGAATTCTGTGTTACATTCCCTCAGAGGAGAGGAA
This sequence comes from Diplodus sargus, assembly GCA_903131615.1. NCBI lineage: Eukaryota > Metazoa > Chordata > Actinopteri > Spariformes > Sparidae > Diplodus > Diplodus sargus. The sequence continues at coordinate 5,858,077 of CAEMYA010000018.1, read as the reverse complement.
GAGCTGACTACAGCGCCCCCCACAGGCCGACCTGTGCACTGTCGCCTCAGTGGCGCTGGGTGAGAGACAGCTTCAAGTGAAGTCCCAATTTGCAGTTGTCCGTTTGGATGATACCTTCAGTTATTCCGTCTCCAGTTACGTTTCACTCAGGCAGGAGTCAGTTGTTTTTATAAGCTGACAGGATTTTCCCCCCCACTTTTAAGGGTTCAAAAGGTTCAAAGGGTCATTTAACTGTCAGTTGTACAACACAATGTAATTCAGGAGTCTTAGAGCTGGGTGTGTTTGGTTATCTTTGCACTGTTTGGAAGCTCAGATTCACATTTCACTATATGAATTATGCCCTGTAAATTCCAAGGAAATCTGTTCTCACATTGCCGCTTGAAATTGTGTCAGGAAAGTTGAAGGCTGCCATCAAGGAATCATCTAGGAAATGTTCAGGGGAAACCACGGTTGATTGTAACGACCGGATGGTTGTTACAGCACCTTCCACTTCCAACAAAAACTGAGAGTAATTTCATGAATGACCACTTCCACCCTGGCCAGGCTGGCCTTGCATTTAAAATTTCATAGCTGTATGAATGTACATTTTTTCATCCAGAATTCAAACTTTAGAGAAACTAAATATTGTATTAAAATATTATTGGTATAAATCACCCACGAGAAACGTATTTCATTAAAAGTATTAAGTCATCTGATATTGTGGGTTGAAATCAGTTTAAGCATCAAAGTAACCTTCTGGCAGTCAATGTTCTCAAGTATCAAAAGTACAAGTTAAAGGAAATTATACATATATTTACATGTAGGCATGTTCTGTTTACTATACAGCGACCTGGCTAATCACTGGACGTGATAATGTAGCATTTTTCTGATTATTGGAATTTCATCTATGCTACAGCTTGATAAACAGTCAGATTGTATTTGACCTCAAATAATTCATTCTGCAATATAGTTGGAGTAGTTTGGAAACATTGCAACTAGTAAGGCTACTTTTTTGTCAAAATCTGAGAGCTCTAGCAGAATTTCAGTGAGTTATATACAAAAAAGTGTCCCAAACATCCCTGGTCTCTACCTCTGACATATATAACACAAATTATGACAAAATAAAGCTTCAATTGATTTTAATAGCCTTGCTTTGCTCTCGAGGGCTGTTTTCTCCTGCAAAGTCATATGGCTACTTTTTAAGCATCCGCGTACCTGCTTATGTTGTTAGCCATCTTGCCAAATGTTCATGTTGTGTTGGGAGAAAGAAGGGAGGATATCAAATGCATTCACGACAGGCTGGGTGACTTTTTTTTAATGGCTTTGTTTTCAATTAATTTTACATGTTGACAACATCTAAAACATTCCTACAAGCAGCTCGATTTAATCACTAAAACAACACAATTACATCTATGTAACAAAAATAAAACTATTTTTCTGATACTACTCGGTGTGACAGTATTTTACAAAAATAAGAATTCCTCTAAATAATACTGACTGACACAAATACATTGGCACAGTGCATCGACGTCCGCATGTCTCTAAACCGACCACACAGGAGACAATTGACAGTTGTTAGGAAAATTAAAATAAATGAGACATCACAAACATTTGACTACAGAGACACATAAATAACAAGATCGTATTGCTGAAGCCAAAAAATACTGTGTGATACTACATTACTGAATATGCCCACTGTGTACACACAGACACACACGTATACATTAACACGTTAATTAACATTTGTAAGCGGATGGCCTCATATTTGCATATTAGAATTATACGTTCACATTAAACCCAGACACACAGTTCTCCCCTGGATGCAAACTTAAACTGTAGTTGAGGCTTGAGTTTGAAGAGTACAGCTGCCTTAAGGTTGTCTATTACAGTGGCAATTCAAAAGTTGTTTGCAAACTACATTCTATTTTGAAATATGAATTATATTTGCGATAATATCTTAATTTGACATCGAACTGTAAAATCAGAGAGGGCTTGATGTTTAAGCTGGGAGAGCCTGGTGTAAGTTATGGATTAAAAGGCACAAAGTTAAACTAAGAACATCAGGCACATTTTATAACCTGGATTTATTCATGTTTGCAGTGAGTGTATCCGCTTAATGCCACAACTAACTTTTTAACGGCAATGCAAAAGTCACATTTGTGCAAGATCTACAAAGCCTTAAGGGTACAAGACACCTGCAGGTATATTCATACAGATTAAACTAGTTTAGTTGTTTTCTCTACAGCGTGTATTGAAAAATACATGCAAAAGTTAAAAAAAAGGCGCAAGCAAAAACATTTGGATCAAGTTAAATTAACATTAAGACACAGTAAAATGCAGCAACAACAAACTACTACACACACACGTCCATTTACAATGCAATTTGCATTCATGTTCATTTCATGAACATTTAATTAATTAACTCACTTACTTGGTATAATGTACCAGAGGGAAATTAAAAGTTTAAACTTTCCTCCACTGTATAAGGTGAAGTCTACTTTGTAAGAGCTACCAAATCAGTACAATCAAACAATTCACATGTATTCTTCTGGAGAACGTTTCAAAGGGTAGAGAGGCTTCTTTTCAAAACTGTCTCGATTCCCTTTTACTCATCCTTTATTCTGATGTCTTTTTTAACACCAGACTCCTGTCAACTGTGTAGATTTCTAGGAACAGAAGTCATATTACATGGGAAGTGTTCAAACACTCTCAGGAAGTGGACAGCCGCAGGGTTGAGGCTTCATTTAGACCCAGCCCTCAAGTCCATAAATTGCATTTTTCCTTCCCTTTAAGCATCTGATAAGGATCCACTAACTGTGGCACATACTTTTAAACAGATAGATCGTCTTTGTCTACTGTGGTATGAGCTCAATATATAAGTTTTCTTATTACTGGTTTATCTCTGATTGTAGCTGGTAAAACCAAATCCTATCAAAATGCTGTTGCTGATAACCAAACCACAATTTTAGAGAGAATACCAGCATCTGCGTGCGATGGGTTTACAGCAGTGGTGTGCCGACACCATCTAGTGGTGAAAACATGCAACAACAAGCCTTACAACTCGGATAATGTTCAAAACTATATTTTTTACACGATCAAACAGGAAAAACCTTCACATGAGAGTATCGTAACTCTGTATAAGAATGTGCATAGACATCTCTATTTGAACATAGCAATCCTTTCTCTATGAGGCATGTTTCACCCCAGCATCAGTTCATTTCCACACATAAGTGCTTCATGCAATTCTAACATGCATTTTAACAGTGCTGCTGTACTGGATTTTATCCGAAAACATACATTTATTAATCTCTCCTTCTCTCTTTCGCTATGTACATCGCACACATCATCTTTCATTTACAGTTCTATAAAAACAGTGGAGACACTCCTCATTATGGTATAACGTTAGAGCGTTTCTATTATACTGCAGTTCACAGTGTTAAACAAACATTGTATGAAGAAATTTACGACCCCGGTGCTCAGCGCAGACTGAAAGTAAACATTTCACAGATAACAGAGACAATGCAGGATGTATATGCCCTGGTGACTCTGCTGATCATATCATCACCATTCACATGTACACTGCAGACAATATGGATTCTGGGAATATCTCCTCCTGGTTAGCCTGTCTGACTTTCATATCACAGGAGTAAAACCTTCATAGTGCATTTGAGAAGGTTCCTTGATATGCCAGTACTTCAAAATCAATCTAACATCCTCTTGGTAGGCGGCAGTGGTGTTAAAGGGCTGCAGCCGACATTAGAACATGCACAAGGAAAACTGTTTAAAACCTCAGAAACCAATACATGCTCGACTTTGCAGCATCCTAGGATCCACCAATAACAAATGCTGTTGCAGTTTATGATGTACTATTGGTTTATACACTGGTGCCTTTGTCCTTGAGGGTGGTGACTCTGAGCACAAACCTCCTGGTGCTCCTGCGGTAGCGTGGCTGGGTGAAATAAAATAGAATCGGATCCAGGAAGCTGTTCATGCTGGCAAACGGCCTGGTGCTCTTGTATATGATTGAGAACAGGTTTCTGGTCTCGCAGGGCACAGTGGGCAGAGTGCGCACCACCAGGTACATGGTCTTCGTAAGGTGAAATGGCAGGAAGCTTATGCAGAACACTGCTGCCACCACGATGATCATCCTCACCGCCTTGTCCCGTTTTTCCCCAGTCGCCATGGACACACCCTGGTAGGACACCGGGCGACAGAGGATGTGAGCCATCCGACAGTAGCACACCATCACGCCCATGAAAGGCAACAGGAATCCGAGGCAGGTCAGAGCCATGCCATAAGGATAGTAGTCTACTGAACGCTTCGGCGTGCTTAAATCATAACACACCGTGCGGTTTCGCTGGATTCCCGTCGCAGCGAAGTGAAAAGTTGGCGCGCACAGGACGGCGACCACCAGCCACACCCCTCCACAGATACACCACGCCATCCTGCGACCGCCTTGCTTGGGCCACATTGCAAAAGGGTGGCAAATGCCCACATAGCGCTGCACACTGATGCAGGTGAGGAAGAGGATGCTGCCATGCAGATTACTAAAACAGGAGAGTGAGAAAGACAAAACACTGTTAATGTTAGATCCTTACTGAGACCTCTAAGTCAAGAAATGGTGGAAAGTTTTTAAGACACAGCTGTATACAGACATTATATTTGCCTACGAGTCTCACCTGTAGAACTGAAACCTGACCAGTTTACAGGCAAACTCCCCAAAGGGCCAGTAGTCATGGCTGCCATAGTTGTAGATGAGTAGGGGAAGTGACATCACATACAGAAAGTCGGCTATGGCTAAGTTGAGCATATAGATGTTGTTTTTGGACAGATTTGGCCGGGTCTTCCATATCTTCTGTATGACAGCAGCGTTGAGAGGAAGGCCGAGCAGGAAAACAAAGGTGTACACAGCAGGAAGCAAAATGCGTTTAAAGTCCTCCTTGTAGGTGCAGCGGAGGCTGCTTGGCCCGCTGAAGTTAGCGACACTGCCGATGAAGCTGTCCTCTGTGTATGGCTCTGTCGGGAGTTCACTGCTAGAGAAGAGGTCCGAGGAGAAGGATTTAGAGATGACACTTTCAGTTGGGAAGGAGTTGACAGAATGTGTCATCTTCACATTCTGGAGGAGAGACGGGGAGAGACATGAGAGGGTCGTTAGTTTGATGGTAATGTCACATCTTGTTTGATGAAATGCAGTAAAGAAGGGTATTTTTGGAGCTCTTTTTAAAACAAAAATGACCAGGAAATATTCCCACTCAAAATGTAATTAAAAGTCTTATGAATGTGACTGCACACAATTTACAAACCACCAGTCTTACCTAAAAACTTGAATCATAGAATAAGTATGTTATTTATCAAACAGTGACAAGAAGTAATGCAACACATGAAACATATATAGGACACCCTGCTTGTGGTTATAAACATTTTTATTGAATTTTTATTTTATTATGGCCCACTGAGGTAATGTGAAGTGAATTTGATTTCAAATAAACAGACAACAAAGAAGAAGCAATGCCGAACCCTTTGAATATGCATGTGTGTAAGTATTGGACAGTACATGCCTTTTGGGCTCTTCAGTGCCCATTTGATGACTGTTCATTCAAGTGTTAATAAACCCTTGCACATGTGCATTGTCTTCACTAGAGGGCACAAGAGATCCAACATCACACTGAGCCCAGTTAAGAATGGAATAGCTTAGTGATTTGCCCATTAATTGGAATTTGATACAAGAGCAGAGTGACTACTTCACTAAAGAGCCTCTATGAACCCCAGAGGGGAAACGTCAATAACAAGGCACTGCTGGGATTCGAACCCAGGATCTCCTGTTTACTAGACAGGCGCTTTAACCAACTAAGCCACAGCGCCCTGAAAGTGATACTAACAAATAATGTAATAATCGGCTCATAATGTCATAAATGTCACTGACACATAACGTAATAAGGGCTTTGTGCATAATGTATGAATGTAATAACTTATTACATTAAGAGCCTTATTGATACCGCTCATAATGTAATAATTGCTCATACAGTGAGAAAAGTGTTGCATTATCATCATTTTACCTCTATGTGACTATACTTAGCGCACTTTAGTATCAGTTGATCAGTCTAGATGTTGGAAAGTTAGATTAGTTTGCAACTTAAGTCCGCAAAGTAGTGAGAGGATGAGTTTATGTTTGGCATAATTAGCGTTACTGCCCTCGACATCTGTAGTCTCATTTAGCCACTTGTTAGCAACCACCACATTTTAAAGACACGTACATGCTTTTATATTCAAAGCTGAGGTATTAACTGACATATTTTGTGCTGTAGAACAAAATGTGAACATTTCTTGTGTTAGCCACAGACCTTATTTCAGGCGTTTAATTGAATTTCGGAATCACGTTTCTGAGTAGAGGAGTGCAAAAAGCCAATAGAATTTGGAGAAAAAAATGAGAAAATGGAGAATTTGGTTTTTATTATTGCAGAAAATAAGATTCGTAGCAAACACAAGTTTCACAAGTCACACATTTTGATCAGAAAGATAATATTCACAAATTAACACAACATTGATGAATTTTAAAGTGTAAATGCAAAACGCCAGAAGTAAAGCTATTCTTAGCTTACAAGCTAATAACTACATTGCCACCGCATGACTGTGACTATACTTAACACACTTTAGTATCAATTGAACAGTCTAGAAGTTGGAAAGTTATGCTGCTTGTACCATGTATTTAATGTAAGTAGTAGGAAAATTATGTTTAAAAGCCTTTATTAAATTGGCATTAAAAACCAACAATAAAAAGCAGCAACATTTTGACTGGAAGGTCTTCGTCAGGTTGTATGGAAGGAAAGAATGTTCACTTACTTATTTGAAAAGAACAATTTTAAATGTGTTTCTATTGCGGAAGTTATTATTAGTTATTGTAGCAAAGAAAATGCTCTTTTAAACTACATGAACTACAGTCCCCCTCCTCCTTCCCTAATCCAACCTCTTCTCCTGCCAGCTTTTGAGTTGGTTACTGTTACACCACCTATGTATAAATCATAGTCAAACACAGAAACAGACCTCTAGCCATAAGTGCATTCTAGTTGTCATTGTGTTCAGTTGTGGCCTTTATACCATGGATTTGACCTATGGAGGATGATGCGTTAAACAATTAGGCTTCTCTTCCTTTTTATGAGGCATGCCGCTGTTTGGGAGCAGAGGTACAGTATATGGCATCTAAGTTGGCTAATGCTCCACCATGTTTGCAGAAATGTGTGATCTTGCTGACAGACAGACACTAAAAGGTGAAAGCTTTTCCTTCCACCGCTGCAGGGATGGCAGAAGTAAAAATGATTATAATGCAACACTTTTCTCACTATATGAGCTACTATTACATTATCAGCTGTTATTACATTATGAGCGGTGTCAATAAGGCTCTTAATGTAATAAGTTATTACATTACTACATTATGCGCAAAGCCCTTATTACGTTATGCGTCCGTGATTTTATTACAATATGAACTTTTATTACATTGAAATTATTACATTATGAGCCGGTATTACATCATTAGCCGTTACATTATTAGTTGCTACAACTGCATCATTGATTGTGTAGCTAATTGAATCTGTATTGAACTGAAAATGTGGTAACACCAGCTAAGAAAAATTACTTAGTATATTAAGTAATCATTGGATGAAGTGAAATAGTTGATAAACGTTGATAAAAAAAAAAGAAAAAAGTATTGTACCAGTACGTCCCTACAATCACTTTCCACCAGCACTCTTTGTTACAGAGAATCAATATGTATTCAGTCATTGTAGCCGCTAGGCTGTTACTATAAAAAATATCTAAACAAATTAATAATCAAATTAGACTTTGCTAATTCAATGCTTCCATCACTTTATGACAAGTGGAAGCAGGACAGCTGCAGGTTTTGAAATGAAAACCACTGTCTGCACTCCCACTCACAACTCACAGTGTCTGGAACGGGCTGACGTTTATCAGAAATTTTAATTACTTCTCCGACCACCGACATCAATCAGATCCATTTCCTTCATGGCAGCATGTGGGCGACCAAGTGATTGCCATTTTCCCCACAGCCTTGTCAGACTGTGACTCATGGCATTTCACAACTAACACCCCTTCAGCGGGCAGGTGCGTATGTGTAAAAGTGTGTGCATGTCTTGTAGCTGCTTAAATCATTGTCTTTGTGTTTTTTGTTTTTTTTTAAAAAGTGAGTTTGTCTTTTAAGTTAACCCCTCTGTGTGGGTGCATACAGTTTGTTATGAACAACAGTGACGCATGATTTCATAATCGAAGTGGAGGAGGAGGGAAGGGGGCCAGCAGACCGTAAAACATTTCACATATCCAGTCCTCTGTGCTTGCCAATGAGCAGGCACAAAAGACTCTGTACAGTTTTGGAAAGTGAACTGCCTCATGGCTCATTTACAGCCTAATGCACAGTTTTTGATTTGTGGATTAGCCTGTCTCAAGAAAGACCAGCGTTCTTGCTAAATCAAAGCCCTGTGTCGTCATGAGTCACTCAAATCACTAAGCTCTGCGAAAACACTGCACTGCAGAAAGTGATATCTGATTAACTCCATAAATCACACCCTGTCAAAAATGCATTAGATTTTATGATGCTGACGGAAGAGGGACTCTTGTTTTGGTTGCCTCTCATGGGTGGTGTTCACGTTCAGGCCTGTCTTTAGCAGGCTAGCCATGCCTAACATCCAGGGATGAAGTGTGATGATCACCACCTTTTATTGCCTATTATTAAAGCTGCCATCCGTGCTGTAACTTTCCGTATTCACAGCCAAGATGATGGCGGCTGCAGTTTGTGATGTTGCATCACTTTGTGCTTGTTGGTATTCATAATGTTGGCAGGCAAGTCCCAGAGCAAGAGGGGACATGAAACCACAGGTATTATTCATATTACTGAAGAACTAAAGTAGGTTACTGGCAGGTTTCCTTTGTGTATGACTGCACTGCACGTTTCCTGCAATTCTACAATCCACAAGTACTGACAAGGTAATCATTGATCTACAACGCAAAGAAGGATTTCCAGAAAGTAGGGTGATACATATCGGTATCCTGATACGAAATGACCTTTATCGGGATATGAGATCCCACAGTGGTCACATTCAGAGTTTCAGCCTTCATATAGTCTACTGTATTTAAACCTACTGCATGATGACAAGTGCATGTTAAGACTGTTTTCTTCAACTGTCACAAAATTAGGTGAATTAGGTGAGTCAACAAAACATGAACAGGCCTGTACAGGTCAACTCAAGAACACTTTGTCAGTTCAGAATATATCACATGCAAAGTGTTATAAATAACTAAAAAACTGGTATAAATAAGTCCCATTATTATGCCATAGTTGACCGGTGAGTTTTATGGTTAATCCCGAAAGAATTTTAATTATACCAGGAAAAAGACTCGCGCCCAAACTACATTTTGGGACTTCATCAGGATATCTTAATTATAGCCGGCTGAAAGAGATTCTCATCATTTTCAATAACTGTCATGTATTATTGGTGTGGCTTTAATGATGACTGAGTGTTTCAATCGAACAAAATAACGCCTGCCGCAGAGCGCTCTCGATATCTTTATGGATTTGTGTGTTACGTGATATGATCGTGTTTCCAATTTTCAAACACTCCAGAGAGCAAACATTAATCACAGGACTCTAAGTGGTCATGTCTGGATGCTGTGTTCTCATGCCCCTGGTGGCTTCTGGGTGAAGTGTTCGCTCACAGCTACTCTCCATTTCCTAATCGGCACCGATCCTAGTTTAATAGCAGTGCAATAGATAAACACAGTAAAGCACGGCAAGAAACTCGGACTGACAAACAAACTACTGGATATTAAATCTTTTCATGTCATCAGCGGAATGAGTCAATATTTGCTGTTCACACATTTGAGTGAGGTGAGTTTTTTCTAAGGAAAATGAGCTCATAGTTGTTGCACAGTCTGCATTCTTGGAAAGTACACAAAAACAATAACTTAAGTCTCCTTTGGGTTTACAGAGACACCCTAGATACCTGTGGTGTTTCTAAAACGACACAAAGGTTCACGACGTTCTGCCTATTTTTAGATGAGATTCTGGAAACATAAAAATGAAAGTTGTGTATAATGAAGTCTTTTCAAGACACATGTTTACTCCCAACATGACACATACAGCAAACACTAATTAAAACATTGCTCAGCGGCCTTCACAGGAATTCATTTGGCAGTGTCCTTATGGGTGTGAAGGAGTCATTTACTTTTGCTCTGTGACTCAGTGCAGCTTTTGCTGCCCACACAGTTGTAGTATTATGACAGGTTTCCTGAAACTTTTCCATACCTCTTCTCCTCAAACCCTTTCTGTGGGAAAACTGACATGTCGTCTACTTCAAGACACTTAAAGGCTGTAACACTTACACTTGGGGGGAAGAGCATGTGATGACACACACCATCACACAATTTACCAGCTTGATTCTGATTCGCATTTACACTTTCTAAGATTTGTCTGAGAAAGAAAGAACATATTTTAGCAAATGTTAGAAAGAGCAGAGCTTATAGATGACCTACACCACAAGGTTATACATACATGGCCGATTACTTATTAATTTAACCACACTGTTCTTTCATGCCGTTTTCATCCCTACATGTCTGTACATCTGTTGAAGTCCTCTTACCTTCAAAAGCACTGCATGTCTACAGTCAAAAGGGTTACTGGAGAATGCGGGCATCGATCCCGCTACCTCTCGCATGCTAAGCGAGCGCTCTACCATTTGAGCTAATTCCCCTGCCAGGCTCAGGCTCAAAAAAGCACCTAATGACATGTCATTTACACAGCCACAGTCCTTCTCAGAGGAGTAGTGTTACCAGTTACTGACAGGGACACTCCTTCACTCTCGTTCACTCTGCACTCTGTTTCTTTCGCACTCTCACGTGCTTTGACAGGAGAGACACGTTGCTGCATACTCTGTACTCAAGCCTGCCAAAAGGCAGAGCTGAAGGTGATGCAAGATTATTTATAAACTCTGACTGGAAGAAGGTGACTGCAACTCAGGCCAAATATAGGGGATTAACATCTGAACATAACCTACAGAGGGTTGTAAATCAAAGATGACATATGAGACATATGACTTTCTGTGTCGTAGCCGCAGAGAGTGACTGGACAGAAACACACACACACAATGGACAGGCACACAGCTACAGACCTTGCAGCTACATTAATAATTTCTTATGAAAACAGTGTTTACCTGTGTTGTGAAAGAGAGTCAGCCTCTGTGACAAATCTACGGAGTATTATTACCAAGTCTGCTGTCCCTGGAGTGTTCAAGAGTGTTTCAGCTAGTTGTTTTGGTCTTAAAATCAACCACATCAATGTTTATGTGTACTCTCACCGTTTTGTGCATAATTTCCAGCATTTTTTAAGAGGGAAAGCTCTAATTATTCCAATGTATACATGTTGTAGCTGGTGAACATAGTAGGGCAGTTAGTAGCTAGAGCCAAACAGAGCTGTGTCTGCTGGAAGTGTAAGTGGACTGTTTGCTAACAAATTTGTTATATCAACTTTAAATGGTCATAACACATCAATGTTGCTCTTACAGCTCATTTTGCTGCCCAAGCGGTAGACGGTTAATGTAGTTAAAGAAAGACTATGCAGGATTTGTCAGGTGCTGCAAATGCTTAACATTTTCACTAGATATAACTGACCTATTTTGCTTAATTTAAACTACAATGGCATACCTCCACCAAGGTCCAACAGTCCTTTTTAAATCCATTGAGCCTAATCTTATATCAAACTCAATAGACCTGACTCACTCTAAACATTTAACCACCCACAACTGCCTGACTATAATTAAAGATCTCCAGATCTACTGCAGGATTCGCATCAGACTGTACTCACTCACAGATGTGTGGCAACTAAATGCACCTGATCTTTTTCATCATGATCCACGCATTATTCCCTAGGCTATTAATAGAAAAATCTTGTAAAATCAAAAATCTTACAATGTTCAAGACAGTGAGAAAACAAAAAGTACAAAATAGGATCTGTTCAAACCAGCACCCCTACTGCGCGCACACACACACACACACACACACACACACACACACACACACACACACACACACACACACACACACACACACACACACACACACTCAAATGCACATTAATCTGGACTCATTAATTGAGGCAGCCACTCTGTATGTTGCAAAGATGCTTCCCTTTCTGTTATCTAATCTGTTAGAGCGGGTAACGGGTGACTGGCAGATAGGGGTTAATAAACACTCGTACTGTAGAGTGTACACGCAGACTCTTTCTGTCTCTACAATGAACACAGGGATGGAGATGTAAATGAACAGAGGACAGAGATGCTGAGCTGAGGAGGGAGCAGGGAAAAACTCCACCTAATTACTTTCCCATCTGATCTCTGCTGTCCCTGGCCACGCTAATCAATGATTCATGCACTCTGCTCCTCACTCTGCTCCAAATGCAACACACACTCATTCACAGGCACACACACACACACACACACACACACACACACAAACACACTACCACATGTGTACACTCACTCATTCTCTGGCTGTAATGAATCTGAAAAAATGTCACATGAAATGAGCAGGATGGAAATAAATCAGTCACACATGGACAGCAGGCACACACACATGACAACATGGGCTTGCATCCACAAAGCTTGCATGGTGACATAAACAACCTCTTTACTGAGATAAAACAACAAACAGTATATCATTTTCTCAACAAAGATGGATGCAGCTGCAGTGCAAACACACTAGCATGCTTCAGATGTCACAGCCTTTTGTCTTAATGAGAAAAGAAAACACTTGACTAATTATCTTTGCTGATACAATTGAATCAGTCCTGAGGACAGGCACAGTGGCCATTACACAGGAGACATTTAAAACCAATCAGCTGCACTATAAATACACACATGGGTGATGAGGAAAGCTGGTGTTCAGCACAGGCACTCTGCTGGCCATATGTTCAGGAGGAGAATAAAACAATTACTTGTTTCACAAGTCTTTGCTGCAGTCAATCAACGGTCCTTATAAACAACTTCGAAACTTTCCTCAGAGAGCACAAGTTATCTCTCACACATCACGCAAGCAGCACACACATTTGAGCCAATCCCCGCTTTCTTGGGCTTCTCTAAAAAATTCTGTTTGTGTTTCACAGAAGTTCGAGGTACAAATATGGACGTTACTGTAAGGCTAGACAGAAGAATTTAGGCAGTAAAAATAGTGTAAACAAATCCTTCCTGGCAAACCACACCAAAATGTTGAGCCACTTACTTCCAGTCCAGGGAAAAAGCACAGATAGACGGGAAAGGATTGCAGACGAGGCTGCAGGTGACAATACGCAGCCCTCTGATGGTAATCGTTTGCCGTAACTTGTAGACAAAAACGTGTTGATGCGTGTTACTCTAAGGATTTGCACAGAGGATTTCATTAGGCGTGTAAAGACTGATAGACAGAAGTTCAGGCTGTTCTCTATATGACTCTTGTCATGGGGTTGTTGCCAAACAGGGAGGAAGTGAATGCAGCACTGATGAAACAAGTGCAGAGACAGGACAGTGGGGCGTCGGGCAATAAACCCTCAAGCACAGTTCCTTTCAGAGTGAAACTTTGATTTGTTTCACTTTGTTTCACTTTGTTTCACTTTGTTAAGCCTAGCTGATTTCTGAAGAAAGATTTCAGGAAAGAAATACAAAGACTTAGAAGTTCCCATTTATTTCTAGACTGATTTCAGACATCTTCATCATCATCCACATCTTTGGTTTGTTCAGCAATTCAAATAAGTCCAGTGTCGCAAACCGTAGACAGCTGTTTGCCTGAGTTAGGAGAAGCAACTGACCAATCATAGCTTAGCAGACAAAAATAAGACTAGTCGATGTCATCTTTCATGAAAAATAGTGACGACTGGCATAGTTTATCTCCTGTTGCTAAGCCTTATCTAAGGTCTGTCCTATTTACTGGAGTCGTGAACAAGGTTTCCATTACATAAGAAACTTATGTAATTGTAATGATTGTTTCAGGAATTAGTCAAACTATCGCCAAACACGTAAAAATAAACAACAATGGTCTTAATGCCTTAAGCCAACCAGAAATGAGTGGAGAGGGAGATCAGACTTGAAAGGGGGACACTATGATTGTATGGCCCATGCCTTAAACCCACAAGGATGTTCCAAGAGTTATTTTATTTCCAACATGTATAGTTATTCTCAATTGTACCCATTTCTGTAGCTATATTTCTTGGATGTAACTAACTAGGGGTGGGCGAAAATATCGATACGGCAATATATCGCGATACTTTGCCGCCCAATACAATATCGATTTTTCAACTCCAAATATCTATATATCGCTGAAGAGCGACTCTGCTGTGCAGCGGGTGTATTTCTGTAGTAGAGAGAGTGGCTGAGGTCTTTGCAAAATGGATGGCAAGTTATCAACGCCTCCGCATTTAAAGTTGACGTTTGGAAGCACTTTGGCTTCAAAGTTAAGAGAGACAGCAAGAACAACGAGCTGGACAAAGAGAATATAACTGCCGGAAATTTCACGGGAATTAATAAAATGGAGAGGCTGTTTTGAATTAAATAGTTTCGACTCAATATGTCCTCTGATCAATATCATCTGATGTACATATACAGGCACTTGTGTTTTCATCTTTATTTATATCGCAATATCGTGATATCGTGATACGTATCGTATCGTGACCCAAGTATCATGATACGTATCGTATCACGATATCACGATATTGCGATATAAATAAAGATGAAAACACAGGTTCTTGCCAATACCCACCCCTATAAATAACTATATAGGATGACAACCTTCCTCCTCCAATCAACAAAGGTCTGAAACCACAGATACAAAAACAGCCACACAAACATGCCAACTGTACATCTGTCCCTTTGTTTCACTCTTATTTCTGTCTTCTACATCTCTCTACTATTAGAACAATAAGGGCTTGTTGTCAATCCCCGATCAGTGGAAAAATGCCCATGTTGGCCCCGATCCTGCAGATCAGATCGGGACATCTTTAGTAATTATTATTTGTCCCTTAACGTGTTGAAGAAAAACGTGGTGTGTTTTTTTCGAACATAAGCTGCAGTAAGTTGCTATAATAGCTTGCTACACACCTCTGGTGAGGCACAAAGCTTATCAGAGGCTCAACAGAGTGGTAAGTAGCAGTTAGCCTGTGCCCTGTGGCGGCTGTTGTCATGGGTTTGAGACCTGAATGCAGCTCTGGTAAAAGCAGAGTCAGTAAAGCACGAAGACAGGACAAACAGTAAGAAACATCTTAGACTGAGTGAGGAATTATATGGTAGATTTTTTTTACGTTACCTCTGGTCGCTATGGCTCCAAATGACGAATTATGGGAGTGATTCCTGTAAATCTTACTCAGACCAGAGAAGTCACATTTATCTGAGGACAATGGCATTAAACTACCAATTTTAAGGAGCCATTTGGCTGGCACATTTGGGGTTGCTGCCACAGAGCTCTTGATTATTTACTCAGTGACAAAATGCACTGCATTTACCTTTGTCCTGGAAACAACTTTGGTCCTGTTTCTCTCCGTTCACCCCTCCATCACTTCCCTGTCTCTGTCTGAACGTCTCTAAACCATTTAGTCTGTTTCCAGTCAGACAGACAAAACACTCGCAGAAGCCTGACAGAGAGGAATCTGCAGTGAAAACAGAGTGCCATGGTGAGCGTGCCAGGTCTTTACACATGACAGCTCATCCAAATCATTCCTGGTTATTACGTCAACAATATGACAACTTGTTGTCAATGGAATTAGGTACTTTCTTTGCTGATACATACATTATTGAGAGAACAGAGTGACAAGTTGTGTAATATGAGATTATTGTAAAAATTGCAACTTCACTTTTTTTCCACTGTAGTCATGAAGAGCAGAGAGGATATACGTGATGTCTAATAGGAAGCATGTGCATACATGTAGAGCTGAAAGTGGTCATATGACCGAAAAATAATTCGTTTTATTAGAGCTGCAAATATTGTGACCGAGGATTATGAGGATTATGATTTATATGACTATTTGCTGTTTTTCTACATTTCATGTGACAGTACGCTGGTTTTTAGAGTTGATCATGCAGAAAAAGATGCTTGCCATTATCAATAATAATTCATATTCCAGTGAAGACTTCAGTATCAGTGCACTGAACTGTGATCGCTATTTTTCCTCCCTAATTTCTAACATTGCATAGATCAACTGACGATTGATAAAGAAAACTATCTCCAGATTTATCGATAATGAAAAGAAATGTGGCTTGAAGCCCTGAATACATGTTCGCAGCAGCAATTTGAGTCATAGCCTGTGTTTTTTTGTACATTCAGCGCGTTCTCTTCACCCTGAATAGGAGGTCTTTCTTGGGTGTGTGTGAACAAGTGGCTGGCGGCTTCCTTGTACCATCGACACTATAAATGCTGTAAGGATGCTTTATCCTGTCTCTGTTTGTTCTCAGTAAGGTAAACCTAATCTCTTGTTGCATTATGATATCAGTGTGTGAGCCCAGTGTTGCCAAACACTGCACTGCGTATTCTCAGATGGTTGATACTGATATGAAGACAGATGGCTGCTCTGTGGATGTCATACAACTCTGATCAATCTGACAGATGCTGTATTGCAAAACGAAGGCAGTTATCCTGGTTGCAAGATTTCCAACAGCATCCATGAACAAATGATACGCTCATTCTATTGTAAAATGCATATTTAATGGTCCGATTTCAATATAAAAGGTCTGACAGCTATTTGTTGAGTCAGGGTTAGTTAATACGTATATAATCTTAATTGTTGATTTATCGGTGACGTCAACAACTGCTGCTTTTCCTATATAACTGTAACTCCAATTCATGGGAATAGAAGCAGCTTCCCAGCATAGCTTATAGACGCATTTCTGTGGTATGATTCATTCACTGCATTCAATTTCTTTGGAATCTTCCTGCAATCTTGACACAGACGCTGAAATATTCACTCCTGGTATGTTACAGCAGAGCTGTAGTGCCCTGAGGCACGACACTGTGCGCAGCTTGCATCAGGTTAGTGTTTTGTTCACAGTGTTTGTTGTGGAATTTGATCTGAGAAAAGAAAAAAAATAAACACCTGGGAGAAATCAAGAAAGGGATGCTAGGAATCCGAAGTTATGACAGCTTTTGTCAGAAGTAGAGAGACCCATTTAAACAACAAACAAGTCACACATGTTCCCACAGGAAGACATCTGCCAGGCTTGGTGTGTTTAGGTGACTTAATTTAGACCCAGATGAGTCCTACTTTTTTGCATCTGGTTGGTTGTTTTCCATTTCAACAGTTTCCTGCCTGTGGTAACGGTTTAATACACGTTTAAAGGATTCAGACATCACAATCAACCTACAAAGCTGTATTTAGAGTTGCACAATGATAACACCGGAGCTAAAATGCCATGATAAGACTGGTATTTAGCAACACAGCCACGTTATGCCCCAATTAGAATGCCATGTTTGAATCAAATGCCTTAGCTAGATTCATTCTTTTAGGGTTTAGTGAGAAAAGAAAAAGACCCAGTGAAGACGTAAACAAACACAACTTACCCTGAGTGACAGCAGAGTAGAAGAAGTGGCGACATCAGCAAGTTGAACCCTTGTCCATCGACCTGCTCCTTTTCTCTCCGCTGGAACTACAAAGACCGGTTCAGCGTGGAGGGAAAACAACCGTGGCAGTAAAACAAGTAAATAGAAATCACCGCGGAGCTGCTTTAGATGATAAACACCGAGTAAAAGTGTGGTTCAGCTCGTAGTTGCGCTGTCCCGGGACCTACATGCTGTGAAGTGACTCCTGTTGCTGTAACGTACTCACACTCACCTCGCGCACTGTTGCTGCTGCCGCTGCGGCAACTGGACAACCGCGCGCGCTCTACGACTTGACGGTGACGCATGCGCAGTGAGGGCTGCACCAATCAGGCGAAAGAGAGAGAATCAAAATAATTACAAATGTCTGCGCTGTTGTGTTATTGTTAGCCTGCTTTGTCAATATTTATCAGACAGTCTCACCAGAGTGACGAGATGTACTTCTTTTAAGGACTGGCTGGCTAGCAGGTGTGTTTCAGAAGTGCCTAAAAACTGAATTACCATGCTGAGATAAACCCCCAAAAGTGGTTGAATATCATTGATAGTTTTTTTGTTTCTTTGTTTCTTTGTTTTTGTCTTTTGCATGTGGCCATCGGGAACCCAAGGCATTCATTTTCATAATGTAGTTTTTATACGTTCCACTTTTCAAAACTGGAATCATTTCACACACATTTTCTTAAGTTGCATATTGAACTTCAACTACCCTTAGCAAAAAGTAGTGTACTTGAAGTTCACTTTGTTAAGTATGCTTGAGTATAAGTATAGCAAGTATACTATGGACCATGTACTTGTAGCATACTAGAAAGTATACTAATTTAATACTTCTTCGGACTAAATTGGAACATTTTAAGTTTATAAAAGTATACTTTAAGTATACTTTATAAGGTCATTTAAGGGTTACAGAAGTACACTTTCAAGTATACAACAAGTACACTCATATATAGATACTTCTAGTCCACATTTTAGTTTAATAACATGTAAGTTTATAACAGGGGTAATTGTCAAAACAAATATGTGTAGTGCAAAACATTTATGTTTTTTATGTACTTATGTCAAAGTATTAGCTCTTACAATGTGACACATTCTGACAAGAGATTTTCCATTAATTATCACATGTGCCCACAGTTAAACAGGCGGGAAGTCTCTCCCAGAAAACACCCCTTCACTCGCGGTGACACAATTTAACCACATAACAAGGATGTGAATTAACCCGCAATGATGATTACACATCATCTTGTTCAAAAACACATTCACAAACCATAATTACACCAACAAGAACAGAATAACCAAGAGCCTTTATGCCACAGTCCACAGTATACTAAAGCATAAGTATAAGCTTTAGTATTAAAGTATAAGTCTAAGTATTAATGTACTTAGTCTTAGACTATTCTTTATACTTTTCAGTATAAGCCAAGTATACTTCACTATACTTTTCTTAAGTATATAAAGTATAGTATATAAAAAGTACACTTCAAGTATACTACCTCAGTTTTAGTATAAAATAAGTATACTTGTTGTACACTCAAATAAACTACTTTTTGCTAAGGGTATATAACCTGATAATCATGGTGATTAAACATTCCTTTAAACCTGTTTCTCCTTAGATATCATGCTAATGCATGAGCATCATGGTCACCAAATGTAGCCTCATGTGGCCGACCATATTTGATGATGTCTTTCCCAGATCGACATCAGTTAAGATCCCTCGGAAGTCACTGTTCTTACCTGAAGACTAGCTGGTCGATCCGTCTTTGTGACTGAAGACATCCATGCCAGAACAATGAAACCTCTTTCAAGGTCACTTAGGTCTATTTCTCTTGCCGTCTTGGTACAAAATCAGAATCAACTGGACCTGCTCAGCATTTCTATATAAAAGACTGGATGTTAATTGCTTAATTTTACCATGCAGTGAACCCGTGTAGAAGCATCTGCATCAGTGATGTTTCGCCACTTATTTATTCATCGTTTTCCTTTAATTTGTCATCCATCTGTATATTGTTAACCCTTATCCTACATACAGTATAAAGGGTTAACCTTTATATATATAGGATATAACCATTAACCCTTAACCTATAACCAACACATCTCCAATCCAGCCATAGGGGGCAAAACTAATGATTTTGGAAAATTGTAGCATCAGTAGGATGACAGCCAAGTTGTTTTAACTTGCCATGTTGTCTTCTAGCATTATTATTTTTGTATAAGAGTTCAGAGTACGGGGTGTTGGTGTTAATAGTGTGGGCCAGTATGGGACCACACCAAGGATTTAACGGATGTTTAGGTCAAGAGTTATTGAGATATTAGGGTCAAAATATTGAGGTCAAGAGTTATTGAGGATATTGAGGTCATGTTCTCGTGGCCATGAGTTAATGAGGTCCCCTCAACTGTCCGCCACCCATGTAGGTCTGCATGTGACGTCTCTTGGACGCTAGGCTTACACAGAACCAGCGGTGATGGGTCCAAAGCGTCCCGATACGGAGTCCTCAGCACATGAGTCCATGAGTGGATTAAAGTCTCTTGACGTCTCTTATGGTTGTCCCCCCCCAGTTACAGAGCGCAGCAACTCCCATGGTGTGCCGATGAACTTGCAGTAGCTCTGAGTTCGCTTCTGTTTGACATTAAGTGGCGTGAGCACCACCACTCACTTCTTTTCTCAGGACGCGAGACTCCTCAATTCATCCTCATTAAAAATAACTGTATTTACAAGTCTGAATCCAACCGAGGGAAAGGCATTAAGAATAGATATAATAGCTTTTTATAAATAGCCAATCTGCTCGCTCATTGTCTCCTTCGCTTATGTAGGTCATAACGAGGCCTCCTCATTAAACTGAGACTGCTTCATAGTCCGTTAAACATTCCTTGTAGTATGTTTATACAATGGGAATGTTTGGTAAACATCAGAGAGCGACGGAACTGTAAATCATGTGTCACCGGGTGAAGTCCTGTTGGCATTTTACAAGCCCTTTATTGTACTCTTTGACTGATTGATTAGCCCATGTGGTTGTGTCCTGCTCGGCATCTGGCTCCCATTAGAATATATCTGATAAGACGTAGCCGCAACAAATTCTGGAAACCGAAGTGCAACTTTAATTACCTTGTAGCCTTCACCTGAGATAATTACATTTCTCGCGGGCCCATCTTGACGTGTTGGTAAAGTTAGAGTACAGAGTAAGCCAAGGTCTAGATTGAATCCCAGCCAAAAAACAGGTCCATTCTTGTGGAAAGTGACAACAGAAGCAATAGCTGTGTTTTGGAAATTAAGAGGAAACCCTGTCGTCACAACTACGCACAATATTGCTGTAAAGTATGCGCGGCACTTGCTTTTGACTTCAGTGTTGTGGCCACTGAGTAACAGCCGCATGTATCAACAGATCGATCCTTTAAGTTTGCCAGGTGAAAATGAATTTCGGCCTGGTCATTCACACTGAATCTGTCCTTTCCATTTCGCATCATTGATCATTAACAAACCTCTATGATTAATGTATGACTTATTCCACGTGAATGATTGACTTGAGCAGACTTCACTGCCACAAAACGAGCCATAACATTGGTTTGGACCTTCCTCAAAAGTGAAACTGAAACAGTCATGTGGGTTGAATCTAATCTAATCTAGTTTTTTTTTTTTTTGGGGGGGTGACAAAAAAAATCATTGGCAGTTTGCAGCTTAAATCAGTGTACCGTCTCTCTTCAGTCACCACTGAGCTGCTGTAAAACTTTGTATTGTATTGTTGCTGTAACTCTGCAGATGAAGTTGTCAGTCGGCGTCTGGCGGATTGACTGTGTTTGTGACGATGCAAAAGGTTTCAAGATTTATATGACTAAATAAGCCGATGTTTATGAGAGGTGGGAGTTCACAGGAAATAGCCTCAGCTGGGAAAGGGAGGCAAACAAAAATGTTATCAGTTATTTACTTGTCCTTAATCAGTGCACACCAAATGGGCCACCATAACCCTCCACTAAACCCCAAATAAACAGCACAACACTGGTAGTTGTGCAAAAATGTAATCTGCATAGAGAAATACCTTGCACTCCAGCTGAACACAAATGGTGGCAAAGAAGTCCCTCAAAAGATGTTATAAACTAAATAACCAAGGCATTGGTCAGAGAGCTACCATACTTGGGAATATTTGTAAAATTATCCTAAAAACGCCTGTCCTGTCCAAGCCTAAAGTAAATTCAAAACTGCTGTTGATCCATTTGGAGTACAGTTTTTTCCCCTAGCTGTCTGCCTTTTTCCTTTTTTCTTTTTTGCCAACACTTTTTCAATGCAAAAACAAGCCTGCGGACGACCTGTAACTGCCACTTTTAGCTGAACAATGGGTCGACATCATAGTTTTATGTTGTAGAAGTTCAAATTAGGAAATATTAAGGCACATGGCGATAAAATGCCATATTATGGCCCCAAATTAGCCCTGCCTGAGAGTAACATAAACTCATTATAGTTCTGGTTCATTAACGTTTTGGATATAAAATAGTAAAAAAACAAGTGGTTTTTTTTGGCATTTTATCTGCCTTATTTATAGAACAGCTGGAAATAGACAGGGAACAGGATGGGAGAGAGGGGGAGTGACATGGTGCACAGGGCGCCCAGGCCGGGATTCGGCTCAGGAGGGAGGAGAAAGCAAAGAGAGCTGGTCACTTGTCTGTATGATCACTGACTGGATGTTGTAGGTTCTAGGGTGGGAATCGAAGTTCATATGTGCTCAAATGTGCTGTCAGTCCAACTGTGCCAGCTCAGGATTTCTGAGCGAAATGGCAACATGTGAAAGGAGTCAATGAAATGATAACACTTCCTTCAGACCTCGTCTTCCGACTCATTTGTTGTGTTGAAACTGCGACTAGTGCAGACAGGGAAGTGGTGTCGATTGAGCTTAATCAGCACATTTCGTAATGATTGTGGCGTATTGTAAGAGCCTCTCTGATCCGACCAGTCATTTCGGGCCTCCACCCTTCTTTGCATCCGCGCTAGCACGTGTTGACAGTCTGACCTTTATGAACGCGTCCTCGCGCTCGGGTAGCGCGCCAAAAGTCAAGCTCAGCAGAGTGGAATGTGGACCTGAAGATACATAACCGTGCGTTGTACCTGCACGCACACAAATAAACACTTTGATTTGAATTCAATTCTGCGCCGCTCGCCGTCGGACTGGTCATAATGGCCGCGGCGTCACAGTCTTCGTGTGTGGTTTTCCCGACAAGAAGACTTTTCCTGCCAAATTTCCTAACGACCTCAAGGTTGTCGAACACCACTTGAGCCGAGTCTTTTTATAAGTCTTCCAGTGTGTGACTGGCTGTTTTCACACGATATTGCAGTCCGGCGAACGCCCCCGGGATTCATTTGTCAAACAGATGGAATGTTTTTACAACCTGCATCTGGTTGTTCCAGGTTTGTCCATCACTGTCGCATCAAATCAAAACCTGTGAAACAGCTGTTGAATGTCAAAACTAATTGTGTGTGACTATGCTTCTGTGTGCAGCATGCCCAGCGCTCTGTGTACGCATGCTTGAGAGAGCTGCACAAGGATGTTATTATTTGCCGCATATCCCACTTGAAGAACTGCGTGTATAATGATCCTGTACTGTCAGCTTTGAATATGCACATTTTTTTTCACAGCCAGACTGAAAATCATTTTTAAACGGCAGGTTTTCTGCACTTATAAATATCAGGTTCGACCTCGCAGGCTGCGGTTGTTCTTCTGAGTAACCTATTATCAGATGTAGGAAGTGAGAAACCGAGCAGGTGGCAGGAAGAAATAACAAAACAATGAGTAGAAACTAACACCTCAAAAACAAAGCTTATCAGGCTGATTAAAAATAAAAAAAACACGTGGTCAGACAAAGATGCAGGATTTGAAGAATTTACAGGAAGAGGGTTAAATCTTTTGAGGAGGGGAGGGTGGGGCATGTGTTGCTGTGTGATCTGGCCTACCAGATCCCAGCAGACGAGATATTAAGTTATTAATTAGTTAGTGAGGAACCTCTGTGGCCACTGTGGTCATTAACACAAATGTGATCAACCGCAATCTGACACTACTTGTCCTGATGTTATTGTTGCACTATTCCG
The DNA here is from genome assembly GCA_903131615.1 of Diplodus sargus. Taxonomy (NCBI): domain Eukaryota; kingdom Metazoa; phylum Chordata; class Actinopteri; order Spariformes; family Sparidae; genus Diplodus; species Diplodus sargus. The sequence continues at coordinate 5,834,430 of CAEMYA010000018.1, read as the reverse complement.
TAATCCTCTCTCTGAACCATTTTTTTGTTCTTTCTTCTGGTTTTAGATTCTACTTTTTATGTACTATCTTTAATGTATACATCTTTGCTCTCTCAAAGCAGCAGCTGATTATATGTTAGAGGCAAATACGGTGACAAAAGGAGGATTAACAGGAAACTGGCAGTGCACAGACACTTAGCACGTGATTAATAAGCCTTTGGACACAAGATTCCTGGTTTACTGACTGTAAATATCCATAAAATAAATGTATTTGATAAGAAATTTTTCTGACCACCTATTATCTTTATCACACCAGCGGCAATCTCTACCAGCTGTAAAGATACGATTGTGTGTGTGCATGTGTGCGTTTGGTGGGGCATTGTGATTCAAAGAGGTGTGTGTCAAGTGTTTGTTCAGGCGTGCGTGTTATCTGTGCGAGTAGCAGTTGGTGTTGCACAACTCAGTAGGATGTCTGGCGCTGGATATGAGAGAAGTGAAAGAAGCGAGTGTTCGGCTCACCGTCCGTCTATCCGAGCCACAAAGGAAATGAATCCTTCTGGTTCTTCTATTTGAATGCGGGCGGTACAAACCTCGTCTGTGCTGGTGTCCTCACGTCAACCCGTTCTTTGAACAGCGGATGTGCCATTTGAGAAAAATGATGATTTTGGAACACTGAGGCAGTATTGCGACAATTTATTTTAGGGTTTAGCTGCTATTGAGGATGTTTGACCTCGTATTTTTCCCCGGAAGCTGCACTCTGTGGTTAAACACACACGTGGTTGGTATTTTTTGGGCAGATTTACACATTTCAACTCAGTTTTGTTAAATTTGACTTCCATTTCTTCCAGCAATAAAGGTTGCGTCATCATCAAACATCCACTCGCTTATACCGACTGCACATTTCAGCACATCTTTTAGGTATGTAAACAACGAGTTGTTTTCATTTTCTCCCCAGTTTCAGCGTGTGCATCAGTGTTTTGACCTTGAAAACAACAGTTCCAAAAACAGTCTCACCACAAATGGACCACGCGGTGAGATTGTTTTGTCAGCTTTAGTTGTTGAGCTGATGTCACGAGCTGATGCTGAAAAAAACATTTACTGCCTTGAAAAACACTTTCGCTTTTTTTTAAAAAAGAAAAAAAAAAGACATTTAAATATTTTATTTTGCCTGGTTCTGGCTGCTGCTCTGAAAATGTGCCAACTATGATGTCACTCGACATCTGCATGACATCACTGGAGTTTTGTCTTTCAGCCATTTAGCTAAAAGGCCGAGCTAAAAATGTACGATTGGTGAACTCGCCCATCAAGGTGAATCAAGTGATTCCAGAGAAAGAGAGCTGATTGTGGCTCTGCGCTGGTGAACCTCCATGACGAAGCGTTTCTCACAAGCGGATTTGTTTACCTGGAAGTGAGACTCAACAATCAACCAGCTTTCTCTGGAATCGCTGACGTCCAAAAACATCCCATACCAAGTACATAAGTAATGATAATAAAATACAGTCAGTCTTCAGTGTTACAGCTGAGAGTTAAAATACAGTGAATTCAACTCAAAGTAGTTGAATTCAAGAGCTCCACAGCTTTCACTCTACAGCTGGCGTTCAGCTAGAGTGCAGAGTTTAAACAACATATCAAACTTCCCAGCATGCATTGTTTTACAGTTAAACTCTACTGAGACTCTCCTTTGCTATAGTTATTTGAAGATAAACAGTGACAATGAGTTGAGTTGTATCTTTCCTGCAGTGTTAATATGACAGTGATTTAGTGGGATTTTATTTTTTACGTTGATTCATGAAGACGTGTAAAGCCTCGCCACTTAACAGGTAAGTGCTGTGTTAATTGGTGAGACTGTAAGTGTACAGTTAACGATTATTGTTGAGAGGATAAATTGCTCTGCTTTCACTTTCTCACAGCAGAATCAATCTGTGTGGAGCTTTAACATATAGGCAGACTGAAAACGAATGTGGAACAGTCTCCCGCTGGGAATCAGGTCAGCAAACTCTCTTGGGTCTTGTAAGTCACAGTTGAAGATCTCTGTCTTTAGAGTTATTGTGCTCGGGACTTGTAAACCATTTTGCTCTATGATGCTGCTAATCGTCTTTATAATCGTTCTTATCATGACAACTGTTCTGTGGAAATATTTGTGTCGCAGTCATCTCATGCCCTTTCAACATTTTCTCCTCCCTTAAAGAACTTTGTGACATAGGTTTTGAAAGGGGCTTTATAAATAAACACTTTTTTTAAATTTGACAAATCTCAGATGGTAACTGACGTTTGTTTATAAATTTACCTTACAAG